>CM076576.1:176090143-176690143 GCA_034641835.2 Pinus albicaulis | reverse complement strand
TTTTGGGGAATTTTTCCTCCCTCATCCACCATGATTTTTCTTACTTACTTTGTCTCAGATATGGAGTTTATAGTCAATTTTCCTTCTAAAAAGGCACTTCATGTATTGTGCTTATTTTTTAATTCCTTTAAAGTAAGTAACTTTATCAACCCATAGTGATATAGGTTTCCCTTGGGACTCCTAGAACTCCTATGGACTAGCATAGCCATTTTTCCCAAGCTTCTCCATAAATAGTAAGGAAAATAAGTTAAATCATTGGATTCGAAATACTTAAGTATCCTAATGTGGTATTAAAAAGTATAAGCATACTTTCCCTCACAAGTGATGAATCTCTGCAAAATCTCCAGCAAAATTATCCTCTCATTCTTTAGCGATACCCTGGGAACACCTTTTTCCAAATTAAGATTCATGTATCTACGCTTTAGAAATTAATTGTTGACCTGAGGTTAAGTGGAAGCTTCTTCCACCATATTTACCATGTTTGAGGAATACTAGTAGCCCTAACTATTTTTTCCTCTGTAACTTCAAAATCCAGTTCACCAATATTGACTTTGTGTCCATTAAAATTATGGGCAAACTATAATGCTACCTGGTCATCAAATCCTCTGAATTCGAAAAAAAATGTAGGCCATTTTGTCCCTTCAGGAACTCTTAGACATATTTGATATTTAGAAATGGAATTATTGGCCCATTGGGATCTTGGTTTGTGTATATCTACAACCATAATGACAATACAACAAGACTTTACCTCCTCTTCCAATTAAAATTCCAATTTGAACCCAGCTGGCCAACGAAGTAGAGAATAAAGGATTGAATCGAGATGATCAAAGGTGTACAACAAAATTGATTTGAAAATGGAAACTCTAACAAAAAATTTCACAGATCCTTAAGCATTGAAATTTTATGTATGGCCCAGGAATTTTATAACTAGAATTCATATTCAAATTTTGAATCAAATGCCTACATGGGAATTGATCTAGAAATATGGAAATGGAGTGAACACTCTTCATAATAAAATTATTGGGGCTACCAAGTATTACATGAATGAAAAGAAACCAATTAATCATATGTGATCACGATTGAATATGGAGATCTCGATTATGGTGGGAAGGGGACATGATTAAATAAAATGATGAGACTCAATCTCAGGATTTAAATAAATGATTGTTGTAATCATATAGCAATTTTATGAAAACAGGTGTCCAACATGCATATTTCCTCATACATTCAATATGTATTAAGGTTCGAAACATAAATTATGAGGGATAAGATCAACAAGTTTTTCATGGATGAGAGTAATGAAATATAAGATAGGGCATTACGAAAGTCTTAATGCCATATGTGAGCATTGTAAGGTATGAGGATGTGGAATATGGGAATCATAGGGAATATGGGTTATAGAATATATAGGATGTGAGGATATGGGGTATAGGGTGTTATAAATATTAGGAAAGGGAAAAGATCAAATGGCATAGGAAAATTATTTTTTTAATAAATAATATTCATTGTTTCTTGGTAGATTAATTGAAAGTCAACTATAATCTACCTCTAAAATAATATGTTAATTAATTTTCACCTTTACAATTATGCATTGAAGTGTGCCTGATTCAAATCTGATCACAGATTTGGATCAGTGCTAACTAATGAAGCTAAGCTTGTGCAAGTGTCATTTGACTGAAAATAAATGAGGCTTATAAACTTTGTTTTGTTGGAACTAAGAATTTCAATTTAAGCATTTTGGTACCTATACAGGTATCAAAATGCGGTAAGTGATAATTTCTGCCAATCTTGACTGAAAATGTGCCACATGATGATATATGTTGTCTTCGAATTGTATGATCATGATATGAATGGATTTTTATGCTATTATGGAGTTAAGAAAATCATGAAACTTTGAAAATAAAAATGACAACACTACTCATAATGGATCTATAATGTGAGAGGAGCTTGTTGTCATGAAAAAATAAGTGGTGGATGGATGTAAAATAGTTGCAATGGGGATGATGAAACATGGGATGGATAATTTAAGTAGCTTGTGCCTCAAGATATGTAATGAGGGAAATGTCTATTACTGAAGGAGTAGATGACTCTTCCTCTTTTTGAGACAAACAAATTTCTCTAACTGCCTTGTAGCCTACCCCCATTTTATTCACACTTGGAGATGAAAACTAAATGATAAAACCACAAAAAATAGTCTTCACCTTAACCTGTCACATGGCACAATCCTAACTGTGTTAATAATTTTTTTGATGTTGAACATAGAGAGGAATCACTGGATTACCAACCAATGAGGTTTTTTGTTAACCAGTGGAAGGCTACTCACCACTAATGCGAATGAGAGCCAAGGATCCCTGAGTAAATCTTGTTGGTAATGAATAAATGTGCTAATGTAAAATGTATAGCAATATCTGGTAAGAATGATTCATTGAGGTATCCCCAATGCTACTAGAGAGAACCCCTGCCATTGATGTATGTAGGTCCCTAGGTACCAAAAAAAAATCTCTAGCTTTAAACCTATAGATAATGAGTTGATGTTGATTGAGACAAAGCTGCCAGAAGGAAGGAATTATGGAATCCTACATCATTTGACATTAGAACAAACTAATAATTTGAAAAAAACAAATACATAGTGGAATAATCAAGTATCTATGCAATGTTATTATGAGCTAGCTAGCCAACAAGTTAGTTTCAAGCTAACTCAAATCTAGATATGTTCTGGAAACTTTTTTTCATAAATATACCATTTTTTTTACTTTAATATATATATATATATATATATATATATATATATATATATTTGTGTGTGTGTGTGTCTATGTGTACATTCAAGAGAAACATGAAGAAAATTCAAGTAGGTGTTGGAGAGGGAGAAGAAGAACCCTTGCTAACAACCTCCATCTCGGCTTGTTGAAGATGATATTAGACAAATTTTTCTTTGGAAAAATGGTTATGATATAATCTTAGCCTATGTCTATTCACCATGAGAGGTACTTTCTTCTCATCAATTGTATTTATCTTAGCTGAGCAATTGTAAAAAATTGTCTTTATCTCATAGGGCCCCAACTAGGGTGTAGTTACTTTTCCCTTGAAATTATTGATTCTTGAATAAAAAATAAGGGACCAATAACGAGTTTTAAAGTGATTTTTACTGATGAAGTTATCATGTCACTGCACTCTTTGTTGGTAAACAAGAATGGTATGCTAGATGGCATCCTAACAAATATCATCCAGCTAGTTGAGTTGTAACATTGTTTGTTTTTTGGCTTCTAAAAAGTCCAATCCTAGTTGCATTTCCATCTTGAAGGTTTTAACATGGAACTCAATTCGAAGAAGGACATGCTTTCCATAAACCAACTCATAGGGTGTGAACTTTGTGATTGTCTTCCAATCTTTCCTATAGGCCCATAATGCCTTTAGAAGCTTGCTTGTCTAATCCCTATGATTTAGCTGCATAGTTTTGGTTAAGATAGAATCTAACACTTTATTTTTTGACATGACCTAGCAATTCACCCAGCTCCTAACTCACCCAACTCTAACTGGAAATTTATCAAGCTACAACTTGAAAGGAGACTGCAATCCCCTGACTCAGCATGAAACTAAAATGCTGATTTACCTAGATATCAGCTCTGTTATACTCCTTCTCCATTGCTGCCTCTTCAACCTTCATATCTACTTCATATCAGCTCTCTCTTATTCTTCCACTATCCAACCTTCTGCAGCTCTCTTACATTCTTCTGCTCTTTTCCATTCTGCAACTTTCTAACCTCTTCCGTAATGTTCAATTTTGTTGCACTCTCTCTTGCCCTCCTATACACAGATATTACATGTTTTATCCAGATAACTACACGACTGTTTGCATTCTACAGGGAATATGAAGTGAACAGGTTTGTCTTTCTGCCTTCCACCCATTCGATTCCTCATTCTTCAGTTCAGGTTATTACATCAGAAATAATCATTACAACACTCATGGAGTTTTTCCTATGCCTACGGAGATTTTCCTTTGAATCACAAACAATATAAAATAATTAATGAATTTACATTTTCAGTTACAATAATATTTCAATTCAACCCTTTCAGTTTCTTTCTTCTCTTTTCATTTTGTCTTCTCTGCCTGCTGTTATATTTTCAAATGTGTAACCTAACTGTCTTTACCTGATTTGACCCATGCCTTTACATTTTACACAGCCTCTGCCTATTGCATATCTTACTCGTAGCATTCTATGCTCTTCTCTCTGTGTTGGGTCACTTATACACCGGAGTACTTCCTTCGCGTTCAAACTTTGTTTTAATAGGTGCACTACCATTTTCACTACAATCGGGTCACTTGCTTGAGTATTTTCTCTTGTGTTCCAGCTTTTCTTTTATTACCTGAGTCAATTTCGCATTCAGGATTTTCTTCTAAGAAATGGTGCAAACACATTAAACCTTGGACTTGAAATATGTTAATATTTACCTCTGAACTGCATCGTGTCCGCTTCACAAATCGCACTTCGCACTTCGGATTTCACTTCACACTTCGGAGTTCACTTCACACTTCAGAGTTCTTATGTGTTTCTTAAGCGCTTATCCTCCTGAGCTTTTCAATTTTCGATATGCGATTGGGTCCCACTTAACTTTATCGCAACTAAAAACAATTAACTTGCGAAATCTTAACATATAAATATAAAACTCACCAAAATTTCAGAATACACGCACGAAATTGTGGTTTTATGGGTCCAAAAGGCAATGACCCATCGCAGCGGATTGCACTTCACACATTTTATAACTTACCTCCCCACAGATTCACAACTTAAAAATTTTCGCAATATTGCAATTTTGTAATTCGTAGCCAAATCCTCGTCGCAATTCACAACCTTTAACGTTTAACAATAAAAATATTCCTTATCCTATGCAATCTTCGATATGCGTCGCATCACATTACAATCTCACAAATTTAACTTTTATCGCACTGTAAATAAAATGGCTTACCATGCGGTGTCTTTAAACATAAACAATAAAATCGCTGAAGTGCTAAATACCGCTGGGTGCGATTTAAGTTCCACCGTTGATCTCTCCTAGATCTACCGATCCTCACTGCTCATTTGCTAATCTGCTTCGCATCGCAATTGACATAATTTTGCTCGTTCAGTTGTCCTTCTCCAACTCTTCTTGACTCGTTCACAACTCGCTGCATGACTGTACCCATGTTCACAACTTGACCTAATGCATTCAAGACTTCACCCAATATGTTCACGACTTGACCCAGCTTGCTACCTTTGCTGCCTTAATATTTTCTCTGCTTTTGACTATTGCCGCTTGTAAATGCATCTTCTCTACTTACAACTCCTCCTGAGCTTTCTCCTATTCATTCGCTCAGATATTTGATGATCACACTGCTGCACACATTAGCACACTGTCTCAAGCCCGAATATAGAATATCCTTATGTATTACTTCTCCGAATCCATAATTCAACTTTATTTCTTTCTATCGATAATCTAACTTTGGCCTGATTGTATGCCTGTAGGATTACAATCAAGTTTCATGTCTGAATGTGTATTTGCACGACTTGACCCTTTGCTGCCTTTGCTCCTTCGATTCTAATGTTGCTCCTCTCTGCTCCTTTGCCTTTGCTAATGGTCTAACGCTGCTCCTTTGCCTCTCTTTTATGCTTTCTTACTACATCATTGCCTGATCTGCTCCTTTGCCTTATTGCTGCTATTTCTCTGCTCCTTTCCTTAATGATAGTTCTGGTGATGCTCCTTTGTGCTCCTTTTCCATCAATGACAATATTTCCATCAATCTCCCCTTTTTTCATTGATGACAACACTTCCTCCAACACTCCAATACTTCCTCCAAGATTTCCTCCCCCTTTCATTCTGAGAAGCATCTTTTCTTCCTCTGCTTTATTTTCAGAAGTGCATTTCTTCTTTTGCTTGATTTTCCTCCCCCTTTGACATCAATGGCAAAGGGTTACACATTTTTCCAATGTAGTTTTAATCTTTGCATTACTTCTCTCTGAGATGTGTATAGGCATTCTTCATTTTGTTCTTTTGATATGAAATGAATATACACACTCCATCTATTCATTACATGCTTGATGAATCCTTTTGTATTTGAATGAATACACCTAATTTACCATAGTAATACTGCTTTTTGATCTTATGCATACACAGTGGGTGCTGCTTTATGTTACACATAAGCATTTATTTATGTGCACTTCAACATTTCAAGGATGTAGTATACCATGGTTGTGACTGCATTGCAGACTTCATAAGGTATATGAGCATTGTTGAGGTAACACTTTGAAAATCATAGAGATTACGTGAATATGCTACAAATTGATGCTATCCCAAACTCATGAAAATGTTGTAAGGCATGTCACCATAGAATTTTTTGTACTTTTGTCCCTTACTACTTGATAGTGGTGATATGTTCTAGACTTCTGAAGATATAATCACTACAAGCCAAAAGCCCTTGATGCTGATGTGAACAATGAGTCCAAACAGAGCTTACAACTTATTGTAAGATTAGACAATATATTTCAATTTAAAAAGGACCCAACACCTTTAATACTGTTCAGAGCATATTCAAAACAAACCCTTGAGGCTATATACATTCAACACATTGGAAACATTTCACTACCAACTATACAATTTCATCTTTGACACATGGAGGTATTTGTGTCAATGATCAAACTCTCTGCAGTGGTGAAATATCAACAATTCCTTTCTGCTGAAGTAAGCTTCAGATGAATCAATAAAATACTTTTGAGCTTCAATAGTAATATTAACACAACTAGCCCTTCATACTTCAGAGACTTCAACTGTTCTATCATAATGATCTTCAACAAAACATCTTCAAGTTGTTTAATTGAAATCTCAACAAACTGGCTTCACACAGTTTTATGAATGATCTTAAGAAAGAGGCCTTGAAGATATATCCGTACTGACTTGAGGAAGGCATGCAGTTATATCCAAGAATAGATACTGCTTTAATTCTCACTATAACACTTCAAATGCAAACAAGATAATGATCCTTTGGCACTCTTATGTACCTTTCCATGATTTAATAATGCAGCTCGACATTCTCAAATATTTAAAATTAGGAATACTTTGTAATAATCAGAGAAACTAGAGCTTAATCCACATATACTATAATTCCGATAACGTTGGGAATACTAGCTTGATGTACTTCTGCCATAATACTCCGATCTCGAGGACCTGTACCATACCAATACTCCACTAATAACACTTGGTATTCTAGCAGGCTACTTGCTCCAAATACCAATCGAAGAATGATGTAATGATATAATGATTATAAACATTTTCTTATTCATCCTTCTTAAAATAATTTTGTTTCATTATCAAAACTTGTAGTGAGACACACAAAGTAACCATCCTCTTAGTTTCCAAGTTCACGACTGACGTTCCCTTTACCACCATGGCTTCTTGCTGCTTTCTCTTCTTCCATAAATTTGTTGGCTATCTCAAATTAGCATTGAATACTTCAAGTGTCATTCTTCCTCTATAGTTCTCTGCCAGAGGAATTGTCCTTTCCCTTCCTGAAATTTTAGCTGTTCTTATTCCAAGCAGCTCTTCTTTGAAAAATCTTATGGGGACCTTTTATGAACTGCTCTCCCCCTAGGATGTTACTTATTTTCTATCACTGATTGGATATATGCGTTGATTCCTGGAGCAGCTCCCCCTGAGACTATGATGAATTCAAAATTTCATTAAATTAACAAGCTCCCCCTTTTTCTTCTGCTTCCATACTTTGTTGGGGTTCCTCATAATGTCTGCATTTCTTTTTGATTCACAGTTTGGTCTGATTTGATTTGGTTCCATCATCTTTCTAGAGTCCTTTAATGTATATGGTAGCCTGTAGTCAGTTGCTTTGTGCCCAAGCTTGTGGCACACATAACATCTTATTTTACAATATAGGTTTGAGCTGATGTATAACATTTTGTGTTCCTTTTTGAACATAATTTACATTCAATAGAATTATGTCCAAATTCATTGCATGAATAACAATAGCCTTGGAAATGATGTGTGTACCTAGTGAAAGGTTTTCCTCTCCATTTGTTTTCTTGAGGTAGTCTTTTCATTTGCTGCATCTTTTGTTGATTAAAATTGAGTTGCCTTGTCTTACATTGAGTTGCTACATGTCCATAGTGATTCCATGAATAATGATATCCATGGAACTAATTTGCGTATCTGGTGAAAGGTTGTATTCTCCATTTGTTTGCTTGAGGAAGTCTACTCATTGGCTGCATCTTTTGCTGGTTAAATTGGATTTTCTTTGTCTTGCAGTGTGCTGCTATATGTCCAACAAAAAATGTGATACTTCTCACAGGAGGAAAGAACCTCCTTTGAAATCTTCCGAATTTATTCAATTCATATTCAGGAGTGTATGAGCCTTTTGCAACCGATTGTTTCTTCATTTCATTCTTTTTCACTTGAGGTTGCTGCTTGTTTTTGTTTGCTTCATTACCCATCATGGTCTTGCTGGCTTCTAATTCTTTGGATCTCTTTTGGGTTGCTTCATCATCTCTCTCAATGTCTGCCTTCTCTGAGTTTTCCATGGAGGTAATATCATCTCCAAGTTGCTTACACAACCTGATCCTTTCTTCTATTAGTCTTCTAGTTGCAATAAACTTAGATTGCTAAGAGTTATCATTTTGTTTTATTACAACTTTCACAAAAGTTATATTCTTGCTATCTTCAACCTTGGACTTACTGTTTTCTCCTTCATATCCTATCTCAACCTTTATAAGAGGAGATCTTTGAGCATTTAGTATTTTTTTCCAACTATTTAAAACTTTTCATTTGTGAAATATTCATAGTTAAATCCCTTTGGGTCTTTTCTAATTTCTTTCTCAGGCATACTACTTCTTCTTCCAACTTCTCTTGCTCCTGATTTTTATCTTTGATTTGCTTTATCATAATGTCTTCTACCTTCTTATATTCTTCAAGTTATACTTTCAACTAAATGAAATTTTCTGAACTTGGCTCTTCCTTTACATATTTCAGGAGAATGTCTTTCTGTTTTCTTCTCTTGAGTTTAAGTATGTATATTTCCTCTAGGGCACTAATCAACTCCCCGTCAAGATCATCCTCACCTTCTTCTTCATCTTCCAGAAGGTATCCTTCGAGCTCTTCCTTGGCCATCAAAAAAAATTCAGAGGTTCCTTCTTCATTGGAGGATTCATCTGAGATTTCAGATGCATTGCTATCTTGCTGAGCATAATATGATTTTCTATTAAATCTCTTCCATTTTTTCCAGTTATTTTTTTTCTTTGTCTCTTGCGGCTAATTCTCTGCTCTCTTATGGGGACATTTTGAAGCATAGTGCCCCACTCTTCCACAATTAAAGCAATTAAATGGAAGTTTACCTTTGTACTTACCTATGCCTCTATCAAATCTTCTGACGAATTTGGCTTCTTCTTCATCAGAGGATGAGCATGGAGTTTCCTTCTCTTCTATGCACTTGTCTGCCTTGAAGGCTACCTCCCTCACATTTGAATTCCCTTTTGGAAGTATCATCTCATAAGCCATCAAGTTTCCAAGAAATTAATTCATGGTCAAGGTTTCCCAGTCTGTTGTTTCTTCTATGGCATTAACCTTAGGGTTGAACCAAGATGGTAAAGATCTCAATATATTTTGTACTATTGCACATTCCTTAATGATTTCTCCTAGAGCTATCATGTTATTCACAACTTCCGCAACCTTTAAGAATAAACTGGCTACTGTATCTTCATCGTCATTCATTTTTAGATTTTCAAACTGAGATCTATAGGCTTGCAACTTGGCCATCTTCACCCTTTTATCTCCGTCATGGATATTTTCTAATGTATCCCAGATTTCTTGGGTAGTCTTACTGTGCATTAATTTGATAAATTTTGACCCACTTAAACCGCTCAAGAGTGCATTCATTGCTTTTGCATTAGATAGGAAATTTTGTTTGGCTTTTTTCTCAATGTTAGTTTCCTTTGGTGAATATTTTTCTTCCACAATAATCCAAATTTCTATTCCAAGAGACATCAAGTAGGATTTCATTATTATTTTCCAGAAGGAAAAGTTTGTGCTAGTAAACAATGGGGATTTATTTGTTGAACATCCTTCTAGGCTAGCCATTTTGGGGACCTAGGACCTCCTTCTAGTTGTTAAACTGTTATTGAAGGAACTTGGCTCTAATACAATTGATGAACCCTTAGATAAACTGAGTGGGGGGGGGGGGTGAATAAGTTTAGTACATTCATGGACATTTAAAACTCTTTTCATTCAACTCAATTACACCTTCAATTCATAATCAACTTAATACAAAATGAATCAACAAACTTAATGTGTCGACAACAAGTAATTAAGAAAATCAAAACATCACATCAGCACATAATCATCAAGCACATAGACATCAGATATAAGTGGAAACCCATAAGGGAGAAAACCACATCTTGTTATTGTTGTGATGCAAAGGCAAGCTCCAACTCCCTCTCACCACTAATTTTCTGTAAGCTCCACCTACAGGAGGCTACTACCTCAAATTATGCAAGCTACAACTTGCAAGGAAGCTCCAAATCCCACCTATTTTCTGTAGGCTACAACCACAGGAGGCTTCTACCTCAACCAGCTCCAACTAGACATCCATCAAGATACAACTTGAAATGGAAGCACCAAATCCCATGTATTTTCTATAGGCTACAACCCACAGGAGGCTCCTACCTCAATTTCTGCAAGCTACAACTTGCAAGGAAGCTCCAACTCCCAAATATTTTTTGCAGGCTACAACCTATAGGAGGCTCCTACCTCACTGAGCTCCAACTAGAAATTTATCAAGCTACAACTTGAAAGGAGACTGTTATCACTCAAGTTTTCCTAGAAGTTGTGTAAGAGGAAAGTATACCTGAGGTAACCACAAACCAACCTTTTAGATGCAGAATCTAGCCAATCTGCATCCAGAGAGGGCTCTCTCTTTATGATTTATCTTTGTTCTTGAAAGGTTTTAGGCTAGTTATAGATTCAAGGGTTTGTTTGGAAATTGGTGGAATCCACAAACTAAGGGCAAGGTTGAGAGTTTTCAGTCCATTGGGCTATGGAGTCAAAGGATGGCTTTACTGGATTTCTATTCTACGCACAAGATGGCTTTACAGGGCAAGATAGCTAGACAGAGAACAATCCTTAAAATTTAAAGTGGATGGGATGATTTTGAAGGGATGAAAGGCAGCTAAGAATCTTTCACCATGTTCAAAAGAAAGAAATGAGATGATTACAAACAAAGAGCAGTGAAGAATTCTTTATTATAGTAATCAAGAATGTTTAAATTAGCAAAGCAAGAGCATTTAAGAATTCGTGCTTATAACTAATTTAGAGGAAAACATTAAGAATAATCACATCCGAAATCAGAGTACAATGAAGTAAATTCTGATTCAATCCTTTATGCAAATTATTCAGAAATGGACACAATGATATTATTAACAGATATAAAACTTAAGACATAGGATAGAAAGACTTATTGAACTGCAGTCCGACACATGAATCCTGCAAAAAGTCCTGAGCTTCAAATTGTCATCCAGTAAGCCACAAATAAATTTCTCCAAAACGCTTTTATTCCAAAAACTTCAATGTCACAGCAAAGTAATAGAATCCACCCTCAACACTCTCTTTGAGGGTTTATTTATACACAAAATAATCTTAAACAATCATACACTATCTTAGCCAATAATCTAGGCTGACTTAAAGCATAATTTACAGATAAACAAGAGACAAAGGGTCTCGTGGATAGAATAATGGGCAACTACCGATGTGCTGTTCCTTTTTCCGTGGATGTGCTGGAGGTAAGTGCTGAAATAGTGCTCTGTGCTGTCCCTTGCGTATTTCTTTGGCTTGTTGGACACTCTTTATTCTCACGGATACTCTTTAACCTTTTCACCTGATACTCTTTCATCTGTTTTCCTATTTTTACCATTTACTTGATAGTAAAGATAAATTCTCATCCTGAAAATAACTTTCATAGAATCTCCAACATTTCCTGCCACCATTGATCATCTGGTATCATAGTTCTTCTAAGCTTCCTTAAAGTTTCATCTGCTTCAGTAAGTTTGTAAAAGGTGGGCTCATTCGGAAATAGATACTTTATTTCATGTTCCAGATAAAATAAATTCCTCACTTTATCATAGATACTTTTCCCGGTTGGTAATGCTGATTCTAACGAGCTAGTAGAACAAGCAGCTGTATTTTTAGCATGAGCTTTTATTCTCTTCTCATAGGTTTCCAAGTCTAATATTTGATCTTCTGTGAGCATGGGACTTGGTAACCCACTATCCAGTAAAGCTTGAAATTTCTCTCTGAAAATGTTGATATCAACCAAAATGTCTGTGCACTTCCTTTCTAGATTTTGCATGAAAGTCCTCTTGGTGAAAACTCTCTTTGCTTCCAAAACTGCACCTGTCCTATCACCAATTCCTAACACTGCAAGCTGTTGCTTTGTTCTGGAATTCAAAAATTGAATGAGCTGATTGGCCTGCTCAGGCTTGCCTCTCAATTCATTTTTGGTTTTGTTTATTTCTTCTTGGGCTATTTTAACTAACTCATTTTGCTCAAAAATAGCTTGAATAGAGGGCCAAATACCCTTTATTAACTCAATGATGTTACCCCAAAGAATGTTATTTATTTCATTTAAAGGCTTCTCCAATGAAAGATCTTTTTCCAAAGCCTGAACCAATTTTTCCAATCTTTTTATCTCCCTGGTGTTATCAGCAGCTGTCTTTTTAGATGTGTCATATTTTTCCTCCAATTTTACTAATTGCAATTTAGTTTCTTGGAGTTCTGTGACCCTCAGTTGCAAACTCTCCATGTGTTTTATTAAGTCCTCAGAACTCAAGCCAGAAGTATTCACTTGAGATGGCTGTATCTGCTGCCCTGTTGTTGTAGTACCTGTTGTTGAAGTCTGCCTGATAGTTTCCTGTTCCTGCAATGCTTTTTCCAATTCCTTCTCTGTTTCATTTAGTCGCTCGGTCATATTTAGGAGCAACTCCATCATTTCTTCCTGTGAATTCCCTTTTATAACTTCTTGGGTCTGAGGGTGCCTCAAGGCTGGTAGTTTTAGCTGTTTTCTGAGTGCAGCTATATCATCCTCTTTCTTTTTTATCAATGCCTCAATACCTTTAATGTCTTTGGGATTGCGACCCAAACCAATGATTATCTCTTCTAAAGACTTTATTCTATTATCTTTGGCCTGTGAGGAGGCCTTCTCAATTTTCAATTGTGCAGTAGTGTTATTCAAAGAATCCTGCAGCGTTATAGCTGCCATGGCCTTGTTGGTGAGAGTAGAATAGACCATTTCCCCAGTTTGTCTGTGAAGCTCTATCTGGTCCAGTGGATGGATATCCTTTGCTAAAACTTCAAAATTTGTTCTGATATAATCTGCTGCTGAAGTTGGCTTTGGCACTTTTGCTTTGAAGTGGCTGATCAGCATTTTACCTTGTGAAAGGTCAAACGCTGACATTAGTCTTTCTTGATTATGGGGAGCCATCTTCATATATTGATCATATACCTTCATTTTCAATGGATCATTCTTTGTTTTAATATTAATGAAGGTTCTTTTAATATCTCCAGTGTCTGTCTTTGGCGGTCTGAAAGAAGATACTTTAGTGCTTAATTGCTTTTGTGAAGCTTTCCCTTTTTGGCTTATGTTTGTTTCACTTGCTGTGCCAGTTTGCTGACTATCTTCCCTTCCATCATCAAATACTTCATCTATAATTTCTACATCTGGAGGTGGATCAGATTTGTGTTTTTTAGTCTGATGTACTTGTGAGGCCCCTTTTGGAGGTGTGGTATCTGGAGCTAGCCTTTTTTTCCCTATTTCCACATTCAGTGGAGTTTGCATCTCTGGAACTTGGATTTGTTTTGCTGGTGTGGGAGAAGCCTGTGATTGTTCCGGTGCTTTGGAACTCTGTGGTTTTTCAGCCATGACCAAAGTTTCAATAACCTGGATTACAGGTTCCTTTCCTTTACCCTTGGGTTCTGTTGCAACTGATGGACTGCTTTCCTGTAATGCTTGCTGTAGAGTGGCTGCTGAAGATGCGCCAATGTAGGGTACCTGCATTTGACCACACGTTTCTAGGTCAAAGTTCTTCTCAACATCTTTCATAATTTTATTCATTTTGTCTGCTTCACTTTCTTCCTCAACAAGAGTTCCTTCAACCCATTCATCTTGATTTGCATACTGTTCTCGATCAGGAATCTTGTGGTGTATATAAGGAGATGATTTATTTTTTAATCTCTTTTCACAAATAAAACCAAAGGGGTCATAAGGAACCCAACGGAAAGATGTCTGGAACTTTTTCTCTAATAGATTTTCTGCTTCTCTCTCAGCCTCCCTAGAATTGCAGATGAAAGGACCTAATTGGCTTTTGATCCTTAACTGAGCTTTCTTCTTTACATTACAAAAATGGATCACATCTGAATTGTTCATTTGCCTGAAGTATTCCAAGGCAAAAATCCTCATTGGTACATATCTGGTTAACCTGAATGGATGTAATTCACATCCATAAATCCTGATGACTGTATGGTTTTGATACAAATACCAATCCCCAACCTTATAACTCTTTGACAGTTGCAAGGTCTTTCTAATTTCATTGCTGAGTCTTGGGGGAGAAATTCCTGTTAACAAAGTTGTTGCAGGATATACAAACTGATTAATGAATTCTGAGTAGGAGTAGGGAGAATCAGAGGAAAAATGAATGATGGGGGACCAAAATATGACTGACCTGGGATTTCCCTTGGCATCAAGTTTCTGTACAGGGAAAGGGAACCTTTCTGACTGATAGAAGATCATGAGATGATAGATAACTGAGGAGTACTTAAAAACTTTTTCAGTATCTAGCCTTAAGAATTGATCATGGATCTTGCTGGCTATGAAGGAAGCATAGTCATATTTGATCTCAGGAGGTTGCCCAGGAGTAAAAATGGATAGCAAAGCCAAGGTTATCTCATCCACATATTCACTGGTGTTAAATCCTAAGACAAAAGATATTATATTTACAATGAACCTTCCCAATGTATTGAAATAGTAAAAACCATAGGGGGGAGACCCTTTTGGCTGATGCTCAGGTAACATGAAATGCTGGCACATGGATTTTAGCTTTTCTGGGGTTAATTGCCTGGTTTTCTCAATTAATCCTTCCATGGACAATGGTGCTAATTCTTGGTCTGTTTCAAAGTGTAACATGGCATTGATAGCCTGGGGAGTGATGGGAAACAGAACACTTTGATCAGGAGCTAATACAGCCCTCTGTGTGGGATCATAGGTTGAATGACAGTAGTGAATGATTTCTGGGAAAATAAGGACTGAAGGAATGAGATACCTTGGGAGATTGGATTCCCACAACCCTATGAGATCTTGCCCCTTTGAGTATTCGTCTCTGCAGCGACAATAGCTCAATAGGGGACTTTCATCAAAATGCAGGTCTTTAATTTGGAAATATTCATCTATCAGAGGTAAATAGTCTAATTCACGGTGAGGAGCATTCAATGGGGCGATATTCAGAGCTGCCGGGACCTCCATTTTGGTTCTTGTGGATTCAAAATGGAGGTTTTTGTTTTTCCTTACAGACCGGACGGGATTTCTGAAATGGAGGAAATTGGCTCAATTTGGTGGTTCAGGGAGCAATTATACAGTTTCAAAACTTCTGGAAAAGGCTCAGTGATGATTTTTAATCACTATTTCAGCGAAAAACAAAGAACACTGAGTTTTATTTGCAGTCGGGGCGGAAAAGGATAAATACCTGCTTTTAGATGGAAGCTGGTTCTTTAACAGGTAACAGGTAATGGCGGGACTATTCTTCAACACGGGCGCAGCGGAATCTTGGAGTGAATTGGTCAATTGCAGTGGAAATTTAAAAATCGCAGCGGGAGCTCTGTCGTTTTCAGAATAACGAAAATAACAGAAAAACATGAAAAAAAAGCTTTATTTACAAGCCAAAAGGGTTTTTATTTTTTCGAGGTGTGACGTCATTGACGTACGGGGTGACGTATGCAAAGTTGGGTGATAAGCGGTAAGCGGTAAGCGCCCGCGCCGCTTTTGGTCGAGGGTGGTTTATATCGGAAGGGCAGCGATTCCACAGGATGATCGCCACGTGGACGGTAGACTTTTCAAAAACCACCCATCCCCCGCTGGTTAAAATGCTGACAAGGGATGGGCAGCGGGGTGAACACTGGCCGTTGATCTACGGAAGGGTGATCCGACGGTTGAAGAGATGGGGGAACAAGCGGAGGGTTCAGGTGTGGGCCCGTCGGGTTTTAAAACAGTTTAACGTGTAATTTAATCACCCCGGGAGATTTTTAATAGGCGGAAAAGGTTATTAATTAGTCCTGATGACTAATTAATCCCGTGTGCGTAATAAAAGGGGTTGCGGCAGGGTTTGGTGAAATGGAATGCCATGTGGACAAGCCATGGTGGCACGAAATTTTCCGAAGCTTGATTCATATTTTTGTATTTAAACACACATATCGCATGTTTAAAGTTTTTATATATATATTTTATTTATATGGTAATAAACAATCGTTATTTAATTAACATAAGGGCGGGATTATAATATATTGATAATTTTAACCAAAGGGCATATAATGGGTTTTTATTTTAAATGCGCGGGGATATAAAATACTTTGGTTAAACTTTATAATAGGGGGGTTTTTGGGTTATTTATAAAAAGGGATTTATATATTTAGGATAGGGTATTTCACTAGGGATTTAATATAATAGAGTTAAATGTTAATATGGCAAAGGACAAGGAAAATCAAAACATTTTTGTACATCTAAGAAAGTGATACTTGTGAAGTAAATTGCAACATTTTATCTTCAACACTTAAACTTAGAATAACAAGTTATTTTGAGGAATTTTTATAGAATTTTGCATGAGTTTCCTAAGCAAAATAGGATTTTACTTAGGACAAGATTAAAAATGGATGATTATAATGATGGATCATCTCAAGTACTTAAGTCTTTTTGATCATTAGGCCGAGGGTCCGGTCCCTCCAGAAGTCAAGGAAATGCCTTGAGCCCTTTTGATCTCCAAATACCTTAGTACTTTGGGGGAAATTAGTAAAACTTTAAGGGAAAAAGTGATGAGGGAAGTTAATGATTTTTAGCTTTGCTCGATGTAATCTTCCAGTGTATTTCCTGCTTCAGTACTTATGATGAAAGTAAAGGATCAACAATATGTAGCAGCAACATTCATCAGATAACACTTTGCAGCACCATCTACCTACCCTATCTACTTAACACTACCATTTTCTCTTCTTTATTAGGGTGCATTTAGACTTGCAAACCCTTTTCAATCTTTTTCTTTTTACATGATGAATCTATCTATTTCTACCCTTATTACATCCAAGGGCTCAGATTAAACTGTTGAGCACCTTTTATTCACTCTACCTAGCTACTTATCCGCCAAGATTAAACTGTTTGGCTAGATATTTATTCTCTAATCTATAACATGAAATTGAAATATGAGTAAGCCAAGTTTAAACAGTTTGACTTATTCATAAATTGTGGCAAAAGTTTGACAAGCTGCACACAATTGATTTATTACAAAAATAAAATAGTAGTGGCATTTGGATTTGCACACTTTCCTTGGTCTATTTTTGCTTGGGGTTCATTTCTTTCTCTTTTTTGACCATTTTATTCTTTTTACCCTTTGATCTTTCTTTTAGGGTATACCCTCTTTACATTTTTTAAATTTTTTTGATTTTTTGGTCTTTCCAGAATATGGAACACCTTTGCTCAAGAAAGAAGGTTTGAACATATTCCATGGTTTAATCAAGACAATCATGAAAGATGAAACCTATTGATATAGGAGGCTAACACTGGCTCCACTTGGGGATGGCTTTTCTTTGTGAAAAGTCAAGAACAACAGGTCAGATGCCTCAAAGTGTATTCAAACTGGAAATATGAAGTCTTCCTCCTTCTGGTAGCTTTATTTTACATATGATAGTGAAACTTTTGGAACTTAGGGCCTTCACTTCGGGCTTCAATCCCAAGAAGTCACCATCCAATCCAAACTGCATTAGAAAAAGGATATATTATGTACAAGTTAGAAAAATCGAACATTCTAGTAAATGGGATCAAAATAATGCTTGAGCATTCGACCATTGACTGGTCCCTCTTCAACTTCTGAATTATCCAACTCCTTCAAAAAGTAAGTATTGTTTCCCTGCAAGGCATGAATGATATAAGGCCCTTTCCACAAGAAATCAAACTTTCCATGTTTCCCTTTTTCTTCTCTTCCAGAATCCCATCTCAGGACTTTATCACCTAGTTGAAAATCTTCTGATTTAGTCCTCTTATCAAACATTTTCTTTAGCTTTTCCTGCAAGACTTGTGATCTTTGATATACCTCTTCCCTGGTTTGTTGCAGGTGGATTGTTTGATTAATTCTTCTTTGAATGTCATTTGGCTCTACTTGAGCCTCCTGAAGTAATTTCATAACAGGAATTCCTAAAGATGATGGGAATCTTGCTTCTATGCCATAAACTAACTCATATGGACTAGTCCCAATGGATTTCTTAGTTGTAAGTCTGTCTGCCCATAATGCATTGGTCAATTTCTTGTGCCAATTCTTTTTGTTTTCTTCCAATAACTTTTTGATAATATTGATAAGGCTTTTATTAGAAGATTCTGCTAGTCCATTACCCTGGGGGTAATAGGCTGTTGAATGGCCTAGAGTAATATGATATTTATGGCAGAAACTAATCATTTTCTTTGATTTGAATGCAACAGCATTATCTGTTATAATATTTTCTAGACAGCCAAATCTTGAGAGTATGTTTGTTTCTAAAAACCCTATGATCACAGAATCATTAGACTGTCTACATGGGATGGCTTCAATCCATTTAGTGAAATAGTCTGTAGCAGCTAAAATCCATCTATGTTGCCCTGAAGAAGGGGGATGAATTTCTCCAATAAAATCTAACCCCCATTGTTGAAAAGGTCTTTCTGTGGAAATTGGTTTTAAAGGCAGAAGTAACAACTTTCTTTTACCCTCAAATATTTGACATTTATGACAAGTTGTTACAAATTTCTTAACATCGGAGAATAAAGTTGGCCAGTAAAAACCAGCTCTTAAAATTTTGTCTGCAGTAGATTTCCAGTAGAGATGCCCTCCACAATCACCTGCATGAAATTCATTAAGAATTTTATCAGCTTCATCCTTTAAGAGACAATTCAACAATATTCCTTCATGATTTTTCCAAAATAAAGTGCTATCTAGAATACAATATTTCAAAGATGTCATTTTTAAAAATCTTCTTTTGGTTCTGGACAACCCTGGAGGAGCCTGCAGGTTTAATAAAACATGAATAATATCAGTGTACCAGGGTGAATCTAAGAAAGCTTGACTGATCTGAGGAGTCGCCATCTCCTGCTCGTTATCCAGTTCATTGATGTCTAAGGCTTGGCAATTAGTTTCTGTCATAAGTTGTGCTAAACCTTGGCCCTTTATAAGTTTTGTTGGCTTGATCTCAATATCATATTCCAAAATGGTAGCTATCCACTTACCTCGTTTACCTTCTATGCCATCTTGAGTCAAAATATCTTTAACTACTGCATTAGGCACATATGCTATCACATGAGAATATAATATGTAAACTCTGAAATCTTTGATTGCTTTTACCAATGCAAAAACCTGTTTTTCCATAATATTGTATTTTAGAGATGCATCCCTCAGTGCTTTACTAAAAAATGCTATTGGATTTTCACACCCTTGGTCATCTTTTTGAAGTAAAACAGCTGCAACAGTATGTTCAGAAGAAAATGAAAAAATAATAAAGTCTCTATCAAATTTAGGACTGGTCAGAACTGGTGTCCTTGTTAAAGCCATTTTAATTTCCTCGAATGATTGTTTGGCTTCTATAGTCCAGTCAATGCTTGAATCTTTCCTCAACATGTTAGTCAGTAATCTAAGTAACTCTGCTAGACTAGAAATAAATCTTCTCAAGAAATTAATTTTTCCTATGAATGCTTGCAACTCTTTTATGTTTCTTGGGTGGGGTATTTGCAAAATTGCTTGAATTCTTTCTGGATCAATCCTAATGCCATCTTTAGAAATGATATGCCCTAAGAGCTTTCCTTCTTCCAAACCAAACAGTGACTTCTTAGGGTTTAAGGAAATCCCATATTTTCTGCACTTGATAAATACTTGCCTTAGGTGATCTAAATGTTCTTGATCTGTTTTAGAAAAAACAGTTAAATCATCTAAGTAAATAACCAGAAAATCATGTATCTCTTTAGCAAAAGCAATATCCATTGCTCTTTGAAATGTAGCTCCTGCATTCTTGAGCCCAAATGGCATTTTGACATATTTAAACGTACCCCATGGTGTTGTGAATGCTGTTTTATCCTGATCATCAGGATGAACCAAAATCTGGTTGTACCCTGAAAATCCATCTAGTAGTGATATTCTCGAAGATCCTACAACCCTTTGCAGAATATGATCCATTTTTGGCAGAGGATAGTTGTCTTTTAAAGAAACTTTATTCAAATTTCTCAAGTCAACACACAGTCTAATTTCTCCTGTCTTTTTCCTTGTTGGTACCAGGTTAGAAACCCATTCTGAGAATCTGATAGGAGCTATAATCCCTGCTTCAAACATCCTTTTGATTTCCTTTTCAATTGAAGGTAATAAAACATGATTTATTCTCCTAAGATTTTGTTTGAAAGGTTTTTGGTCAGGTTTTAAAGGTATAGTGTGTTGAATGATGGATGTGTCATAAGATTTGAGGTCTTCATAACTCCAGGCAAAGACATCCTGGAATTCTTTTAACAGTTCAACATATTTAACCTTCTGATCTTTTGGAAGAGACTTGGACAACTTGACCATTTTGGGATTTTATGGGGTTCCTAAGTTGCATTCTTCCATATCAGCCTTAACAGGTTCCATTTTAGGTCTGAATGGAATATCATTTGAGTCGAACAGATCTTCCAAAGGAGTTAATCCTTTGGGTAATTGATTATCTTTCAAATTGATGATTTCTGTTTCATCATCTATGATTTCATCAGATTCCATTTGTTTCAAATTTTGCATGTCTTCTTCAGTGAATGTGGTTGGGTGCAACATATGAATTGCATTTTCTTTTGAAATTTCTATTTTTTGCTCTTTTCCTTGATCAGATTCATCAATAGTTATATCCTCATCTATATTACAGTTAGAAAACTCACTTTGAAGTGTCAAAAAGTTGTTGATTTGATTGTTATTCACAAATACTTGCCAATTCAAAAGATTGTCTGGTATGGCAGGCCTATGCCTAATTTCAGCTGAAAACTGATGATTAGGGTCGAAAGGTAACTTGCATGTACTAGCAAACATTGTTAAACTGTGAGCATGCAAGTTTTGTTTCCTGGGAATCTTGGCAAGTTGGGCTTGTAAAAATGTGTTGAGAATCTCTACAACTGTCTCTCGGTATTGTTTCAGTCTCATGTCTTTTGTTGCACATTCTCCTTTAATCTGCTGGATGATTAGTTCGGAGTCACCTATGATTGATACCCTAATACCCCCTAACTTCTTGACATGTTTAAGCCCTAATAAAAGAGCCTCATACTCTGCCATGTTGTTAGTGCATTTGAAATTCAACCTATAAGCATGACCCTCTGCATGATTGTTCTCTACATTGTGTAACCAAATCCCAGCTCCTGCCCCTAGTCTGTTTACTGAGCCATCAAACTCTAAATGCCATAGAATTTCATGTTCGTAATCTTCATCAATTGTTTTAAAGTGTTTCTTGACAGGAGCTAGCTGTTTAGTTTCTTCAGGTATTTCTTGATCATCTGTTGTTTCTTTGTTTTCAGAGATTTCTTCAATTTTAACAGTGGTTTTGTTTATGGTTTCCAATTCTGGAGCTTCTATTTCAGTAGGAAGATCTGACCCAACATTGTATAAAATAAAAGAATCCATATCAGAATGTACAGAATAAACAGGGAAGTTTTCAGGCTTCTCATGGCTACTCACTAAGTACTTCATCAAAGTTTCTCTATATAATCTTTTAGGCTGACCAAATACCGAAATAGTTGCATATGACATGTCTAGTTGAATAGATCCTCCAAGTTTAGCACCCCAAGATCTAGACAATAACATACCATATTTAGGTGGAATATCAGCAACTACTATGTCCATTAAAACAGACTTAGCAGGGTATTGTACCAAAGTGACACACGGATCTTTAATCAAACCTAAACATTTTACCTGACTGGAATCAAATGAAAACAAATCTTTGTACGGTCTGGTAATATCTAGATTCAATCTTTCCATTACTGCTTTTGGCATCAAATTATGAGATGCTCCCGAATCAAGCATTGCATTATGGAGTATTTTGTCGTGAACATTCAGGCTTACATAAAATGGAGGAGTTCCTCCACTTTCTGGTTTGCCATTAACCTCAGGGCCAAAAAGAAGTTTGGGTTGATCCTCAAGAATGTTTACTGAATCATCCAATCCAGTAATGTTAATGTTTAGGGACTTGGTAATCTGACTCCTATAGACATCATGTTTAGCCAATTCTGATAAAGGAACAGCTATCTTAAGTTTGCCTATTTCAGCCTCTAGATTGAAAGGTTTTTCTGTTTGAGTTTTATTGTTTTGCACAGTTGGGTTCTCTCTGTTTTTTGGGTCTTCAATGTTTATCTCTTTTCCATGAATGAAGTTCTGTTTTGAAGAGGTACCTGAACTAACTTCTATTGTCTCTTCTGCATTTTCCACGGGAGGAAATGTAGTAGATTGTTGTTTATTGATTGGTTGGTTGTCAGAGACATCTTCAATTATTGGATTTGAAGGGTTGGGAGTTATTCTAGACAAAATTTGTACTTGGGGACTGTTTTGTACAGGGGGAATGTTTTGTTTACCTTTGACATTTTGTTTTGTGGTTTTCTGTTTGTTATTCTCTGGTACATCAATCCTTCTACTTCTCAAGTTGTACTGTTTATGAACCTCATAGATTGTTGTGTCATAGCCTTCCTTGAAATCAAAAGTCTCACCCGAATGAGTTTGGAACGTTTCAAGGATATGATTCTCTTGATCATCCTGAGATAGGAAGACTTCTGGTTCATCTTTGTCATCATCTACATTGTTTATTTCTACATCTTCTGTAGGTTCTTCAGAGGTTGAACCTTCAACAAAGTTTTCTTGGAAGGGTGGCCTAATGTTATGATCAGGGACATTCTTTCCAATATTTTGGTTCAGATTCCTCCTAAAGTTTGGGTTTCTTGCAACATTCTGATTGTCAGTAGAAGACTTTCTTTCAATGGTTTCCACTCTGTCTCCTAATCTTTCCATACCTTTAATGATTACATCTAGCTTCTTTTCAAAAGCTGAAGGTTCTTCATTCATAGGCATTCTTCTCTCTGCCCTAGCTCTGGCCCGTTTTTCTATCAGATTTGCTTATACACTCACCACTATGCTTTGCATTTCCTCTAGCGTTTGAGGAGCTCTTTCCCTAAGGGAATAAGCTATATCGGAGTCAAAACCGTCCGGAAATTTAACCAACACGTTGTTGGGTGGGGGTCTTAGGTTTTGAGGAACTGCATTATATGATTCATTGAATCTTATGATGTAATCTTGTACGGTTTCGTTTGGTCTTCTTCTTAATTTCTCAAATTCTGATAGGATCTGGAGAGGATCCTTCTTTTTCTCCCATCTGTTCAAGAATGCCCTATACAAAGCTTCTAAATCAGCAATATTGTTCGGGGTAAGAGCCCTAAACCAAGTTCTAACTTCTCCAGTAAGACTCTGAACGAAAATTCTCATTCGGATATTATCAGTATCAATCTCATAAAACTCAAAATAATCAGTCATCCTTTTGGTGTGTTGTTGAGCTGTGTAAGTACCTGATCCATCGAAAGGTGTGATCTTACTCTGGTAGTCCTGAGGTAAAGCTGGAGGGTTGGCTGGTAACTGTAAAGGGGCATATCGATTAGCCATTGGAAGATAAAGTGGGATAACAGGAGTAGATGGTCTAGCAGGAGGAGAAGATGGTCTAGCAGGAGGAGAATATGGTCTAGCAGGAGGAGATGGAGGAGTAGGGGGTGCAACAGGTGTTTGAAAAGCTCGGGAAAAAACAATTGAACTTGCAGAAGCTTCAGTAATTACAGAGATGTTTGAACTTTCTTCAAAGGTTTGCTCGGTCTGAATGGAGCTATGCAATTCTCTGTCAAGATGATGTGAAACAAATCTGTATTGCAAATCCTCAAAGAACAAAGGATCTGGAACTAATCTAGATAATTCAGTCTCAGAAAAATTTACAAACAAAGATGTTTCAAATCGTGCATCAAAAGGAATGTCATCGATATAAATACTTTTCACAGGACAAGAAGCGGATCTAGAAAGTGGTCTAGAACTTCCTGTACTCTCTTGACTTCCTCTTTCAGAACTTTCTTGACTTCCTTGTCTTCTAAGAATCCTAGGAATCAGATTAGGATTTTCAAATATTGGTGGTGGATTGGGGTCAGGGTTTGACCTAGTATGTCGAATCCTTTCTGAAGCCAGTTTTCTTAGACTATGTGTTTTTTGGATTTTTTGATTTTAATTGAAAAAATAAATACAACTTCTACAAATTCTTCAAGAAATAATGATGTATGGTTAAAATTTTCTCAAAGATCTGTTTAAACTAGAGAATCTGATTGAAAATTTTTGAAACTAAAGTCCAGTATGTAAGCTAAATCAGAGATAGACTGAAGCAGCTTTTATTTACTTTTGCATTTGCAGAGCAAAAGAAATTTCAAAGGCTTCCTGGCTGATCTTCAGACTCTGTCTATAGCTTATAATTGAATAATAATAACAAATAAAAATGATTCAGGTCCCCAGTATGGTCGCCACTATGTTATCACTGAGGTTTTCCTAGAAGTTGTGTAAGAGGAAAGTATACCCGAGGTAACCACAAACCAACCTTTTAGATGCAGAATCTAGCCAATCTGCATCCAGAGAGGGCTCTCTCTTTATGATTTATCTTTGTTCTTGGAAAGGTTTTAGGCTAGTTATAGATTCAAGGGTTTGTTTGGAAATTGGTGGAATCCACAAACTAAGGGCAAGGTTGAGAGTTTTCAGTCCATTGGGCTATGGAGTCAAAGGATGGCTTTACTGGATTTCTATTCTAAACACAAGATGGTATTACAGGGCAAGATAGCTAGACAGAGAACAATCCTTAAAATTTAAAGTGGATGGGATGATCTTGAAGGGATGAAAGGCAGCTAAGAATATTTCACCAGGTTCAAAAAGAAAGAAATGAGATGATTACAAACAAAGAGAAATGAAGAATTCTTTATTATAGTAATCAACAATGTTTAAATTAGCAAAGCAAGAGCATTTAAGAATTCATGCTTATAACTAATTTAGAAGAAAACATTAAGAACAACCACATTTGAAATCAGAGTACAATTAAGCAAATTTTGATTCAATCCTTTATGTAAATTATTCAGAAATGGATATGATGATATTATAAACTAATATAAAATTTCAGACAAAAGGGTAGAAAACTTATAAAACTGTAGTCCAACACATGAATCTTGCAACAAGTCCAGTGATTTAAATCGTCATCCAGTAAGCCACGAATAAATTTCTCCAAAATGCTTTTATTTCGAAAATCTCAATGTTACAGCAGAGTAATAGAATCCACCCTCAACACTCTCTTTGAGGGTTTATTTATACACAAAATAATCTTAAACAATCTTACACTATCTTAGCCAATAATCTAGGCTGACTTAAAGCATAATTTACAAACAAACAAGAGACAAATGGTCTCGTGGATAGACTAATGGGCAACTGCCGATGTGCTGTTCCTTTCTTCGTGGATGTGCTGGAGGTAAATGCTGAAATAGGGCTCTGTGCCGTCCCTTGCAATATTTCTTTGGCTTGTTGGACACTCTTTATTCCCACGAATACTCTTTAACCTTTTCACCTGATACTCTTTCATATGTTTTCCTATTTTTACCATTTACTTGATAGTAAAGATAAATTTTCATCCTGAAAACAACTTTTATAGAATTTCCAACATTTCCTTCCACCATTGATCATCTGGTATCATAGTTCTTCTGAGCTTTCTTAAAGTTTCATCTGCTTCAGTAAGTTTATAAAAGGTAGGCTCATTCGGAAATAGATACTTTATTTCATGTTCCAGATGAAATAAATTCCTCACTTTATCATAGATACTTTTCCTGGTTGGTAATGTCGATTCTGACGAGCTAGTAGAACAAGCAGCTGTATTTTTAGCATGAGCCTTTATTCTCTTCACATAGGTTTCCAAGTCTATTATTTGATCCTCTGTGAGCATGGGACTTGGTAACCCACTATCCAACAAAGCTTGAAATTTCTCTCTGAAAATGTTGATATCAACCAAAATGTCTGTGCACTTCCTTTCTAAATTTTGCATGAAAGTCCTCTTGGTAAAAACTCTCTTTGCTTCCAAAACTGCGCCTGTCCTGTCATCAATTCCTCACAATGCAAGCTGTTGTTTTGTTCTGGAATTCAAGAATTGAATGAGCTGACTGGCCTGTTCAGGCCTACCTCTCAATTCATTTCTGGTTCTATTTATTTCTTCTTGGGCTATCTTAACTAACTCATTTTGCTCAAAAATAGCTTGAATAGAGGGCCAAATACCCTTTATTAACTCAATGATGTTACCCCAAAGAATGTCATTTATTTCATTTAAAGGCTTCTCCAATGAAAGATCTTTTTCCAAAGCCTGAACCAATTTTTCCAACCTTTTTATCTCCCTGGTGTTATCAGCAGCTGTCTTTTTAGATGTGTCATATTTTTCCTCCAATTTTACTAATTGCAATTTTGTTTCTTGGAGTTCTGTGACCCTCAGTTGCAAACTCTCCATTTGTTTTATTAAGTCCTCAGAACTCAAGCCATAAGTATTCATTTGAGATGGTTGTATCTGCTGCCCTGTTGTCGTAGTACCTGTTGTTGAAGTGTGCTTGATAGTTTCCTGTTCCTGCAATGCTTTTTCCAATTCCTTCTCTGTTTCATTTAGTCGCTCAGTCATATTTAGGAGCAACTCCATCATTTCTTCCTGTGAATTCCCTTTTATAACTTCTTGGGTCTGAGGGTGCCTCAAGGCTGGTAGTTTTAGCTGTTTTCTGAGTGCGGCTATATCATCCTCTTTCTTCTTTATCAATGCCTCAATACCTTTAATGTCTTTGGGATTGTGACCCAAACCAATGATTATCTCTTCTAACGACTTTATTCTATTATCTTTGGCCTGTGAGGAGGCCTTCTCAATTTTCAATTGTGCAGTAGTGTTATTCAAAGAATCCTGCAACGTTATAGCTGCCATGGCCTTGTTGGTGAGAGTAGAATAGACCATTTCCCCAGTTTGTCTATGTAGCTCTATCTGGTCCAGGGGATGAATCTCCTTTGCTAAAACTTCAAAATTTGTTCTGATGTAATCTGTTGCTGAAGTTGGTTTTGGCACCTTTGCTTTGAAGTGGCTCATCAGCATTTTACCTTGTGAAAGGTCAAACGCTGACATTAGCCTTTCTTGATTATGGGGAGCCATCTTCATATACTGATCATATACCTTCATTTTCAATGGATCATTCTTTGTTTTAATATTAATGAAGGTTCTTTTAATATCTCCGGTGTCTGTCTTTGGCGGTCTGAAAGAAGATACTTCAGTGCTTAATTGCTTTTGTAAAGCTTTCCCTTTCTGGCTTATGTTTGTTTCACTTGCTGTGCCAGTTTGCTGACTATCTTCCCTTCCATCATCAAATACTTCATCTATAATTTCTACCTCTGGAGGTGGATCTGATTTGTGTTTTTTAGTTTGATAAACCTGTGAGGCTCCTTTTGAAGGTGTGGTATCTGGAGCTTGCCTCTTTTTTCCTATTTCCACATTCAGTGGAGTTTGCATCTCTGGAACTTGGATGTGTTTTGCTGGTGTGGGAGAAGCCTGAGATTGTTCCGGTGCTTTGGAACTCTGTGGTTTTTCAGCCATGACCAAAGTTTCAATAACCTGAATTACAGGTTCCTTTCCTTTACCCTTGGGTTCTGCTGCTACTGATGGACTGTCTTCCTGTAATGCTTGCTGTAGGGTGGCTGCTGAAGATGTGCCAATGTAGGGTACCTGCATTTGACCACACGTTTCTAGGTCAAATTTCTTCTCAACATCTTTCATAATTTTATTCATTTTGTCTGCTTCACTTTCTTCCTCAACAAGAGTTCCTTCAACCCATTCATCTTGATTTGCATACTGTTCTAGATCAAGAATCTTGTGGTGTATATAAGGAGATGATTTATTTTTTAATCTCTTTTCACAAATAAAACTAAAGGGGTCATAAGGAACCCAATGGAAAGATGTCTGGAACTTTTTCTCTAATAGATTTTCTGCTTCTCTCTCAGCCTCCCTAGAATTGCAGATGAAAGGACCTAATTGGCTTTTGATCCTTAACTGAGCTTTCTTCTTTACATTACAAAAATGGATCACATCTGAATTGTTCATTTGCCTGAAGTATTCCAAGGCAAAAATCCTCATTGGGACATATCTGGGTAACCTGAATGGATGTAATTCACATCCATAAATCCTGATGACTGTATGGTTTTGATACAAATACCAATCCCCAACCTTATAACTCTTTGACAGTTGCAAGGTCTTTCTAATTTCATTGCTGAGTCTTGGGGGAGAAATTCATGTTAACAAAGTTGTTGCAGGATATACAAACTGAACAATGAATTCTGAGTAGGAGTAGGGAGAATCAGAGGAAAAATGAATGATGGGGGACCAAAATATGACTGACCTGGGATTTCCCTTGGCATCAAGTTTCTGTACAGGGAAAGGGAACCTTTCTGACTGATAGAAGATCATGAGATGATAGATAACTGAGGAGTACTTAAAAACTTTTTTAGTATCTAGCCTTAAGAATTGATCATGGATCTTGCTGGCTATGAAAGAAGCATAGTCATATTTGATCTCAGGAGGTTGCCCAGGAGTAAAAATGGATAGCAGAGCCAAGGTGATCTCATCTACATATTCACTGGTGTTAAATCCTAGGACAAAAGATATTATATTTACAATGAGCCTTCCCAATGTATTGAAATAGTAAAAACCATAGGGGGGAGACCCTTTTGGCTGATGCTCAGGTAACATGAAATGCTGACACATGGATTTTAGCTTTTCTGGGGTTAATTGTCTGGTTTTCTCAATCAATCCTTCCATGGATAATGGTGCTAATTCTTGATCTGGCTCAAAGTGTAACATGGCATTGATAGCCTGAGGTGTGATGGGAAACATAACACTTTGATCAGGAGCTAATACGACCCTGCGGCGGCAGGATCATAGTTTAAGTGACAATAATGGATGATTTCTGGGAAATAAATGACCGAAGGAATGAGATACCTTGGGAGATTGGATTCCCACAACCCTATCAGATCTTGCCCCTTTGAGTATTCGTCTCTGCAGCGACAGAAACTCAATAGGGGACTTTCATCAAAGTGCAGATCTTTAATTTGGAAATCTTCGTCTATCAAAGGTAAATATTCCAATTCACGGTGAGGAGCATTCAATGGAGTGATATTTAGAGCTGTCGGGGCCTCCATTTTGGTTCTTGTGGATTCAAAATGGAGGTTTTTGGTTTTCCTCACAGGTCGGGCGGGATTTCTGAAATGAAGGAAATTAGTAATTGGTGAGTTCGAGGGCAACTATACCGGTTTTAAAACCTGCGGAAAGGCTCGGTGATGATTTTAATCACTATTTAAATGAAAAACAAAGAACACTGAGTTTTATTTGCAGTCGGGGCGGAAAATGATAAATACCTGCTTTTAGACGGAAACTGGTTCTTTAACAGGTAACAGGCAATGGCGGGACTGTTCTTCAACACGGGCGCAGCGGAATCTTGGAGTAAATTGGTCAATTGCAGTGGAAATTTGAAAATCGCAGCGGGAGCTCTGTCGCTTTCAGAATAACGAAAATAACAGGAAAAACATGAAAAAATGGCTTTATTTATGAGTCAAAAGGGTTTTTATTTTTTCGAGGTGTGACGTCATTGGCGTACGGGGTGACGTATGCAACGTCGGGTGATAAGCGGTAAGTGGTAAGCGCCCGCACCGCTTTTGGTCGATGGTGGTTTATATCGGAAGGGCAGCGATTCCACAGGATGATCGCCACGTGGATGGTTGACTATTCAAAAACCACCCATCCCCCGCTGGTTAAAATGCTGACAAGGGATGGGCAGCGGGGTGAACACTGGCCGTTGATCTACGAAGAGGTGATCCGACGGCTGAAGAGATGGGGGAACATGCGGAGGATTCAGGTGTGGGCCCGTCGGGTTTTAAATCAGTTTAACGTTTAATTAAATCATCCCGGGAGATATTTAATAGGCGGAAAGGTTATTAACTAGTCCTAATGACTAATTAATCCCATGTGCGTAATGAAAGGGGTTGCGGCGGGGGTTTGGTTAAGTGGAATTCCATGTGGACAAACCACGGTGGCACGAAACTTTCCCGAAGTTTTATTGATATTTTTGTATTTAAACACACATATCGCATGTTTAAAGTTTTATATATATATATTTTATTTATATGGTAACAAACAATCATTATTTAATTACCATAAGGGCGGGATTATAACATATTGATAATTTTAACCAAAGGGCATATAATGGGTTTTTATTTTAAATGCGCGGGGATATAAAATACTTTGGTTAAACTTTATAAGAGGGGGGTTTTTTGGGTTATTTATAAAAAGGGATTTATATACTTAGGATAGGGTATTTGACTAGGGATTTAGTAAATAAAGTTAAACATTAATATGACAAAGGGACAGGGAAAATCAAAACATTTTTGCACATCCAAGAAAGTGAAAACTTTTGAAGTAAATTGCAATATCTGATCTCCAACACTTAAACTTAGAATAGCAAGTTATCTTGAGGGATTTTTATGGAATTTTGCATGAGTTTCCTAAGTAAAATAGGATTTTACTTAGGACAAAGTTAACGATGGAAAATTATAATGATGGATTATTACAAGTACTTAGGTCTTTTTGATCATTAGGCCGAGGGTCCGGTCCCTCCAGAAGTCAAGGAAATGCCTTGAGCCCCTTTGATCTCCAAATACCTTAGTACTTTGGGGGGAAATTAGTAAAACTTTAAGGGAAAAAGTGATGAGGGAAGTTAATGATTTTTAGCTTTGCTCGCTGTAATCTTCCAGTGTATTTCCTGCTTCAGTACTTATGATGAAAGTAAAGGATCAACAATATGTAGCAGCAACATTCATCGGATAACACTTTGCAGCACCATCTACCTACCCTATCTACTTAACACTACCATTTTCTCTTCTTTATTAGGGTGCATTTAGACTTGCAAACCCTTTTCAATCTTTTTCTTTTTTACAAGGCAAATCTATCTAATTCTACCCTTATTACATCCAAGGGCTCAGATTAAGCTGTTGAGCACCTTTTATTAACTCTACCTATCTACTTATCTGCCAAGATTAAACTGTTTGGTCAGATATTTATTCTCTAATCTACAACATGAAATTGAAATATGACTAAGCCAAGTTTAAACAATTTGACTTATTCATGAATTGTGGCAAAGGTTTGACAAGCTGCACACAATTGCTTTATTACAAAAAATAAAATAGTAGTGGCATTTGGATTTGCACACTTTCCTTGGTCTATTTTTCTTGGGGTTCATTTCTTTCTCTTTTTTGACCACTTTTATTTTTCTTACCCTTTGATCTTTCTTTTAGGGTATACCCTCTTTACATTTTTTTAAAATTTTTTGATTTTTTGGTTTTTCAAGAATATGGAACACCTTTGCTCAAGAAAGAAGGTTTGAACATATTCCATGGTTTAATCAAGACAATCATGAAAGATGAAACCTATTGATATAGGAGGCTAACAGAGACTACAATCCGCTCACTCAACGTGAAACTAAAATGCTAATTTAACTGGATATAAACTCTGTTATACTCCTTCTCCACTGTTGCCTCTTTAGCCTTCATATCTACTTCATATCAGCTCTCTCTTATTCTTCCACTCTCCAACCTTCTGCATATCTCTTACATTCTTCTTCTCTTTTCCATTCTGCAACTTTCTAACCTCTTCTACAATGTTCAATTTTGCTGCACTCTCTCTTTTCCTCCTATACATATAGATATTACATGTTTTGTCCAGATAACTACAAGAATCTTTTCATTCTACAGGGAATACGAAGTGAATAGTCCTGTCTTTCTGCCTTCCACCCATTCGATTCCTCATTATTCAGTTCAGGTTATTACATAAGAAATAATCATTACAACACTCATGGAGTTTTTCCTATGCCAACAGAGACTTGCCTTTGCATCACAAACAATATAAAATAATCAATGAATTTACATTTACAGTTACAACAATATTTCAATTCAGCCCTTTCAATTTCTTTCTTCTTTATTCATTTTGTATTCTCTGCCTGCTGTCCCTTTGTCTTCTCTTCCTGCTGTTATATTTTCAACTGTGCAGCCTAACCATATTTACCTGACTTGACCCATGCCTTTATGTTTTACACAACCTCTGCCTATTGCATATCTTACCCGCAGCGTTCTATGCTCTTCTCTCTGTGTTGGGTCATTTATACTCCCTAGTACTTCCTTCGCATTTATAATTTTATTTTAATAAGAGAAATACCATTTTCACTACAATCGGGTCACTTGCCCGAGTCTTTTCTCTTGCATTCCAGCTTTTATTTTATTACCCAAGTCAACTTCGCATTCCAAATTTTCTTCTAAGAAATGGTGCAAACACATTAAACCTTGGCCCTGAAATATGTTAATATTTACCTCTGAACCGCATCATGTCCGCTTCACAAATCACACTTCGCACTTCGGAGTTCTTATGTGTTTCTTAAGTGCTTATCCTCCTGAGCTTTGTGATTTGCGATATGCAATTGGGTCCCACTTAACTTTATCACAACTAAAAATAATTAACTTGCGAAATCTTAACATATAAATATAAAACTCGTTGAACTTTCATAATATACGTGCGGAATTATGTTTTTATTGGCCCAACAGGCAGTGAACAATCCCAGCGGATCGTATATTGCACCTTTATAACTTACCTCCCTGCAGATTCACATCTTAAAAATTTTCCCAATATTGCGATTTCTGTGATTTTGTAACTCGCAACCAAATTCCCGTCACAACCCAAAACCTTTAACGTTTAACAATAAACTTATTCCTGATCCTATGCGATCTATGATATGCGTCGCATCGCATCGCAATCTTACAAATTTAACTTTTATCGCACCGCAAATAAAGTAGCTTACCATGTGGTGTCTTTAAACATAAACAATAAAATCGCCAAAGTGCGAAATATCGCTGGGTGCGATTTAAGTTCCACCATTGATATCGCCTAGATCTAACGATCCTCACTGCTCCTTTGCTGACATGCTTCACATCACAACTGACATAACTTCGCTTGTTCAGTTTTCCTTCTATGACTCTTCCCGACTCGTTCACGACTCGCTGCATGAATCTGCCCACATTCATGACTTGACCCAATGTGTTCAAGACTTCACCCAATATGTTCACGAATTGAACCAGCTTGCTACCTTTGTTGCCTTTGCTCCTTTGCTGCCTTAATCTTTTCTCTTCTTTCGACTATCACCGCTTGTAACTTCGTCTTCTATACTCACAACTCCTCCTGAGATTTCTCCTATTCATTCACTCAAATCTTTGATGATCACACTCCCGCATAGAATAACACACTGTCTCAAGCCCGAATACAGAATACCCTTCTGTATTACTTCTTCGAATCCAGAATTCGGCTTTATTTCTTTCGTCGATAATATAATTTTGGCCTGATTGTATGCCCGTAAGATTACAATCAAGTTTCTTGTCTGAACATGTATTTTCACGACTTGACCCTTTGTTGCCCCTACTCCTTTGATTATAATGTTTCTCCTCTCTACTCATTTTCCTTTGCTAATGGTCTAATGCTGCTCCTTGCATCTCTGTTGCTCCTCTGCCTCTCTTTTATGCTTTATTACTGCATAATTGCTTGATCTTCTCCTTTGCCTTATTGTTGCTACTTCTCTACTCTTTTCCCTTAATGATAGTTCTGGTGCTACTCCTTTGTGATCCTTTTCCATCAATGATAATATTTCCAACACCTCTTTATAACGAAGTAACATAAATTACACCCCTATTCAAAGATACTACACGTGCAATAGAAAGTGGTTCTGCTTCTTGGGAAGAAATGTATAGGTTGTTTGAGGATGAACAACCCCACAGGGTTGAAAAAAGGGCTACTACAGATGCCTCTCATACCTCATAAGCTACTATTGCCGGCATCGCCAACTCTTTTCTACATAGAAATGCTACACGCCCCAAGATTCTACCATATTCAAAAATGGTGAAATGGATTATTGACAACCTCAACATTGGAGATAGAACCTTCATAACAAGTAGAGGCACAATAATAGGTTTCTTTAGAGTAGAAAATTTGAAGAAAATGTACCACATTCCAGACCCCCAGATGGTGTATGATAAATATTTCCTAGCGCAATTTGCAAATGAAAACAAGTTGCATTCTAATCCCATAAATCAATGGAGGAGTAACCCTAACAAGCATAAGCATGACGATAAGGGTATGTATTCCACTGCTTCACTTTCTAGTACCTACTGTTATATTTCCACTATGATGTCTACACTATTTTTCTAACCCAATACTAGTAAATTCTCCATTGAATGGGTTGCCCTTGTGGATGACATCACAAACTCCTACATCATGGATTGGGGAACCATTTTGTCAAAAAATATTGCTACCCAGATTCTTGAGTACAGAAAAAATCATTCTGTTTCATCTAAAATCTTTCCCCCATTCTATATGAGTGCTTACATTATGGATGCAATGTGTTTTACAATATATTTTCCAACCATGGGTTGGAAATGGATTATCCAAGACCTTAATCCAATTCATATTTATCATGATATTCTATGGGAATCTCAATATGAAACCGATTTCTACAAGATTTTCCATGGAGTTATGCTCCCACTATTTCAAGTTGTGTCTGATGAAAATGCCCCAATATTGTCTAAGGAAGCCCAAACTGACTTCACATCCATTAGGAAATGGTTTGGGGAAGAGTTATTTATTTATGTTAGATTTTTTGGAAGCCTAGCCTGATCACATGTCCTCCCATGATATGTTCCAGACAAACTTCTTGCAAGAGGAATTGCTGATTAGACAGTGGGTCATGGATTGAACAACATTTTGAAAGAAGCAAAGAAAGCTTCATGGCCTTCCTTTCTTATTTATTGTGGTTGTCTATGCATTAAACAATTTCAAACATGCCAGATTAGAAATTAATAAAATCCAATGTGTTATCACTCAAAAAAAGTGAAACATTATTTGACATGGTCATAGAGTTCATTTGTCACAAGTTGGTATAGGAAAAATTAATTTTTTCATCTTTAAACCTATCCTGAGGTTCAAACCCACCACCATATAGGTCACATCATGTCCCATCAGTCAGCATTAGGTGTCATATTCCATCTGCCAATAATTTAAATCTTAAAAGGACACTTTAGCCAAATTTTCCTCTTTTCGTAGCGTTTTACACTGTAAAATAACAGTTTTCGCTATGAAACTGCCTAATAGTTTCGTAGCGAAACTATCAGAAAATGAACTAGCTACGCTACGAAAATTAGTTTTTCTGTATGTCTTGTCAAATCCAGTGAAAAGTGTCAGTTCATGATTAGAGGAGATAGGGTGAATGTCATTCGAGTCAGTTAGCGTTATTTCAAAGGTACAAGATCATGCCTGAGGTCATCATTACCGTTTTTAGCATGCATGAGTCATGATTAGGGCATGGTTTGTCATCGAAACCATAAAAAATTACCAAATTGAGTCTTTTTGTCATTCTCTATTTTATCTTTGCATGTTATTGAGTTTTTGGAGAGCTGCTTCACCGAGTCAAGCTTGTTGCTGGAATTTTCAAAAGTTGCAGGTGTCACTAATCAAGCGAGCCTGAGAAGATATAAAATCACCATGGCTACAAGAAAGAAGACTAAAAAAGGTGGTAACTGCCTTATATATGAGCCAATGGACATGAATTTTTTAAATGAAGACCCTTATGCCTTGGATATATTCAAAAGAACATGTTGTTTACAGTTCTGCCAAAGCTTGCAAGTGTGCCATTGCAAGTTTCTAAGGTGTTTGCTATCAATTTTAATGGGAAAACGTCAAAGGTGGGAATTTTAAACCTCACAGTAACACCAAAAATCATTACAACAACAAAAAGAATCCCTAGGGGAGGGGAACAATGGTTTAAAGGCATCAAGTTCACCATGCAAGACTGCAAAGAATTTATCAAGCCAAAGCATAATAAAATTGATCTCACAAATGCTATCCCAAGGAGCTACATGAAAGAGAACTGTAGAAATTATAAAACTTATGTGTTATATATCCACGATTATCTTGATCACACACTATTTTAACTTCATGCACAATACAAAATCTATTCCACTATTGAACATCACATGCGGAAATTAAATCAATTTCAATGCACACATGAAACCATACAAATTCACACACATTAACACAACTGTTTAACAGGAAAGCCTGAAGCTAAAAACCCCAAATATCTTTATATAATATATGTCATAGATATCATGTAACAATCCTCATACAAATCTGAACATGTCAAGCTCTCAGTACAATACAATCGCTACACACTAATCAGGTTAGATCTTCCAAATCCATGCACCGATCTCTGCCACCTGCTAGCCTGCCTCTACTGCGCAATCCCTGCTGAATAATGGCTCTGAATGAAATATAATCCTGACTTACTGCTTGCACAATCCTCATTGGCATCTCCAGCAGTGTGTGGTGCAAACTATGCATCAGTATGGTCACAAACTGATAGTCACACTTGCCCTTTCACCTATCTCTCCACTGGTCTCCACTGAAACTGCCATGCACTGTAGTTAACTGATGTATTCTTCGGTTGATTAATGAGTTATTATTTAGTGAATTAATTAACTAATTAATTCACACCACTCTCACTAGTGTATCAATCAGTTAGACTAGATACAACTAGCTCAACTGAGTCTAACTGAGTTAAACTAAATACAACTCTACCAACTACTTCTATAACTCCACCAAACTCTGTCACATGAGTTCTAACTGAAGTCCTCATGCATTAGCTCCAGTAAACCCTCAGGAATAGCGTAATTCCTTTTTTCAGCTGCTGTGCCACATCTGTGCACTTAACTGAAGTGCTCCAAGAGAATAAGATAATGTTTAGAGTCCAAATATTATTAAGAGCTAATAATATTCGACATATCTATTTTTAAACTGGCAATCTAAAAATAGATTCCGCCCAATATGTCTAAAAATAGAAGTCCATCTATTTTTCCAACTTGACCAACCATCCACAAATAACATCCTGCAACTCATAGAATATGATCGACATGTCTAAAAATAGACTTTGCGCCAAAAAATAGCCTGCGGGCCCACTTAGTGAAGGTGACTCTTTTCACTAAGCTCATCATCTTGTTGAATCTCAACAAAAAATTCTCAAAGCTGCTGCTAATTATTCAAAATTACTTCACCTGTGAAGTATATTCCTACCACCTTAGGCTTCTACTGCATTTTGTGGGTAAGAGATCTCTTGATTTTCCCTTTTACTTATACATAAGTCTAGCCAAAATGTCAGATAAGGTCCAAGTTAAAAAAGAAGGAAATGAAACTTCTCTTTTTCATCATGGTTTGATCAAGTTGCCGGTGTTAGAGGAGTTAAAAATATTAGGCATATATTCGACATCCTTTCTGTTCATCAGTGGTTTTGAAATAGATGCTGTCACTCCTAAAAGAGATCCCAAACCTAGAGATGTTTCATCACCTACAATAGTAGATCAAGTTGAGCCAGTGATCATGGAGACAAAGCCTTTGCATAAGGTTGATTAACCCAAAGCTACACCTGCAAAACATAAGCCAAAGGTGAGAAAACATGGCAGCAAGAGGGTTACAAGGAGCCAAACAGTGGCTAAGGGTAACTTAGAAGACATCTTTCATGCCATTGATATTGAAGAAACTCCCATAGTCCAAGATGAAGACATAAATGAGGGAGGAAGAAAGCTTAAGAAAGGAAAAACAACTAAGAAATTAGAATTTGTAGGTGATGATGCTGGATTCATGTTTCAAGCTAGAAAACCAATGACAAGACATGATAGAAAGGTCATGGAAATCAGCAAAGAGATTCAGAAGGCCAGTGAAATTGCTCAACCACCACCAAGCATCATAGACCTCTCCTCACCTGCAAAGGAAGATATGGTCATCAAACAAAAGAAGGGAAAAGAGAAAATCATTGAAACGACAAAAGTTGAAGCCCTTAAGGAGCAGTTGAAAGATGCAAGTGAAGAGATATTTGTCTTGTGTTAGAAAATTATATATTACAGAGCAATGAAACACATAAAATATGCGAAAAACACAAGCACACAAAACACATAAAACCAGAGAGACACAAATATATGTGGTTCACCCAGTTTGGGCTACGTCCACCCCGAACAACCAGTCTTTCCTTTCTATTATCTAGAAAAATGAAGAGACACAACTTGCAGCAGATCCACTGCAATATCCTCTGTTCTCTCTCACAGTCTCCCTATTCGTTTCTCGCTTTGAGAATACACATACAATACACAGCCGCAATAAAATACCCTCATACATGTGAGGGGTTGCCTTCTAGGGAAAAAAACCCTAAACTAAACATAATTTCTACTGTTAGATCATCTGCCTAATGAATGACCCAGATTGACTAGAAATTACTATACTTTTACAAGGCAATTTTACATCCGTTTTTAGCTTCGGGGGTAGCGCCCGTGAAACCCCTCGCCAGGGGCGGGCTCCATAAACTTCAATCACCTCCCTAGACCCCCCAGGCAGCGTACAATTACGGGCGGCATTGCCGCCCCATTAAGGTACAGGGGTCCAATGCTGTGATACAAAATAAACAAGATAATCATGCTCCACACCCAACAAGAAGCATAGAGATGAAAGAGTGCAGTTTGAACAAATGAGAAAGATTTGGGAGGATCAAGTCACAAGTGTCTCAAAGACCTTGGAAAACACAAGAAAACTGATAAAGTGGACTCAACCACTAAGAATATAGGTAAATCACATTAAGAAGGTAAACCTGCACTTACAGTCCAAGAATAGGACACTGAAAGACCAAGTCAAAGACCTTCAAGGACAATTGGAATTGATTCAAGAAGAGCTAGAAAAGAAAGGTTTAAAGATGACTTTGGTTGAGGAGCCCATAGCTCAACTGATCATAAATGAAGAGGAAACACCACAGGAGCCATAAGTTGAGATTGAATATGATTTAGAGGGTTCATTGCATGCTGAAAATCAATTTTTGTAGTTGGAGGTCAATTTTTGGAGACAGTTTTGAAATGTGGAATTTCTGCACTTTTACACAGTTTCGTAGCATTTCCTAGGCTTAAAGCCAGAAAAACGCTATGAAATTTTTTCCTCTAAAATCACTTTTTGCAGTTTTCAAGGAGGGAAATTGATGGTGGTGATGTGTCATGACTTGATTGACACCATGGAACATCAAAGGAGTGAATTTATTGGGTGCAGAAGCCATTTTTTCAATGCTACCAAAACTCACTATGAAACTGTCCTGTTTTTGTAGCGAGCATTTGTTAAAGGTTTTGGAGCATCTTAATGGAAGTTTTGGAAAAATAGACTCCTCCAACGTGTGAAGAAATCTTATCATCAAATACTTATGACTCGAAGGAAGTGCTTTGGAGATAGGTCATCAGCCAAAGCAGATTTGAGGATAAGGGTCATGCTTTCCTAAAAAGTAGGGTTATGCTCCATAGATCTAGGAGGGTTGTTTCATATGCAAAGTTGTAATGAATTGTCATGTGTATTTTGAACATGTGATACTTATGTTGTAACCATCATATATCTGTTTCAAAGATAAGGTAGAGTTATGTAATAAATAGGAGTTAGAGTCCTATTAGGAGATGTCTTTTTTAAGGTGTAGCTGTCAGTTTTCTATTAGAAGTCATGTTTTTCAATTATGTGATGTGTCATAGGTTAATTCGATAGTCTAGCCACCAGGAAAATCATCCTTATATTAAAAAAGGTCTTTTTAAAGACAAAGAATTGAAGTAGTCAGGGGTTGGAGATTTTTTGCACTAAATTGCTGCTTTATGTATTTGACTTATATCAATAATACAGAGTGACTTTCTTCTTGATAGACCTGAGATTCTCATGGGTTTTTTAATGTCTTATTGATTTATATCTTTATGTTTTTACCATTTGCAGCAGATTTAATCTCTATTACTCAGAATTCATAATTTATGCTTTGACTTCCTTTAGTGATGAAATGACTATGTTTCCCTATGTTTTATGTGTGAGTTGCCTCTGTTAAATACCCCTATCTGCCTCAACTTCCATGTCAAGAAACCTTGCCACTGGAACTACTGATTGTTGACTCCATAAGCCTGATGGTAGCAAGTCTGCATTCTTTTCAACCTGCAAATATAAAAAACAAGTTAATTTTCAATAGAGTTAGCCATATAGTACCATCATTATTCAAGATCAGAAAACCCCCTTGAGAGTGCCCTCTCAGACTGAAGAGGCTAAGCTTCAGTCAAAAGCTGGTTTGAAACAGTTACACTGAGTTGTTTGATAAGCAGCCAATCAAGTACAATTTTGTGATAACACAATTTTTGAAACTATTTAAAATTCCTAACAGGCAATATGACCCTGACCAAGTTGCATTCATTTTCACAACTCCAGTGAAAATCAGGCCATTTTCTCATGAAAATGATGATTTTGATGATTTATTTGAGTCAGTTGATATTTTTTCAACTATGGAGAAATTGGCAGCATCACGCCTTAATCCGCATCAGCTATCAAAGTTTAAGAAATACAAGAATATAAGGTTAGAAGGCATTCCTCTAGATATTTTGGAGGTATCCCAACCTATCTCATAGAAAGAGAAACAACCAGAAGAGAAGAAGCAGCAGAAGAAAGAACAAGGAAAATAATAGCCCCCTAAGGATATTGAAGTTCTTAGTGGAGAAAAAGGAGATAAGTCTACTGGAAATCAAACTAAGGATCCACTATTTTCCAGTGACTTAGATGAAGTATGGAAATAATTTGATCAAAAACTTACGAGAGATCAAGAAGTGGTGATCATTGATCATCAAGAAACAATTGGAACACCTCATGGAAAAATTTAGGACCTATTTACTGCTGGGTCAACTAAGAAATCTGTTTGTAAAGAAGAAGTCAAATTTATCCCAACCTACCTAACATTCAAAATTGTGTTGAAAATAGAGAAAATACCTCCTTTGGATATATTTTACATCCCAAAGCACAAGGCTATCATGAGAAGACAAAGGAAGAGGAGAAGAACAGAGCAATCACAGACTCTCGTTCCTAGGGATGTTCCTATGGAAGTGGTTTGGAAGAACCCACAAGCAGATCCATCTCAGGATTTAACATGTTTAACTCAGTTTGCATGTACTTCTGCATCTGCCACCATTGACAAAGCCATTGATGTTCAACAATTAGTCAAAGAGAAGGATGAAATAATCCTTCAATTAGAACAAGAATTACTAGCAAAAAAGAAAAGCATTAATCAACAATTACAAGCACAAGTGTCATAGATCCAACAGAGCATGAGTCAACTAAGGCTGCAACACCAATTTGATGTTGGGGATAAATATGCTCAGATACACCAATTGTAATTCATTGTTGAACATTTGAAATATAATCCTAAAGTCGATGAATTTAAAAAATAATCTTTAGAACTAAACACTTTGTTGGCTCAACAACAATTTTTTTTCTTTCAAAAACTGTCTAGCATAATTGAGATGTGTGAAAAGAGTGATTCGCTGATGAACCAAGTAGTTGACCAGAGGATAAAATTTGATGAAATTGATGATAAAGTCTCCCAATATGTCATCTGGAAAGATAATTCCGAAGGCCGAAAGGCCAATCTTCCAAGGATTGAAGATTCCAAAAAATAAATCTTGTTCACTGATTGGGACATACAATTAAAGAAAGATGAAAGGGAAATTTGTAGGGCTAGCGATGTTGCCAACAAAATTTTTGAAACAATCAACCAAAACCTCATTGATGCCAATTTGATTGATAAATTCCCACTTGGTTCTCTACCTGTTGTAAAATATTTGATAAGAAAATGGCAAGAAATGTCTAAGATTAAGGAAGAAAGCATCAAAAAATTGGAGAAGCTTGATTGGGACAAGTATTGGAAGCACTTAGTCAAGCCACATAGCCAATGGCTAATGTCGTGTTGTCTAAGTGACATTTCATTTTACACGATGCCTCCACTATCAGATGCAGTCTACACAGGATAGATGCGCATTAGGCTAGGCCAACCTCCTGAGTTTCAGCCTATGATTGACATCCTTCAGCTCAAGGAACAAATGGCAAAAGAGAAAACAATGCAATCTTGAAGCGAGTCGCCCCACTAAAATCTATTTCTGTTTTTATTTCACTTAATTTAAGGAGATTTGTTTAAACCTCCTCATTTCTTTATGTATTTTCCATTTTTGTACTTTTTATTTTACTATATAAACCCTTTCATGTCTTTAAAGAAAGGGTCTTGAAATTTTGAAAAGAATACTTTACAGAAGTTGCACGTTTGTACTCTTGAAGTTTCTTTTAATAGAAAAGGCTGGACCCGAGACTATTTTTCAAATGAGCAGAGTTAGCATATATATGGTACTTTTATCTTTATGTTGATGTTTTGTTTAAAATGAGAAATAGTTAAATTTCCTTATGATTTTTTGTTATATGTATATTTTTAACACAATCTAGAATTAATTCACTTATGAACATGTTTGATTACCATTTTTTTATACATATACAATACATGCAATAATAGATGTGATATGTACTTAATCAAATGATTTGATTATTTATTTAATCAAATAAATTATCTTAAATTGTTTTACATTTCTCTAACTGTTTTATAAATCTTAATTTTCATTCACTTAAAGATTACCTTTTTAAATTTCATATAAAAGAAATATAATTCATCCCGGGATAGAGATACACACACACACACACACACACATATATTCTTTAAACTTGTTGTCACTCTCATTCATCAAGTCACAGTCAGTTATAATACCACCCAATCCACCCAATTATATTTCATTGGTAAAATAGTCCCATAAATCGAGTCAGAGCCACTATCTCAAAAAGATAAGGGACGGTTTTCAAGTCCCTGACAGGGTGGTTTTCCCTGATGTTTTTGCAATGAATTTTGAGGCATCAAAATTTTTGGCACTAGAAGGAGGGCCACTAGACTATGAATGGCACCAAATATTAATCCTAAAAGCAAAGACCATCAAAAGATTCAATCCCCCTCCAAATATCCTACAACTTCAAGCTCACGTTCAAAATCCCCTACCTTTAAATCAGAAGTTGTAAAATCTCCTCCTAAGTCTCCTAGTTTAATTCCCAAAGAAATCTCCCCTGACTATACTCCAAAATTGCTTGAATTATAGACTTTGATAAAGAAATTAGAAGAAATTTCTATTTCAGCAGAAAATCCAGTGCTTTCTGAAGCCTCTAAATGAAGTGTTCAATTTTTCAAGGTACTGGTATATTGACTCGTTCTCGGAGTGAAAAACTTGGAATAACTCCATCAGATTTTACTCTTCATTCCCATTGTAGGAATACTCCAACATATTAAACTCAAACATATACTAGTGAGATTATTTCATCTTCTCCTCCTCAAACTCCATAATTTATTCCTCCAATTACATCCTCTCAACCAATTTCCTCATCTACTCATATCTCTTCATCTAAATCAATTAGTGTTGCTTCAAGCAATACTATTCCCATGGTTGTTTCTTCTTCAATTACACCCACCTCTGGAACTACCTCTTTTTCTTCAAATCCCCCTTCAGGACAAACCAATCCTCCGATTCACACAATGGAAAATAGGCCATGGACTAATCTTGGAGCTGTTCAATTACCAGGTCCTCTTTATAATTTACCCAAGCATCCAGAGAGATGGTTGCCTAAGTATAATCCAGACGGTAGTCTCCGTGCTGAAGAACATATCCATAATTTCATGCTTTCAATGAACTTAAATGATGTCTCTGAAACATATTGTGTAGTAAGGTTGTTTCCATATAATTTTCAAGGATCAGCTGGATCATGGTACTTTTCATTACCATTGGGAAATATTACTAGCTGGGAAATATTTGAAGAACAAATTTTGACCAAATTTGGTGATGATCTTACTACTACTACTCTCATAAATGATCTTTCAAATCTTAAAGCAAATTCAAGTGAAAAATATCAAGGATTTCAATTCCAGATTTAACAAATTGATGAATAAAATCCCAACTACATCTAAACCTGGTGTAGATGTATAGATTAAAAGATATATATCCTCTCTTCCTTCTAATATAGAAATTTTTGTAGATAGATCCAATAAGGCTACTTTGGTAGAAAATATGATAGAATCCCTGTCAGTAGAAAAGAGAATTCTTACTTGAGAAAAGAAGATTGCCCAAGAAGATAGAAAATATAAAAAGGTCATGTTTAAGAATGAGCCCAAAAATAAAGCACCTAAGGATCCGTACGATATTGAAGGATTAAAAAAATTTCTCAACACCATGTCAAATGACATGGTAGAAATAAAAAAGCAAGTAGCTGATTCTTCTTCTAAGAAGCCTTTTAGATCTTTCATGAAACTCAGACTTCAATTCCTCAACCTCCAAATGTAATCTCTAATGTTGAATCAAATCAAGATGAAGATGAGGATGAAACTATATTATCTACAGATGAATCTCAAAATGAAGAATTGGTTGAAGTTCATGGATTATGGGATTTCATTCTCCCTACATCCGGTAATGAAGATGAACATGAGGCACTGATAGTTAGCACTAGAAGTAAAAACCCTACTAATTTGCCTCATTCTTCTAAAAAATAGAAATATTCAACCCCTATTGCTAAAGACAAATTTGTCAATAAAAATGCTCATTCTACATCTCCTCAAACAAGCCCAACTTCTTCTAACTCTCCATCTACATCAAATACCTTAGTGGTTTCAGATTCCATTGAGTATAATATAGTGGAAGATATGAAGAAAGTGAAAGAAAATATCTCTATGTATGAGGTGAGTAAATAAAGAAACAACATAAAATTTTACTCAAAGAATTGAATGCAGTTCCTGCCTCTCCTTTACCTGCTCTTATTAATTCTAAAGCCTTAAAAGGAGTAGTAAAACCTCCCACATATTCATCTGAAAAGAGCAATGCCACCGATGTTATCTTAATTAGAGATAGATCCAATTCTCACACCCCTCCTTTCCTTATAAATTTTGAAGTTTTTAATAAAAATGTGTACAATTTCCTGATAGACTCTGGTTTTTATTCAAATATTATGCCATATTCTGTTTGTTTGAAGTTAAACATCACACCCCAAAATTTTGTTGTACACATTGTTCAACTAGATAGAACCAAAGTCAAGGTTTCAGGAGAAATGAATTATGTCCTTATTAGACTCGCTTCTAATTCAAAGGTTCATCAAGTAATTAACAATTTAGTTGCTGATATTCCTAACTTTTACGGTTTGATTATGAGTAGAGATTGGTCAAAAAAGCTCCACGGTTATTTTGCTACAGACTAGTCTCATATGTGGCTTCCCAAAAATGGTAAGCCAAATCAAATTTCAAGTTGACCATGAAAAACACATGAAATACTTAGTAACTGATTTTGAGGATGAAAATGATCCAATGGAATTTTCCAATAAAATCCTTGGAAATCACTCTATTGAACCATTCTTGGGCAATTTTAATACACATTGATATCCATTTCTTATCAATTCGGTTATTTCTCAAATTGAAAACTTTTCTTAGTCGGATTCTTCCAAATGTATAAATATTGTAGAAAAACCTTTTGTTAAAGCTTTATTTTGGACATTGTACTTTGATGGATCAAAATCAAGTGATGGTGCAGGAGCAAGTTGTATACTAATTATCCAGAAGGAGAAAAGACAATTTTGGCATGTAGGTTAGAATTTGATTGCATGAAAAATATTGCAGAGTATGAGGCACTGATCCAAGGCTTATATAAAGAAATATATCTTGATGTCAAATACCTTCAAGTATATGGTGATTCTTAAATAGTTATTAAATAGGTAATAAGTACTATTCAATCCATTTCTGTTCATCTCAAACATTACCAGTCATTAATGCAAGCTCTTACCTCACATTTCTTAGCATTCAATATCTCACCCATCCCAAGGATCCAAAATGCAAGTGCTGATCTCCTAGCCAATGTAGCATTTAGGCTTATTCCATCCGAGGATTATAGTACAGATAGATTTTCCATAGAATTAATTTTTTTCCCATCTATTCTTGATAATGTCACCAACTGGAGAGTATTTAATGATGATGAAGATATTCTAACCTTTCTGACATCCAAAGGATCATATGATGATCAATTAATCCATGAGGATGAACATGAAAGACAGTTTAAATAAACAACTGATGAAAATGACATACCTAAATCTCTGGTAAAGCTTGAATATCTTTATGACATAAAAGACATGTTATTGCCTAAATCTACCTTAGGCTGAAGGAAGGTAGAGTTCAGGGTAACATCAAACCACGCTCAGTCTGGTAGCTAGCCCTACCAGAACAGGAGAGTGCTCTCTCCGGGTCAATCTCAGCAAAAATAATCTATAGGGCTTGAGATGACTTGAAATAAAAGCTAATTTTATGCTAGGTATATAAGTGAAGGAGTTTGATTGTGTTTTTGGGGGTTTTTGTTGGATCAAAGGGAAAGGCAGTTTTGGGTGCGGGGATTAGGCCTAGTTTTTGTAGAGTTCTGATTAGGGAAAGGAAGGCAATTGTTTTGATGCTTTAGATTGAGTGAATGGATGGATAAGACTGGTGAGTAACTAAAGAGGGCAAGAGGGTCTCAAGAATCCTCTTCAAACAGATGAAAACATGGAAAATTAAACAAAACTCAAGGCAGAGCAAAGTGATCTAATGAATTCCACCTTTATAACTTTTTTGTTTAATTTAAGAAGAAACAAGTAGGAAAATGGTGCACATGAAACATCAGAAAACTTACAATCACAAAGAGAAACACACCATCAAAACATAGAGCCACATGGATCCCAAAGAGTGCTGCAAACCCTGGTCTATTCCTTTGCCAAAATTGCATAGATGAAATGTACAATGGAGTTCCAAGCAATCCCAAGTGTCCCACCCTGAAAATGACTGAGAAAATACATAATATAGGCAAGCCTAACTCCTCCCCATGCCTCTAGGGGTCGAGCTCATCATTCTAGGAGCTATTTCAACCATATCTAAACTAGGAACTAGAAAATAGGCAATGAAACAACTTGCCTCTATATGTTAGGAAACTAATCCATTCACTTACATTTCACCTTTTGGTGAATGAATCTTCTAGAATGAGTAAAAATGTGCCAAAATTATATCATGGTCATGAAATTACATCAAGGTACATCAAAATTTACATGAAAAAGTGAAACTGGCCAAAACTAAGCGAAATTATGAGCTGCTGAGTGAAAAATAGGCGAAATTCCTCTATGCGCCGCGCCTGGAATTTCTATGCGTAGAACAAGTTTGGAGCTGATTTTGAGGCCCTTCCCGAAGTCCAAATTGAGTGCAGGATAGCTTGTTGGAAAGCCCTGCCTGTCTACTTTCCAACCCAAGTGGAATTGCTGGATTTGGTTTCCATTTTCCCCTCCAAAAGTTCGATCTCCCAACACTGCTTCCTGTGTGTGCAAAAAGTGGCAGAAAGACCATTTTTAGGGTGTTTTTGACCCTTTAGGAAACCCAAAACTTGATGAAATCCTTAGGTAATCCATGAGAATGCATAAATTTTGATAAAAATCCAAAAATGAAAATTTTTCCATCTGAAGAGCTGCCAATTATAAGTGTGTGCCAAGTGGCACTATGCGTCGGGCAGAAAAACCTGTTTTGTGACCAAAAAAATTCAAAATTGACAAAATTTTTCCCAAATTTCCTGAAATTTGGGCTGAAGGTCCCTGATCAAGTACTATGATGGGCCAAAGAAGTTTCGACCAAGATTTGGATTTTATCATACTTTTTACGCCGCCTTAAGGCCTTCTTGGTGCATGCAGTTCAGTGGTGGAATCACTGTCTTGTTCATATGATGTTTCAGTGTCTTTCTCCATAATGTCCATGCAAGGTGTATGTTTAGCTTGTTGAAAAGGAGAATTTGGTACCTTTTGTTTCAATGCCAAATATGTGTCAAGTAGGAAGGGACTGTGGGAAATAGTACAGTGGGGACACCGAAGTCTTGTCAAGTGGTACTTTGTCTTTCAAAAGCTTTTGATTTGACAAACTTTGGGAGAAGGGACATCCACTGAACTGTTTGGGGAAGTTGAGGTTTTCAGAATTTTTATAAGTGATATGAGAGAGGGAGAGTGATAGGGAATGGTAGGGTTTATGGATAGGGATAATAGGACTTGGGAGTAAATGACCTTGGGATGTAAGAGAATGGTGTATTGAGGAGACAATGGGATGATAGGATTAAAGTGAGGGAAGGAACAAACAAGGTGGGGGAAAAGGAGTATTTGGTACCAAATTTGTTTTCAAAACACCAATTCAAAACCCTAACGAGAAATCTTTAATAAGAGATTAGGGTTTAAAGTTTGACATTCAAATTCTCCAAACCAATCTCCGAAACCACACCAAACACTATTCAATAGCAATTCAAAGTCTCACTCGAACTTACATGGTGCATAGGAGGTTGAGTTGATTTAAAATTTATGGAGCAGTGGCAAAGTTTTTGTGTGTCGGTTCTGTGCGCCGCGCGCACAACCCAGTGTGCTGCGCAGGAACAAAATTGCACAGTGCGAAACTGCTCTATGCGCTGCGACCTTCACCCAAAGCGCCGCGCAGGTTGCCTTCACCACAATTTCAGCTTTCACACTGATTTTTGTTTCCTACACGATTTTCCTTGACTTCAATGATGTCTTTGGTGTAAAAATGGATTGTTTGAAACACAAGAATCATATTTGTACCCATGACTTTGATTTTCGATTTGAAAAACCCACTTTTTGAAAACTTTGGCACTTTTACAAAAGAACTCTGTTTTGCTTGTTTCCTTTGATTTTTTGCGCTGAATGACGAAATTATTGTCTATTTTTTGCAGGGATAGCTGGCATGGGATTTGGAAAAGGCAACCAGGGCTGCACCTAAAGAACTTCACAAATGAAAATTTTTGAGAATTACATGGCATTCATTACAAGAGACGAAATTGACGATTCTTCTTAAAAATAGAATTTTGAAGAAGAATCATGATCAAACAATATGACGATGAAATTTTGCACTGGAAACCTTATTTGAAACTTCCTCATGTGCCTGCTGGCATTTTTGGACACTTTGAAGACTAAATTTGCGGGACCCTAGACCTAGCGACACTAAAAACCCTAAAATGACTCTTTGGAAAACAAGAGACCAAACATGATTGTAAATGACTTGAAAATGATTTCGATGAACTTTGATGAACAAATACGGACTAGCAGGTACAAGGCATGAGGCACATGAGTAAAAATCTCCCTACCATTAGAAAATCCATGCCCCTAACGAAATGCAGATGACTGTACTGAATGAGACACCTAAAATGAAATGCAACAAAAGAGATTTTGATCTCTGACGGAGGAATGAAAAGACCGACTCTAACATTGGCTCCAATGGGGATGGTAGCTCCTTGGAGGTGCCAAGGACTACAGATCTTTGGGAGAGCAAGCAGTGCCTTCATCCATTGGGAAATGGAGTCCAAACACGAAAACCGAAATTATACAGACTGACTCTGACTCAAGGCTAAAACTGAAAACCATAATAAAACCAAACATGACTAAAACATAACTAACAAACTGGAAAGATGCTCATAATTGAGCTTATTCACCAAACCTACTCTAATTGTTCTTTTCACCACCTGATCAAGTGAAATGGTATAGCCAATGCAACCATGTAAGCATCCTGGCTGCTACTTGATTTCTTCCCAAATGCTTTCTGGTGCGCAGGAAAATGGAAGAATCGAAAGGTAACTCCCATGGAAACTTGGAATCAAGTTGAATGCTAATAACCTTGCAAAGCATGAATTGATTGGATGAATTCAAGAATACTGCGAAAGGATCTTCATAAACATAGCTACTGATTTCCATTAACACATTACTGCTCTGGTCCAGGTAATCTCCATATCTTGACCTTAAAATTTTCCTCACATCTGCACTGTCTTTCTTTGGTGATTGCAACAAGCTATCAAAAGGATCCTGAAATTCGTGAATAACCAAACTCTGTTGCTGATTCCAAACAGAAAAAAAGTCTCCTTTATCAATCTCCTCATATGACTGCAAACCTTGGTATGGGCTTTGTAATGAAAAATCTGTTAAACAAGACAATGAAGGTGACTTTTGAATAAGATTATTATCAACATTCTTTCCTGGCACATGGTTAGCCAATGGAGAAGAACTTTTATAGCAAACATCATCCAACACATGAGCAATAGGATCATCAAAAGCTTGAGAAGACTGCTACGATGTATCCATTGGCTGTGTAACATCCTACTAAAATTTTCATTCATCTTTTATTTAGAGATATTCTGAGATTTTGCTTTATAAATGAAATGCTTGAGAAACAAGGGTACAAAATCCTCTTACATCGATAAATCATGTGTTTGACTTCACGCCTTCATATATGGTCGACCTTCCATTAGTTTGGGGGGCTGCAAATCTGAATATGAGAAATCTTGAACAAAGTTTTCATTGCCCTCAAGATGGTCCAAATCAAGACTTGTCGACAGTTGATTTTTGATTGTATGGAAGTTGTCTCTGATGAACTGAAACGAATCAAAACAAAAAGGCAAATATCCTTCACTTACTTCAAAATTTTCTGCACTTTCCTTGTCATTGTCATAGCTGATATGCATCGGTTGATCACTGTACTCAAGCTGCTGAAAGTGAACGTCCTCCTTCCACAAACTAGCTACTGTTTTGTCTACAAGATTAGCTTTTGTTTGGAGAACATAATCATCATCATACTGATCAAACTGAGGCAAATAATCAGTATAAAACACATCATCAAGCATACATGTCATATCAACAGCTCTCTCTTCTCCAAGATGATCTATAAAACAATCACTATGACAACTGGGATAAGAAACAAAATGTTTTGGATCAGCCACTTGTTCATGAATGTCATTTTCATTTTTTGCAGTCATTTTCTGCACCATCTCTTCTACTGCGTTTACCAAAAGGTCAAGCTTTTCTTCTGAAGGTGTCAGGTGCTCTGCAACATTCTTCTTTTCTTCTTCCTTCAGCCTTTCTCTTTTGATCAACAGATTAGCTTCTACATTTACTGCACTGTTCTGTATTTCTTCAAGTGTTGCAACATTCCTTTCTCTTAGCTGAAACTCAATTTCCGGATGAAAAGCGCCTGGGTAATGTAAAAGGGCTGAGCCAGGAGGGGGTCTTATATCGACAGGTATCAAATAATAGACTCGATTGAATCTAGTGGAAAACTGTTGTACCATTTCCCCTAAATTTGTATTTTCGGTACGGGCATACTCATCTAAAATAAGAAAGGGTTAAATAAGTCACCCACCTTGTCAAGGGAAAACTTTGAAGCTCTGTGGAAATCTAAGATGCTAGCATCGGGCGAGAGCTTAGACCAACACTTAATTTTCCTGCAAAAGAAAGAAAAAGTATAATAATAATAACATCTCCTTCATCAACTTCAAAAAAGGTCTAGAAAATCATCAACGTGCACATGTTGTTCCAATCGGCATTGACATTATTACATTCCATAGTCAAATCTTGGCAAATAGGTAATTTGCAGGGAAAGCATGGAGAACAGAAGGTAAAACAAGAGTTTTATACCTATCTGGGACTATAAAAGGTGTAGGAGTATATACAAGAGCTACGGGATCAGTTTTTTTTTCTTTAGGCTCATCACTCTGAAGAGAGTCATCATAAGATGTGGGAAAAATAAGGGGGCCAGGATCAAAGGGAAACTCAATATTTACACTTTTTGAATAGGTCGAGTGAAGATTTTGATCACCTTTATCATACAAAAAATTCTGAAAAACTTTCAGGACAGCTTCAATAACAGCCAAGAAGTAATTTACAAGAAAGTAGACTAGATCCTTAATACCATTCCACTTTGGATACCTGAAATTTGTGTAAGATCCTTCCATTTCCTCAGAGAAAGAGTTAGCCCTCCAGTGGAGTCTCTACATTGAGTTGGAGTCACCAGGTGAATGATTTCAGCCTTCTTATGTCTGATCGTTGTCCACCATCAACCATCAGATCTAACTTGATACATGTACTGGGGCAATTTGCAAGTCAGATGTTATGTTTACAAACTAGACCGGAGATTGACTGAAGCAGCGTTTATCTACTTTCGCTAATGCAAAGCAAGAGCGTTTCGAAGGCTACTTGGCATAAATTCAGGCTCCATCTGTAGCTTATAAAACAAATAACACTAACAAGAAAACCATTTGATTTCTCCAGTATGGTCGCCACTATGTTATTGCCTAAATCTACCTCAGGCTGAAGGAAGGCAGAGTTCAGGGTAACATCAAACCACGCTCAGTTTGGTAGCTAGCCCTACCAGAACAGGAGAGGGCTCTCTCCGGGTCAATCTCAGCAAAAATAATCAATAGGGCTTGAGATGACTTGAAATAAAATCTAATTTTAGGCTAGGTATATAAGTGAAGGAGTTTGATTGTGTTTTTGGGGGTTTTTGTTGGATCAAAGGGAAAGGCAGTTTTGGGTGCGGGGATTAGGCCTAGTTTTTGCAGAGTTCTGATTGGGGCAAGGAAGGCAATTGTTTTGATGCTTTATATTGAGTGAATGGATGGATCAGACTGGTGAGGAGCTGAAGAGGGCAAGAGGGTCTCAAGAATCCTCTTCAAATAGATGAAAACATGGAAAATTAAACAAAGTTCAAGGCAGAGCAAAGCGATCTAATGAATTCCACCTTTATAACTTTTTTGTTTAATTTAAGAAGAAAAAAGTAGGAAAATGGTGCACATGAAACATCAGAAAACTTACAATCACAGAGAGAAACACACCATCAAAACATAGAGCCACATGGATCTCAAAGAGTGCTGCAAACCCTGGTCTATTCCTTTGCCAAAATTGTAGAGATGAAATGTACAATGGAGTTCCAAGCAATCCCAAGTGTCCCACCCCGAAAATGACTAAGAAAATACATAATATAGACAAGCCTAACTCCTCCCCATGCCTCTAGGGGTCGAGCTCATCATTCTAGGAGCTGTTTCAACCATATCTAAACTAGGAACTAGAAAATAGGCAATGAAACAACTTGCCTCTATATGCTAGGAAACTGATCCATTCACTTACATTTCACCTTTTGGTGAACAAATCTTATATAATGAATAAAAATGTGCCAAAATTACATCATGGTCATGAAATTACATCAAGGTACATCAAAATTTACATGAAAAAGTGAAACTAACCAAAAATAGGCGAAATTATGAGCTGCTGAGTGAAAAATAGGCCAAATTCCTCTATGCGCTGCACCTAGAATGTCTATGCGTAGAAAAAGTTTGGATCTGATTTTGAGGCCCTTCCCGAAGTCAAAATTGAGTGAATGATAGCTTGTTGGAAGGCCCTACCTGTCTACTTTCCAACCCAAGTGGAATTTCTAGATTTGGTTGCCATTTTCCCCTCCAAAAGTTCAATCTCCCAACACTGATTCCTGTGTGTGCAAAAAGTGGCAGAAAGGCCATTTTTAGGGTGTTTTTGACCCTTTAGGCAAACCATAACTTGATGAAATCCTTAGGTAATCCATGAGCATTCATAAAGTTTGATAAAAAATCCAAAAATGTAAATTTTTCCCTCTGAAGAGCTGCAAATTATAAGCACGCGCCAAGTGGCGCTACGCGTTGGGCAGAAAAACCTGTTTTGTGACCAAAAAAATTCAAAATTGACAAAATTTTTCCCAAATTTCTTGAAATTTGGGCTGAAGGTCCTTGATCAAGTACTATGATGGGCCAAAGAAGTTTCAGCCAAGATTTGAATTTTGTCATACTTTTTACGCCGCCTTAAGGCCTTCTTGGTGCATGCAGTTAAGTGGTGGAATCACTGTCTTGTTCATATGATGTTTCAGTGTCTTTCTCCATAATGTCCATGCAAGGTGTATGTTTAGCTTGTTGAAAAGGAGAATTTGGTACCTTTTGTTTCAATGCCAAATATGTGTCAAGTAGGAAGGGACTGTGGGAAATAATACAGTGGGGACACTGAAGTCTTGTCAAGTGGTACTTTGTCTTTCAAAAGCTTTTGATTTGACAAACTTTGGGAGAAGGGACATCCACTGAAATGTTTGGGGAAGTTGAGGTTTTGGGAATTTTTATAAGTGATATGAGAGAGGGAGAGTGATAGGGAATGGTAGGGTTTAGGGATAGGGATAATAGGATTTGGGAGTGAATGACCTTGGGATGTAAGAGAATGGTGTATTGAGGAGATAATGGGATGATAAGATTAAAGTGAGGGAAGGAACAAACAAGGTGGGGGAAAAGGAGTATTTGGCACCAAATTTGTTTTCAAAACACCAATTCAAAACCCTAAGGAGCAATCTTTAATAAGAGATTAGGGTTTAAAGTTTGACATTCATCATTCTCCAAACCAATCTCTGAAACCACACCAAACAACTCGAACTTACATGGTGCATAGGAGGTTGATTTGATTTAAAATTTATGGAGCAGTGGAAATTTTTTTGTGTGTCGGCTCCGTGCGCCGTGCACGTTCAAAATTGCACTGTGGCGAGCGGCCTTGTGCGCCGCGCTCGACCAGTGCGTCGCGCCCTTCACCCAGTGCGCCGTGCAGGTTGTCTTCAACAGTTCGACCTTCCAACACAGTTTTCGCTCTTCCACATTTTGTCTTGGCTTCACTAATGTCTTTGGTGTGTAAATGGATTGTTGAAACAATGAAAATATCTTATATGCCCAATGACTTTGATTGTTAATTTGAAAAATCCACTTTTGTAAGGTTTGAAACTTCGACACTTTTCACATAAACTCTGTTTTTGTTTCCTTTTGATTTTTGAGCTGATGATGAATCTCTTTGTCTATTTCTTGCAGGGATAGCTGGCACGGAATTTGGCAATGGTTACCAGGGCTACGCCTGAAGAACTTCACAACTGAAAAACTTTGAAACTTACATGGCATTCATTGCAAAAGATGAAATTGACGATTTTTCTTCAAAATAGAGTTTTGAAGAAGAATCATGATCAAGAATATTGATGGTGAAATTTTGCAATGAAAAATTATTTTGAACCTCCCTCATGTACCTGCGGGAATTTTTGGACACTTTGAAGACTAACTTTGCGAAACCCTAATCCTAATGAGACTGAAAACCCTAAAAAGACTCTTTGCCCATCAAAAGACCAAACATTGGCTATGAATGACTGTAAATGATTTCGATGAACTTTGATGAACAGACCTGAGCCAGCAGGTACATGCATGAGGGATATGAAGTGAAAGGACCCTTCCGTCAGATGATCCATGCTCCTAATGGAATGCAGCTGACTAAACTGAATGAGAAACCTAAAATGAAATGCAACAAAAGAGATTTTGATCTCTAACGGAGGGATGAAAAGACCGACTCTAACAAGACAGATTTAAGAAGGTTACTAATTCTATGCAACAAATTTCAACCTTGAGATTTGAACTGGTAAAACTTGGCATTGATCTCAGACCCCAAAATATCAATCTAGGACTTGGTCTCTCGTCTGATGAGAGATTAACTTTCATCAATTTATTTAAGAGATATAAGAATGTTTTCACATGGAAATATGAAGATATAAAGACATATGATACCTCCATTATCCAGCATACTATCCCAATGACACCCACTGAGAAGCCTGTACAACATAAGTTAAGGAAAATTCACCCCAATATTGAAAGTCAAATCAAATCCAAACTAAATAAACTCCTTAAATCCAAGATCATATTTCCTGTTAGGAATTCAAAGTGGGTTTCAAAATTAGACCCTGTTAGGAAGAAAAATGGTGACATTCGCATTTTTATAGATTTTAGGAAACTCAATAAAGCTTGCCTAAAAGACAATTTCCCATTACCACTATGGAAAAAATATTGAAATCAGTTGCTAGATCTAAATTAATGTCTTTCCTTGATGGATTTTCAGGTTACGATCAGATACTGGTTCACCCAGAAGATAGGTTGAAGACTACATTTAGAACCAAATGGGGCACTTATGCTTATCATAAAATGCCTTTTGGTTTAATTAATGCAGGGAAAAATTTTCAAAGAGAAATGGATATTGATTTTAGAGGACTAATAAACAAAATTGTGGCTGTCTACTTAGATGATATAACCATTAATCCAAGAAAATAAGCGACCACTATCAAGATCTCAAGAAAATCCTTGAATGCTGCCAAAAGTATGGGATTTCATTAAATCCAAAAAATTCTTGTTTCGCTTAAGTGAAGGAAAAATTTCAGGATTTATTGTATCAAAAGAAGGCATTTATATTGATTCAGAAAGAATAAAGGCAATTTTTGAAATCTCTCTACCCCATAACAAGAAATCCATGCAGTCCTTTTTAGGAAAGATAAATTTTGTTAAGAGATTTGTTCCTAATTTTTCCCAAATTGTTTTACCCTTGCAAGAAAAAATCACTCTTTAAATTGGGACACAATGAGATAGAAAATTTTGATTTAATCACGCAAGCCATTGTAAATTCTCCTTCTCTAACTACCCAAAATTTTTCTAATCATTTTATTTTTGTACACTTTTTCTTCTGAAACATCCTACGTTTTTGTGCTAACACAAGTTAATTATCAAAAAATTGAAGCTCACATATCTTTCTTTAGTTCAAATATTCAAGCTGTAGAACTAAATTATTCACAATTGGAGAAACACGATTTGGTTGTTTATAAATCTTTAAATCATTTCAGGCCTTTTCTCTTAAAGACACATACCAAGGTAATATTTCCATTCCCAGTATTAAGGAAACTGCTTATGCAAAAGGAACTAGGAGAAAAAGGGAAAATAGGGTTACAACTCTGTAGGAATATGATATTGACATGAAACCAACCAAAATTTTTAGAGGATAAGGTCTCTGTAGATTTCTGTTTGGATCATCCAACATAGCAGATGATGAGGATTCAAGTAATACTATACACGTTTTTGAGGTAAGCCTGATAGAATCTTATTCACAATATGCCGATCTTATCATTTATTTGAAGAATGGATATGCTCCTACAGAACTCAATTATAAAAGGAAAATAGCTTTAATATTAAATCTAATCAATATCGGATTATTGATAATGTATTGTTCAGAAAAAAACTAGGACTCTGTATTATTAAGATACCTTGAAAATTCTGAAGCACATAAGGTTTTGCAGGAACTCCACGATAGACCTGCAGGTGGACATTTAAGAGGAGATACCACCGCACAAAAAATCCTTCATGCATTATATTATTGGCCAACACTGTTCAAATACCCTCATGCATATGTGAGAAAATGAAAAACATGTCAAACTACTATTGGAAGAAAAATAAATCCATCCTTAGCTTTGTAGCCTATCAACATTGAACAATCCTTGGAGCAATGGGGATTGGAAATCATAGGTGAGATTGTTCTGAACTCTTCCAAACAACATAAATACTTTCTCACTGCAACAAAATAATTTACTAAGTGGGTGGAAGTAGTTCCATTAAAGGTAGCTAATTCTGAAGCCATTATTGAATTCATCGATCAATTCATCATTACCAGGTTTGGCTTACCTAACACATTTTTGTTTGACAAGGAATATTACTTTTTAGGTAATAGTATGACTGAATTTTCTCTCAAGGGAGGTTTTAAACTCAAATATTATACTAATTACTATCCCCAAGGGAATGGTTTAGTAGAGTCAACCAATGAAAATCTCATAAGAATCATAAAAAGAACTATTGATCAGAGTCAAAAGAGTTGGCATAAATCTTTAACATTTTCTCTATGGGAAGATCAAATAACTCAGAAGCCCTCTATTGTACCTTAAGAGACAATCCCTTAGTTGTGATAAGGAATCTGTGGTTAAGACATTTATATAGTTATGTCATAGAAATATTGGTCTTTGTTTTATCACCTTCAAATATTTATCATTAAACCCTCAAAGATCAAATATAATAAATGTTCCAAAATGCTATTATATGCTGATATATAATGGAATGATCATAAGAATATGTAAGAAAGAAGCCCAGAATGATATGCTATTATACAGAATATATCACCTCAAACTCCAGAAGAATTATAGGAAAGAAACAGTTAAAATGAAGGAGCGCCTATTAAGAATTTTAACTCTTATTTACACAAATAAAAAGATACTTGTAGCTTCATTACTTCATTTTATTCAAAGATGAAAAGTACACAATGTGAACTAGAAGACACATCAACATCAAAAAATGCCAGAAACTTGCTTTTCATTCATTAATCATTTGAAATCTGAGTACAAAAATTTCAGTCTGAAGGTCCAAAACTCAGAACCCTTCTCTTTCTTCTCTATCTCATTAAATACAATAGAAAGAAGTTTGTAACTGCTGTAACTGATCTTAACTACTTTAAATACTTAGGATGTCATAGACTATCTATTACATGTCTTCAAAAATGTCTTATTACAATAACATTCTCTCTTTAAAAGAGGAAAAAACATGAAATTAAAATCCTAATCTATATGTTGAATATGGATTGATGATGATGCTGCTAAATTTCCTTGACTGGTTGATTTATCCTTCGTTGCAGTTGAGGGATCCTTTGGTAAATCTGTCATCCAGGTTCTGCACTTCTTCCATATTTCGATGTTTGCCTTTGGTGAATGAAACAGCTTGTGAAACTCCAATCTAAAAGCAGTGATTTTGTTGAAATATGGTCTTTGCATAAAGAAAGTTTTCACTAACCACAACAGTTGAAAATGTCTCTAAAGGAAATTGATCATTGTTGCTCCTTTAAGAACCTGAGTTTTCTCACGAGTGTTGTCTACCTTATTTTTTTCCAAAACTAGAAAGGGCTCATAAGAATCCCATGAAATAAGACCACCTCCAAGCCCCCAACATGATGGAAAACCTGCTCTTGCTATTTTATCAAATAATTTATTAAATTGACTCACTGCTTCCTTTAATTCAATCAACTTCTTTTCTGCAGACTTCCTATGATTTTTTTTGACAATCATTTTGTTAATTTCTACTGCATATAAAATTCTGTTATTAATTTCATTTTCTTCCAATTCCTGATCTGTTTTAGAATCAATGAAATTAATGAAATTCCTTGCCCAAATAGCCCTATTGATTGTCTTCTATTTGTCTGTCATGAATTTCTCTTCAAATTCCCTGATAATGCTTTTTTCTTCTGTAATAACAGTCAGAAAATCCCAGATTGTTTTCATTTCTTCAATAATATCATTCCAAATGATATCCTTAGCCTGTATTAAGGATATATTTCCCTTCAATATTTATTTGAGATTTTTAATCTCAGCATTAATAGTTTGGCATTCCATTTTGTATTTATTGACTTCTCCCTCAATAGCGTTTATAAACTTTGTTGTTGTTTCCAAATCAGATTATGCCTTTTTCCGATCTATTTCTGCCATGTTCAATTCAGTGGTTAATTGAGATATTTGTGTTGATGGATCTTAACTACTTGATGGAAAAACAAAAGTGCAAGTATGAGATTCAATATGTTTCTGCAATGACAGTGCAGTTTGCTTTAATTTAGTGACTTCTTCTTCCTTTTGCATGAGCTGCTGAAGAAGTTTTTCTTCTCATTTTCCACCTCTGCAACCTCTGTTGCCATGGAATGTTTTCCTGTAGGCAATTTCAATTTTTTCTTTAGCACAGATATTTCTGATTCAACACTTTGCAGAAGCTTCTACACAACTGACCTGTCATTGGGATCTACTCCAATCTTTACTATGATCTTCTTGAGCTCTTCGTTCTGGATTGTCAAAGCACTGGAATTAGCTTTTTCTAACTTCAACTGCTTTATCAATTTTCCAAGCATATTCTCTACCTTCATTTCCACTGCATTAGTTTTTTTTAGGTCATTCAATCAGCTGACTTGTTTGCATGTGTAGATTCAATTTATCCATGAATGGGTTTTGTTCACATCTACAGTCAAGTTTACAGTATTGAAATTGTTAGAAGAACTAGTTGACATATCAGAAGGATGTGAAAGGTCAATTTTGAATTGATCTTTTCAAGTTCCATTGCAGTTAGAAGTCTTGTTTGGTCTGGAGCTATCTGGTACTCAGCTTGAGCTTCCATACTTGCCTTCATCTTCTGATTTCTCTCTGCAATCTTGGAAAACATTTGTTTAGTTAGAGGCACCTGATCTTGAGTGCTCTCATGCTTCCTGGGTGAAGCAGGGACTTTGCTCAACTCCCAATTGTAATGAAAAACCAGGTTGAGTATCTGCAGAGTCTTCATTGAACTTTTATCTCTTCTCATCTCTATGTTCCTCATCCTCTGAATCAATAATTGCCTCTTTACCTCTTTTATTTGATTTTTCTAATATAACAGGAGTCTGAACATTTGAACTTACTGAAATAACAACACCTTTACTTGCCATTTTTTCTAGATCTGGTTTTCTCTCATGAATGAAGGCTGAATATCCATTATCAATTCTTCTGCTAGAAATGACACTGTGAGGGTCATAGGCCCACTTCTCTCCTAACAGTAAGTGGATTACATCTAACATCTGAGTGACTTCATCAAATTCTTGTCTCATATTAACTATAAACGGACCCACAATCATTGGAACTTTGAACATATGACCCTTCTTCATAGGCACAAAGTGAATTTGGTCAACATTTAGAATTTGCCTAATAAACTCCAGAGAAAATAATCTAATAGGCACAAACACAGGAAGTCTATAAGGTTCTACACTAGCTTCATAAAGTCTAACTTCAGAATAATCTTCAAAAACAAACCAATCACCAAATTTAAAACTTGCCCCCAAATGCAAGAAATCTTGAGCTTTGGGAAAAAAACAGGGGGGAGAAATTCCATTCAAAAATTTATATGCAGAAGACATAAAATGACCAGAAAAATCAAACAAACCACCCTCATTCCGTTATTTTCTCACTATATCTATCCAAAATATTAATGATTATCTCCTCTTATTCATATCCATAATGTTTAACCCCAGATGCATGAATTATTCTACATTTTGATATAAGAATAAGTAAACAATAAGTGAGGGAAACCTGAATGAACCTGTTAATGATAAGCTCATGAGCTAAGAGTTAACAACTTCTTGCCAATAGGATGGAATATCCAGCACCAATCCTGGCTTCATCATCATGGCGAAGATCCCAAAAATTGACTTGTCCACTGTACTGTCGTCGTCTTTTCCCAAAATCTTTGCAATGCAGCTCAGCACCGGTTTGACTTCAATATCAAAAACCTCCATAGGGAACTCTTTATTGTTAGGTACAAAATTCTGTGTATTTGGCTTCAGAAAATGAATGAATTGAGTAAATTCTTGACCTACAAGACGGTCATAATATGCTATCAAGGAATCATCAAAGAATTGGACATATGACTCCAACTCAAGGTAACATAGGGTTTGAAGAATTAACTGAACTGACACCTACAGAATGTTTTCCCCTTGATAATTCATTACAAAACATTTCCGAGGGTACATAAAAGACACTAGCCAGTAGATAAATTCGGGAAAAAGATGAGTTTTTGGGATAGATGCAGATAACACACTAGTTTTTTCCATGGCGGTGTAAATTGGAGAATTATTTTCGTTTAGAAGGAATTGTTGGTAAAAATAAAGGTGGTAAAGGGAACAATCTGTATCTTGGATATCCCTCTCGGTATCCATGAGAGGATGTGACTAGTAGAACCTGATAGGGATGAGAATTTAGCCATAGTTTAACTTCGAGATGGTAGACAACTTATAGGGTGACCAATAATCGACAGGATGATAGAAAAATGAAAAAGATGCAACACATAAAAACTTCACACACCAACCAACCAATGATAATTTAAGAAAGAATGAGAATTTCCCTTAAATAGGTGGCGCAGTTTTGAACTTAAATGCTGATAATATGCGCCAACAGACCGTTAAGAAACCTTGACGTGGAGGAAAACTGTAACCAACTTGGCAGAAAACATCACTATGGGGGGCCTCGAGGTACGAAGGATTCATTTGGCTTATGCCCCCGTAGTCAATCTCGACCATTCATCTGGGTTACTTCGGTAGTCAACACAGTCAACTGTGCAAGCACCCTCTATGTTAACCCCCGTGCTAAAAGTGCTCGTGGGTTGAGCCCTTTGCTTAGTGCTTAATAAATCATCAAATCCCGCTTGATAAAGTGATTGATATTAAAACTTTGAACTGGGACCCGCTTTCATAAAGCCTAAAAATATTTAAACTTTTAACTTTAATATAACGAGCAGATCTATTTTTATGCTAGAGTATATGAACTGTAATACTCTACAACATACTTTTAGTAGTTTTTTTTTTTTTTTGAAAATTAAAATAAAAGGATATTGCAAATGATCCACAACACCCTCTATAGGAACTTCTCCATTCAATCTAGTTTATGGGAAAGAAGATGCAATTCCATCAAATTTAGCCCTTCCCTTACTAGCCCTAGTTCAATTTATTGATGAAGTACCTTCCTCCTCCTTACAACTAAGAATGTCCCAAATCCTCAAATTAGAAGAAGAAAGGGGAAAAGCCAAATTCATGCATGCTCGACATCAAAATATCATTAAAACTTATTTTGATGAAAATTCTGATTCCCAAAAATATTTCCAAGTTGGAGACCTTGTTCTTAAGTGGGACGAAGCACATGAGGAAAAAGGTAAGCATAATAAATTCCAAAGAATGTGGCTTGGACCATTTCAAATTGCAGAACAAATGCATACCAAATTCCAAAGAATGTGGTTTGGACCTTTTCAAATTGCAAAAAAAATTGGCCCATCAACCTTCATATTGCAATATCTTCAAGGGAAGAAAGATTCTCTTCTTGTCAACGGGTTGATTTTAAAAAAAAATCTTTTCTTAGAAGAACATTTCTTCCATTGTATCATATTTATATTTACATTTTTAGGTTAATGAAAGAATAATGTTTGATTGCATACTTTTGACTTTTTTCCGAAACCTCTGAATCATTTTATGACTTTTCATTTTGAAGAATAATAATTCTTAAGGAAATGATTACAAAATGGAAAAAATGGATAATTACCATATAACTCAGAAATATTTTTCCATTGAAACTGTAAATTCTTGTAAACCTCAAACTTCATAAAGACCTTTTAACCTATTATCAGTTAGGAAAGGTTCAATTTTACAAAGTAAAGACTATTTTCTACTAAGCATATTTAACTCTAAATTTTCATCCAAAACTCTTAAGGATTCAATGATTCTCCCCATCCATTAATTAAGTTTTTTTTTTAGAATGTAATTAAAAAATATAAAACTTAAAATGATAAGAAGTCTCATCACTAGCATGTTTACCATGAGCATAGGAAAATAATAGACTGACATTACCACTACTGCATATCAAGCCAGGGTAATGGCTTACGATTATTAGATAACCATAAGACAAGGGGTCTCATCACGAGACAACTTTTTCAGTACAATTACAACCAGTGAATGGAATTGTCACTATTTGGTCACCAAACTAGGAAAATGAATTTTTAAGGATAAGAAAATAAAGAAAAGAAAAATAAATTATATATTTTTGAATTTATCTCTAAAGACTGTAATGATAGATGTATGCGATATTGGATCATTGATGGTTAAAAGGTATCCCCGTTGAGGCTATGAACGCCTGCTTGGAACAGTGGCTCTACTTGTGATAAAATGAGTATACCGAAAGGCTAAGTTGTAGAAATATTTTTACCTACTTTATCTTTTAAACTATGTAATGATTGGTATAAAGAAATAATATTTTTATCTATGAAAGGTTTTGAAAGAGCCATAATAAGATGAGTTTTTATAATTTAGAGTAATTTTATTTATCCAAATATTTCGAAGATAATTTTCATTTCCTTAATTATTTTTACTTATTTGAAATATCAGGAATTTTATTTTTCAGAAATAACTGGTTCTTCCAATAACTTGCCAATTGTTGTGCTATTCAACAACCCCCATTATTTTAAGAATAGTTGCCTTGGAAAAATAATGGGGACCCTTTTAAAATTTTTAGACTAGGACAAATAAGACCCTTAAGTGATTGATTAAAATGGAAATAGGAGTTATAAAAACTAAAAGGCATCATTTTTATTGACTTAAAAACACTTGGGTGGAAAATTCAAAAGAAATGCAATTGCAGATTGCAATAAAAAATCACGAATACAACACATGACATGCTAGGCCCCTCCATATCAATATTACGATGCGATATCAATATAAGGCTCTAACAAAGGAAAAATTCTTCCAACTCAATCATGTTTCATTAAAGGAAAATCGCGGGACCTGCCTTTTCCATGTCACCAATCGCAATCACAAATCGCATTTTCCTCCCGCCATCATTCAATCTGCTCGCTTTCATTTCCCTGATGCAATACATCGTATCACATCGCAATTTTGCCAGCAACCATTTCCTTTTACCATCCAATTTCACCGAGATTGCGATGCAATATTACATTGCAAGATTTTCAACTCGCCTTTCCCCGCTAGTGTTCAAAGCTCTAAAAACCTTTGATCTATTAACTTTAAAATATGTTTATATCGCGAAAGGAATTAATCGCAATCGGAAAAATAAATGTGCCTGATGTTTTAGAACATTATTACATAAATGAATTATCTGCGATGCGAAGATATCTTATTAAAACGTCTAAATGTCTATTCAGGCACGTAAACCTATGCTATCCATTAATGCAACGCCTTAACGGTATAACAAATCAAACCTAAAAATGTGATTTGGCTGTAGAAGAATTAATGTTTTAGATTGCTCCACATGCCAAGTTTTATTCGCCATCATTTCAATTATTGCTACATTTCTCTCGTATTGTGACAACATTTCATTTTTACTCATTGTTCTTCTTATTTCATAGAAAATTCCAAACAAACATAATTCCTCGGAAATGTTTATGGACGCAACGAATTCCAAGAAACCCATGGCTCCCCCTGATTCCATGCCTCCTGCTAACGAAGTGACAGAAATTCCGCCCTTATTAACAGATACTACATGCACAATAGAAAGTGGTTCTTCTTCTTGGGAAACAATGTATAGGTTGTTTGAAGACGAAAAACCCCGAAGGGTTAAAAAAATACTACTGCAAATTCCTTTGGTACCTCAGAAACTACTATTTCCGACGTCACCAACTCTTTTTTGCACATAATTACTACATGCCACAAGATTCTACCATATTCAGATATGGTGAAATGGATTATTGACATCCTCAACATTGGAGATAGAACCTTCCTTGCAAGTAGAGGAAAAATGATAGGGTCGTTCAGAGAAGAATATTTGAAGAAAATGTACCACATTCCAGATGCCAAAAGGTGTATGATAAATATTTCCTAGCGCAATTCACAAAGGAAAACAAGTTGTAGTTTGATCCCATAAAGCAATGGAGGAGTAACCCTAACAAGCATAAGCACGATGATAAGGGTATGTATTCCACTGCTTCACTTATTGGTCCCTACTATGATATTTACGCTATGATGTCTACACTATTTTCGGAACCCAATACCAGTAAATTATCTATTGAATGGGTTCCCCTTATGGATACCATCATAGAATCCTACATCATGGACTGGGGAACCATAGTTTCAAAAACTATTGCTACCCATATTCTTGAGTATAGGAAAAATCATTTTGTTTCATCGAAGATCCTTCCCCCATTCTATATGGGTGCCTACATTATGTATGCAGTGTGTTTTACATTAGATTTTTCAACCATGGGTTGGAAATGGACTATCCAAGACCCCAATCCCATTCATATTTATCATGATATTCTATGGGAATCTAAATATGAAACTGATTTCTACAATATTTTCCATGGAGTTATGCTCCCACTGTTTCAAGCCGTGTTTGATGAAGAGGCCCCAAGATTGTCTAAGGAAGCCCAAGCTGACTTCACATACATTTGGAAATGGTTTTGGGAAGAGTTATTTACTTAAATGTCAGAGTTTTTGGAAGACTAGCCCAACCACATGTCCTCCAATTTTATGTTCTAGACAAACTTCTCACAAGAGAAATTTCTTATCAGACAGTCGATCATGGATTGACCAAAGTTTCAAAAGAAGAAAAGAAAGATTCATGACCTTCCTTTCCTATTTACTATGGTGTCTATGCATTAGTCAATTTCAAACATGTCGGATTAGAAATTAATCAAATCCAATGTTTGAAACTATTTACAATTCCTAACAGGAAATGTGACCTGGACCAAGATGCATTCAATTTCATAACTCAAGTGAAAATCAAGCCATTTTCTCATGAAAATGATGAATTTTATGATTTATTTGAGTCAGTTGATACTTATTCAACAACGGAAAAATTGGAAAAATTACATCTTAATGCTCAACAACTAGAAAAGTTCAAGAAATATAGGAATAGAAGGTTAGAAGGCATTCCTCTAGATATTCTGAATGTATCCCAACCTATCTCATAGAAAGAAAAATAAATAGAAGAGTAGAAGCAACAGAAGAAAGAACAGGGAAAAGAACATCCCCTTAAGGATACTGAAGTCCTTAGTGGAAAAAAAGAAGATAAGTCTACTAGAAATCAAACTAAGGATCCATTATTTTCCAGTGACTTAGATGAAGTCTGGAAAGACTTTGATCAACAACTTAAGGGATATCAAGAAGTGGTGATCATTGTTCATCAAGAAACAGTTGTAACACCTCATGGAAGAAGTCAGAACCCGTTTACTGATGGGTCAACTGAAAAATATTTTAGTACAGAAGAAGTCAAATTTATCTCGGCCTACCCAACATCTGAAATTGTGTTGGAAATATCTCCTCTCGATATCTTTTACATCCCAAAGCATAAGGTTGTCATGATCAGATAGAGGAAAAGGAGAAGAAAATAAAAATCATAGTCTCTCGTTCCTGGGGATTTCCCTATGGAAGTAGTTTGGAAGTACCCACAAGCAGATCCATCTCAGGATTTAACATGGTTAACTCAGTTTGCAGGTGTTTATGCATTTGCCAACATTGACAAAGACAATGAAGTTCGACAATTAGTCAAAGAGAAGGATGAAATAATCCTTCAATTAGAACAATAATTGTTTGCAGAAAAGTAAAGCATTAATAAACAATTACAAACACAAGTGTCACAGCTCCAACAGAGCATGAATCAACTAAGGAAATTAATCTGATGTTGGTGCTAAAGATGCTTAGATACACCAACTGCAATTCACTATTGAATAGTTGAAATATAATGCTAAAGTGGATGAATTTAAAAAAGAATCTTTAGAACTAAAAAATTTGTTGGATCATCAACAAATTATTTTCTATCAAAAGCTGTCTAGCATAATTGAGTTGTGTGAAAAGATAAATTTAGTGATGAACCAAGTAGTTGACCAGAGGATCAAATTTGATGAAAATGATGATAAATTCTCCCAATATGTCACCTGGAAAGATACTGCTGAAGGCTGAAAGGCCAATCTTACCAGGATTGAAGATTCTAAAAAAGAAATCTTGTTTACTGATTGGAACATACAATTAAGGCAAGTTGAAAAGGGAATTTGTAGGGCTAGGGATGTTTTCAACAACATTGTTAAAACAGTTAGCCAAAAACTCATTGCTGCCAATCCGATTTATAAATTCCCACCTGGTTCTCTACATGTTGTAAAATATTTGATAAGAAAATGCCAGGAAATTTATAAGATGAAGGAAGAAAGCATAAAAAAATTGGAGAAGCTTGATTGGGAAAAGTATTGGAAGCACTTAGTCAAGCCACATAGCCAATGGATAATGTTTCACTGTCTAACTAACACTTCCTCTTACATGATTCCTCTACTATCAGATGTGGTTTACACATGACAACTACGTGTCAAGCCAGGTCAAACTCCTAAGGTTCAGCCTATGATTGACATCCTTCAGCTCAAGGCACGAATGGAAAAAGAGACAACAACACAATCCTAAAGCGAGTCATCCCACCAAAATCTATTTCTGTTTTTATTTCACTTAATTTAAGGATAGTTGTTTAAACCTCCTCAGCTCTTTATGTATTTTCTATTTTTGTACTTTTTATTTTACTATATAAACCCTTTCATGTCTTTAAAGGAAGGGTCCTGAAATTTTGAAAAGAATACTATAGAGAAGTTGCACTTTTGTACTATTAAAGTTTCTCTTAATAGAAAAGGCTGGACTAGAGACTATTTTTAAAATGAGCAGAGTTAGCATATATATGGTACTTTTATCTTTATGTTGATGTTATGTTTCAAATGAGAAATAGTTAAATTTCCTTATGATGTTTTGTTATATGTATATTTTTAACACAATCCAATATTAATTCACTTATGAACATGTTTGATTACCATTTTTTATATATGTAGAATACATGCAATAATAGATGCGATATGTACTTAATAAATTAATTTGATTAACTATTTAATCAAATCAATTATCTTAAATTGTTTTACATTTCTCTAAGTTTTCGATAAATCTTCATTTTCATTCACTTAAAGATTACCTTTTTAAATCACATATAAAATAAAGATAATTCATCTCGCTATATATATATATATATATTCTTTAAATTTGTTGTCACTGTCATTCACCAAGTCATAGTCAATTATAATACCACCAAATTCACCCAATTATATTTCTTTGGGATATTGGTCCCATAAATCCAGTCAACGCCACTATCTCAAATGGATAAGGGATGGTTTTCAAGTCCTCGACCGGGTAGTTTTCCGCGATGTTGTTGCAGCGAATTTCGAGGCATCAACAGGTCACTATATTTATTATTATAATTTTGAGAAATAAAATCAACAACTAAATTATCTTTACTAGGCATGTCTATGATAGTGATCTTAAATTCCTGCAACAACAATAAGCATCTTGTAATCCTTTTGTTATTAACATATTTATTTATTAGGAATTTAATAAATGAATGATTTGTATGTACAAAAAATTTGTAGCCTATAATATAGTTCCTAAACTTGTTTATAGCATGAACTACTATTAAAATTCTTTCTTATAGATAGTGTAATTTAATTTTGCGGGAGCTAAATTATTATTAGCAAAGTAAATCACATAAGACACCTCATTATCTCTTTGTCCCAAGACGAATTCCATAAATGTGTCCGAGGTGTCTGTTCAAATGTGAAAAGGAAGAGACCAATTAGGTCCCCTCTATACTAGTGCAATAGACACTTTCTTCTTCAAAGTTTCAAAATCTAGATGATAATGAAAATCCCATATAAAATATGCATCTTTAGTGAGAAATCTATATGTAGGTGTAGCCATTTTTGTCAAGTTATCTATGAAATTTATATAATAGCCTCCATGGCCTAGGAATCTTCTCACTTCCTTCTGTGAGTACAGTATTTGGAGGTCCATGACAACTTTGACTTTGGCAGGGTCTACATGAATCCATGCAGGGAAAATTTTAAGGATGAAAATTTATCTTAAAGTTTTGAAACCTCAGTGAATCCCACTAGTCCATAATATGCGATATGTAAAATCTTTTGGAGATATTTTTGTAAAAATATTCAAATTCCCGATAATTTTACATAGTCTGTATATAATTTTTTGGCAATTTTTAGGGTAAAATATTTTCATACTATAAAATTTGGGCAAATAATTTTTAGAAAAGAATGGAAATTAGCAAATCTTTTTATGGGAAAAGTATAGAAAACTAGCCCACCTAAGAATATTAGCCCCTAAAATTTCCCTGAATCCATGCAAAAGAAACATGATGCCCAAGAACAATTCCTTTCATCATCATCATTTCACATTTTATATTACTTAAGGAAAGATGGGATTCTCTGAAGTAGATCAGGACCTTCTCGAGATTGTCTAAGGCTCATTTAAAGAAGTTTCCATAGGCTGAAAAGTCATCCATGTACACTTCTACTCACTCATGAATTAAATTAGAAAGAGTTCCCAATACAACACGTTGGAAGGTTGCAAGAGAATTACATGACCTAAACGGTAGAACCCTATAAGAAAATTTCCCTAAAATTGTATACATGTGCTTATCAAAATGCTATAAAAAACATAAAGTCAATATTTCTTCGTAGGTAAAATTACTCTCGAAATTCTAGTTAATCAAACCGAAGAAATTTAGGAAATAAACATTTAAAAGAATATGCTTACCTTAAGCATAATATCAAAGGGTTGAAATCAATATTAAGTATTTGAGTCAAATTAATACTAAAGGATGATGTTGTGAAGGGGTTTTGAGAAATAAAATGTGGTTTTTTTATCACAAAAATGTCTCAATTTGGAAGTTCAACATTCCCTAAAATCGATTTGAATTTGGCATAGATTTGGAAACTGAGGCTACCCACCTCCAACTTCCGTGTCGATGGTTTTGATTTTTATGTCAGGCTCGATATCCAAATCAAGCCTTATTATCAACATATTTGAAGTCTTTGAATGTTCAATACCTTTTATGTTTTACCCATTGTTAAATCTTTGAGATATTTCTCTAAAACCTTAAATGCATTAAAGTATATCTTTTTCTCTTCTCCTGTTAGTTTGGTGATTAACCAAATTACCAAATTGGGACCTCCCTTCACATGTTCAACTCTTCCTTGATCCCAATTCAGTAATTAAACCCAATTTAAAAATTTGGGCCTTGCTATTCAAACTTTCTACAAGTATGTCCTGAGCTCTTGATTGACCCTAATGTTAAAATCAACCTCCTCTCCCTTTAAGCTATATTTATTTCAAAATTTAAAAGGGAGTTTGAAAATAAATTAAATTTGATTTTAAAACTCACCCATGCACCTTTTTTTGTGGCTTATTGAATTACATGTACCTTTACATGTGAGGCATCCCTCTAGATAAGGGGAATCAACATTCAATAAAATAGTTCAAGTGGTAATGGTTGAACAAGCATGTAGGCTTTAACCCTGTACAGAAATTACCTACAAATGAATTCTTAACAAACAAAAAATAAACAATGGCGAGAGCATAAAACATAAAATAGATATACACAAATATTTTCCCATGGATCCCAAAACTGGGACTACTAGATTGATTTTTCAATATATTCCTTTCAATGTTACAACACATATATATACATGTCAAAGAATTCATAAACCTTAATCCATTAACACTAGATTAGAAAAATACTATAGTTCCCTTGACTTGATCCACAAAATACCATGGACAAAAAACCATCATGCCCAAAACCATATGAAAAACCCATGCACAAAACCATAGGTAGGTCCTCCCAACTAATATAGGGGGATAGTCGTGGAAAGAATATAATACACACCCAACATTGTCCCACTTTTTGTTTTCTTTCCACAGGGGGGCACATGAGAGCTTAGTCATTGGTAAAACCCTACAATGCCCATTTTTTCTCTACACCAAGAGAACTTCTCAGTGCTCACAGACTTCGTCAATTCATCTGCAACATTCTTCAAAGTGTCCACCTTTACCAACAACACCTTTTTTTCCTCAACCATATCCATCAAAAAGTGATACTAAACATCAATGTGCTTTATCTTTGAATGATAATTAGGGTTCTTAGCCAAGAAAACTACACTTTGGATATCACAGTCTATCCTTATATCTCACTGCACCAACCCCATACTTGAACACAATCTCTACAACCAAACTACTTCCTTACTTGCATGAGTGGCTACTGTGTACTCAACCTCTGTAGTTGAAAGAGACACTACATATTGTCTTTTTCTCATCCAACTGATTGATCCTCCAAATAGGTTAAACATATACCCACTTGTAGATATTCTTTGATCTAGATCTCCAACCCAGTCTGAATCAACAAAGGCATGGGTATCCAAAACCCGATCTAATAATGGTCTTCCTTGGTAGCACAAACCATAATCACTAGTGCCACACAAATACCTGAAAAAATACTTCACTACTGTCTAATGCTCCTTCCCTAGTTTTGACATAAACATGTTCAATACTCCTAGTACATGTGAAATGTATGGTCTAGTACATACCATTGCATACATCAGACTACCCACTACACTTGCATATGGAACACAAGAAATGTCCTCTTCTTCTTCTTGTGTCTTTGGACACTGTTCAACAGATAAATTTACACCTACAGGAATAGGAACCTTCACTGGTTTACTATCCTACATATTGAACCTTTGCAATATTGTCTCAATGTACTTCCTCTGGTTTAACTAGAGCTTCTTCTTTTCCCGATCTCGTTTAATTTCCATGCCGAAAATATAGTTTTCAACATCGAGATCCTTCATGTCGAATTTGGAGGACAAATGGATCTTCAAATCTTGGATAATTTCTTTGTCATTTCAAACCAATAACATATCATCTACATTCAATACCAATAAATAACATGGTCACCAATCAATTTAAAATACACACAATGATCTGCTTTTCTTCTGCTGAAGCCAAGTCCCTGTATATATGTGTCAAGTTTATGATACCACATCCTGGTGACTTTTTGAACCCATACAAAGATTTTTTAACCTGCACACCAGTTCTTTCTTACCCTTCATCGCAAATCCTTCAGGTTGCTTCATGTAGATCTCTTCTTCCAAATCCTTGTGAATAAACATTGTCTTCACATCCATTTTTTCTACCTCAAAATAAAATGAAACAACAACATATAAAAGTAATCTAATAGAAGCTACCTTGGCAATAGGAGAAAAAAATATCACCAAAATCAATTCTCGGAACCTAGGAATAACCTTTTGCTACCAACCGAACTTTATATTTATCCACATTGCCTTCTGTGTTCACCTTCTTCTTAAACACCCATTTTATTCCAATGGGTTTCCTTCCAGCCGAAAACTCCACCAGATCCCAAGCCTTATTTTTGTGAAAGGATGCCATTTCATCAATCATGGCCTCCTTCTAGAGTTTTCCATCCTATGAATCTAATCTCTCCCTGATAGTTCTGGGATCATCATCAGTAATAGATAAAGAAAAAATTGAACAAAAAGTAGTTGGACTATACTTTTTGATTGCCTTCTTTCTCGAACTAATCTTCTCAAAGCTGGAGTTTGTGGCTCTTCCTTTTCTAATTCTTGTTCTGTTGTAGAGTCTGATTATTCCCCCTTTAGCTAAAAATCTATCTTCTAAGGTTCCTTTAGTAGGAATTTATGTTTAATAACATTTTTCACCTCTCTAAACACCACATCTCGGTTGTACACAACCTTCCTTATTTATGGGTTCCAAATCCTATAACCTTTTAAGCCATTCTTATACCATGTGGGATTCACTCAATCAACCTCTGACATATTATGTGTGTTCATGAAATAATAAAGAATACCCCTAATTTGACTATATATTGGAAAATAGCTCTAAAAATCGCATTATTTAAACCCCTACCAATACGAACCTAATACACCTTCCTAATTTAAAAAACCGCTACTTCCACTACATATTGTAGGTATCCATTTTTTCATTAAAATTTTTTATACCTACCAATATGAAAACCCTTTACCCCTTATATATCCCCCAATATATTATGTCATTTTTCCCTCAATATATATACCCCAATATGAATGCACGTGGTATGGTATTTCTCCCCCAGTGAAGCCCTCGTGCGTTGTACCCAATAAATATGCACATTTCATTTTTACAATTCAACTTGGTTCTTTTCTCCTTTGGAACATGTACATATGCTTCACATCCAAATACCCTCAGATGTGAAAGAGAGGATTTCTTACCAATCCATACCTAATGTGGATTGTTATCCTCCAAAGGTGATCTATTAACTAGGTAACTTGTAGTCTCCACCACCTCTAACCAGAATTCTTGTCCTAACCCAACACTACAGAGCATGCTTCTTTCCATTTCTATCAAAATCATATTCATTATTTCTACAACTCCGTTTTGCTGAGGTATGCATGGATTGATTCTTGTGTGCTATACCACACTTCTTATATAATTCTTAAAATTCCTTCTTGCAGAACTCTCCACCATTATCTGTCCTCAACACCTTTATATTCTTCATTGTTTTGTTTTCCACAAGAGCCTTAAATTATTTAAATCTATCAAAGACTTTAGATTTATTCCTGAGGAAATATATCTGTGTATTCCTTGAGAAGTCATCTATAAATGATAGATAGTACACAGACTTACCCAGTTATGGAACCAAAATAGGTCCAAACACATCACTGTGCACAAGATCTAATATTTTTTTCGCTCTCTTAGCACCAAAGGGAAACTCACTCAATCCCCATATACACAATGTTCACAGAAATCAAAATCCAGAGAGGAATTATACATACCTTCTACCATACCATTGCCATGCAGTATACGAAGGTCCTTGTCTCCAATATTTCCAAGCCTTTGATGCCAAAACATGGTCTTTTCTCCAGAGACCATTAGGATTTCTTCTCCACTTTGAGGAACCATAGAAATGTCGCACCAATCAATAACAAAGCTACCCAGAAGCTTGTAAAAAGTTCCAATCTGAACTCCCCGCATCAATATCAGTTCTCCTCGAACCATCTTATAGGTATATTTCTCGAACACTATTTTTACCCCTTCATCATCCATCTTGCTTACAAATATCATATTACTGGATAATGCAGGAATGTGCAGAACACTAGGAAGTGTTCTAATCCTTCCACCTTGAAACCTCAGCTTTAATTTTCCGTGTTCAATGATTTTTGCCTTCCTTTCATCCCCAAAGAAGACATCACCACCATCATATTTCTCATACTCGCAGAACTACTCCCTATGGGGAGTGAAGCGAAAGGATGCACCCAAGTCAATCAACAATGTCTTATGATCTACATGTGTACTTGAAGAAGAAGCCAAGTACACATCCCCACCTTCATTTGAGGTGGTTTTTTCCTCTGTAAAATGAGCATCATCAGATCCATTTCCTTTCTCAAGGGTTTTAGATATACAATCATTTTTTAAGTGCCCTTCATTTCCACATTTCTAGCACACCTTTACAGGTTTTCATGGAGATTTAGATATCCCTCTATATTTAGATTTCCCACTTGAGGACTTATTTTTGTTTCTGTTTTGGGACCATCCTTGTATAGACAAGGCATCTTCATTCTGGCCCTCCATATTTTTCCGTCTCATCTCCTCCGAAAACAAGGATGAGACTATTTCATCAAACTTCAAGGTAGTTATATTGCTACCTATTGCAACAACCAAACTATCCCATGAATCTGGTAGAGAACACAACAAACTGATACACTTATCTTCTTATGATATTTTAATATCAACAAATAACAATTGATTTACCACAGTATTTAAGGCGTTCAAATGCTATGTCACCGAATCTCCATCCTTCATCCTCAAGTTATACAAGTTTTTTCGCAGGAACAATTTGTTCACCATAGACTTAGATTGGTACAAAGTCCCTAACTTGTCCCACAAAGCCTTCAATGTAGCTTCCCCAGATACTTTAAACAATACCAAATTTTAGATACACAACCGTATTGTGTTCTTTGCTTTCCGATCCAACTTCGCCCAGTCTTCATCTGACATTGAAGTTGGTTTAGTACTTAGATCTACCGTGATCCACTGATCTTTATCTACCAACAGATACTCCACCTTGAGCTCCCACAACTTAAAACTCTAACCATTAAATTTATCGATCTGTATCTATCCATTGCTTGCCATTTTCTTTCACCTCAAGGATCAATCCCGTAGATCTCCCACTGAACAGGGTCTACGAGAGGCCCGAGAAAAAACCTTCAGTAGCAAAGGCATCCCCTTGAAGCCAAATCAACTCTGATACCAAATGTAGGTTTTAACCTTGTACATAAATTACCTGCAAACAAATTCTTAACAAACAGAAAATAAACAATGGCGAGATCATAAAACATCAAACAAATACACACAGAAATTTTCCACTCGATCCCAAAACCGGGACTACCAGATTAATTTTTCATTATATTCCTTTCAATGTTACAACACATATATATATATATATATGCATGTCGAAGCATTCATAAACCCAATCCATTAGACCTGGATTCGAGCATAATTGTAGTTCCCTTGATCATATCTACAAAATATCATGGAGAGAAAACCATCATGCCTAAAACCATGTGTAAAACCCATGCACAAAACCATAGGTAGTTCCACCCACCTAATATAGGGTCGTGGAAAGAATATAACAAACACCCAACAAAGCCAAGAAAGAGACCCATATGGTAAAAAGGGTTTTGAACTTACAAACAGAATAACAAACAACCCAAGTTGCACATAAGGACATGGAATTTGAACGATCAAGAAGAGGAACCAAATTGAAAAAAATAATCGAATCCTCAAGTCACACAAATGGATAGCTAGATGAAGAAATTGAACAAGCCAAGAAGGTATTTCCAACTAACAAAGGGAAACATGTAAGAAAGTGGAATAATAAGAATTATTAATATTTGTCTTTCCCTTTGGTGTAAATAAGATAAACCCAATAGATAAAATGCCTTTTCCTTTTACAATTTTATGAACCTTTTAAAGAAAATTAAGCAGAGGAAGTCATTATATAGCCAAGCTATTTGGAGACAAACTCCATTATTGAAGCATTGACATGTAGAAATTCTTTTGCTACTTTGTTTAGCTTTTTGGGATTATGTAAGAATTTTCCTTTACAATTTATACTTTTCTCATGGATAAGCTACGTATCTTATTTTCTATCTCATATATTTTTTGCCTATAGTAAGCATATTATTGTAATTGGTTGATCATTTTCAAACTTTCTTCGAATGCATTTAGCCACTTATGTTTATTCTTTTATTTACATAGTAACTCCTTCTTAAGGTTAAAATAAATAATGTAGTTGGTACTATATTCATCTCTGCAATTTTATTAGTTTATCCTAGACATCATTTTTCATTTTTATGTACTAGAGTATTTTCATTTCATTTATTGCATCTCACAAAATTCTAAATGGTGAATTGGGCCATAATTGGTAAAATACAAAACTAATAATGGTTGTTAGGAAATAATTTGGATGGATTCCCTATTCCAAATAGTGATAGGTATAAATGGGGCCTTTCGTGGGGAAGAACAATGCATGCACTTATATAGTTGCATTAAAATTTTCAAATCAATTATAATGCCCAATTTTTTCTGCTAAGGAATCTATTTAGACAATTACATTATTGTCGATCAATGCTAGTTTTTTCTTTATTTCCTTCAAATGTTAACATGTTAGCCTATAAATTATCAAGAAAATATAATATCTTTTGTGGCACTACTTATTGAAAAAGAAATAGATCACTTAGTCCATAACATCAAACCTTAAATATAATTTAAATATTAGATATCCTAGATATTGAATCACTTTGTTGTTAGGAATTTGTTCGTATGTCCATATTAGAATGATGATTGGTGTGGGTATGGCCACTAAAAGAGTGAAGAGTGGGACCACTATTAAGCATGGATTTCAAGATGTGCCTATAATGGTTATAATTTTTTTATTGTTTACTATTAATGAATAAAAACACTCTCTATGATGTGTTAATTCAAAAATAATATAGAAATTTTATTATAATTGTTGATTTATTCTAATCTATTAGATCAATGTGTCATTTCACCTTTGAGGGAAATTAGTAGTTGTATTCCTTTGGTCACAATATTCTCTTTGTGTGTAAGTGGTAGAAGATCATGTATTTGCACCTTTGAGGGAAATTAGTAGTTGTATTCCTTTGGTCATAATATCGTCTTTGTGTGTAAGAGGTAGAATATCATGCTCTTATTTGACACACTTTGTGTTTTCTTTTATGAATTGGAGTTAATTTCTATTTTATTGTTTCATTATGCCATCTTTTACAAGAATATATATATATATATATATATATATATATATATATATATATATATATATATATATATATATATATACTATAATTAAATCTTCCTCCATTGATTATTAGCCTAAGTTGACCTTGCCTTTTAAAAACTGTCTTCAAAAATGCAAATGCCAAACATTTCATGCTTCTTTGACATAACTGGTATGATCGACTTGCTAATAAAATTGGTCACAAACTTGTCTTCTCTATTCAATTTGTCTAAAACTATATAGTGCCTGAACTCCTAGATATAACATCCACTATCTACTTGGACATATGTAATGTGGATTGTCACTATTGTCATTGCTTATTCAATTAATTGGCATGATGTAATTGATATTGTCAACAACCTTGAATTCATCATGTATCATGGCTTTTATATTGTTAACTATTTTTTAACACCCTCTATTCACATTAATTTTCCCACAATAGCAATTTTTTTGTACAAACATATAAATTTTTGAAGACATTGTTGTGTTCATATATGTATTCTTGTTGCTTGTAGTAGGTGTTAGTGTCTCGTGATTTGGCAGATTGGCAAGCCAAGTGACACGGTAACATCAAACCAAATTTGGAGCCCAAGGACCTAGCCTTCCTGCTCAGAGAGGGCTCTCTCTATTTGTGTAAGGGATGTCTATTTGTTTGCTTCTTATGTTTTGATTTTAGGCTAGTTGTTAAGTATGGTTTTTGGTTTTGTTTTTAGGTTTTTTGAGGGAGGAACTGATCAAAGTTTTAAATAGATAAAAATATTGTTAGATCAACTGGGCTATGGGGTCGAAAAGGTCGAGAAAGCCTCAGATGGCGGACAAGGTATATTGAAGGGCCGATTTGATCAAGGTAAAATGGATCTTTAGGTGGAATGAAGTGGGATGGACACTAAGTTTTGTGAAGGACAAAGAATTTTAAACATAAATAGTTCTACAACAGACATCTATGTGGTAGGGCTAACCATTAATCACGATAAATGTAACTTCAAACTGATAGATGCATAAAATAAACATTCAAGCGATACATAGAGATATATGACTCTCTAACTTTAGGAAAATTTCTATCAGACTTTGGGGAAAAACAATTAAGACAAACAAATAACGCAAACTACTAAGAGGGAACTCCTAGACATAGTATTTTGGGCTATCTAGCACTTTGAACTAAGATTGCAGAGTTTTAGGCAAAGGGCAAGATCGATACAAGACCTCTTTAGTTCAACTAGGAGAATCAAACATTCAAAGAAAGGTTTCAGGGATGGAGCTTTGACTAGCCATGAGTAATCAAAGCATACCGTGAATCATACTTAGCATGCATAAAAACCATAAATTAAATTGAAAACAAGTTCTTAGGGTATCAAAGAGCATTTAAGAATTCATTTGACATATCTAAGAAAGAAGACAAACATAGAAGCTGTAATGAATCAGGAAATCTGAGGTGCCTCCATGGGCATGTCTCAAATCTATTCTCTACTGTCTTACAACAAGAAAATAACATGAAATATGTATGAAAACTAAGGAAACATAATAGAGAGGGACACTATACCATTTTACCAAGTCAAGGAATCCAACAGCAGTCCTCTTTCATCATCCAAAAAATTCAAGAAACTATCCAATGCATGAAACAAAGTATTTCTTACAAGCTTGTATAACCATATATTGCTCTATATCATCAAGTTCAGCCTTGTTTACAATGAAATCTCTTGGAATATATAGGCCAAGATGAAGGATAACCTCCTAGTGCAACTAGCAAGCTCATTGGCCCATCAAAAATATCCGATTTTGTCCTTGAGGCTTTGCAAAGCCCAAGGCACAAAATATCTATAAAAATATCCTTAAATTGCTAAAAAAGGAAATTAAATTGAATTTTCCTAACTAACAATGGCCAAAAAAGGCTAAACGCACATTTGGAAAAGCCACTTCAGAAAACTGCATTTTTCACAAAAATACTTCAGAAATATAGCAGTAGAAAATCCCCTGTCTTGTGGGAAACTTTTGGAGGACTTCTTGATGTCAAAATGAGGCCCGTGACAGCTCGTTGGAAAGCCCTGAATGTCTAGTTTTTGAAAATACTTTGTTTTCCCCAAACTGATCACTGGAAGCCTATGAAAATCTGACATGTGTGGAAAAAACCAGAGATTAGCCTTTGCTGATATGCAAGGCAGAGTGTTGAAAAAGTAACTATTTTTTGCCACTTCGGGAGACCAAAACATATTCAATTGATATAAATTTTTTTGAGTAGATGCCCCTAAAATTAATGCATCCAATGATACCACTTTCAACCTTTGAGGATGCTTCAAACTAAAATGGCGATGCCCATGATTTTCTGCAAAAAGCCCAAAAATGTCAAAAAACAAAAACTTGTCGAATTATGCCCAATTTTGGTGAGCATGACCCTCATGGGTTTTCAGAAGAATGTTGAGAAACGGAGGCCAAAATTTCAAGCCTTGATATGCCTTTCTTCACCTTTTGTACTGGGTGCCTCTTTCGGGCCACTTTGAGCTTTTCTTGTGTAACCTTCAATTTCCTTCGGGAAAATTGATTTAGCTTCTTATAGTGTCCGGTCATTTTCCTTTGAAGTCTTAAGTCTCTATTAGCTCTTTCCAACTTATTCTCCAAGTGTTTATTCACCCTTTCAAGCCATGCTTGTCTATTGTTTTCTATTTCTTGGGTGAATAAAGTATTAAGATGAAAAGATCGGAAAATGGCAGCCTCTTCCTCTTTTTGTTTCTCCAAAGCTCTTTTGAGTCCCATAGTCCTAGGCCTCTTCCTCCTTGGCTATTATTATTCTTTAGTGTCATTGAATTTGCCCATAAGTTCTTCCAACTTGATTTGCGCTTTGGAGGCTTTCTTTTGGTACTGGATAACCCGTGTCTCATAAACTGCCATGTGGACATTCATTTGCTTGTTTTGTGTCTGCAGAAAATGTATGAGGTCCTTAGACCTCTCTAGATCAGTTCTTAGATCATGAATTTTTTCTTATCTATTTCGCAAGAGGGACTCAAGGATTCTAGCCTCATTGTCATTGTCATCACTGTTTATCTGAATTATATCAAAATCCCTTTCTTTCTCATGGCTACTTTCCTCCTTCTTTTTTTCCTTGCTTTGGGTGGCCTTCTTGGTTCTCCTCTTCTTTGGTATTTAAACAATGGATTTCTTGGGCAACTTGCCTTTGCTTCGGAGTGCTCTAGTAACATTTGGAGTTACAATTTTAGCCACTTTCTTTCTTGATGTTCAGGGCTTTGTTACCTTTGGAGAAGAAAGCATGGCCCCTTGCCTAGGAGAGGCAGCTAGCACATGCTCTATTTGGTCTTTGCCCTTACTGCTCCCATCATCATCTTTGTCACTATTTTCCTCCTTTTGAAGACTTCTTTGTTGGTATTTATCACTGATAGGCTCATGGTCACTGATTTGGCCCTTTTTCTTTTTGTTGCCTTATTTAGAAGGCTCATTGCTTGAAGTTTGCTTGTCATCATCCTTACTGGCTGGTGAGCTTTCCTGTTTTTCATCAAAAGTGTCTCTTTGAGGATTGTCTTGACCCTCCTCATAAGTGCCTTGGCTGTCACCTTGTATGTCTGCTTGAGGGATGCCTTGTTCACTTTTGTCCCTGCTTTCTTCAGGACTGTTAGGCTCTATATCCTCAATGTTTTGTGCCTCATCATCATCATGCTCACTGCTGTGTGGGCTTCCAATATTTTCCTCTTTGTGACTACTGTGTTCCTCATCAACTTGTTCCATCTCTTCATCATTTCCTTTTTCATGTTCATTGCTATGCTTGGATTCTTCATTTTGTTCCTCTTCATCACTTATTTGCCTCCTTTCACTGTGCTCTTCTTGATCACTATTTTGCTCTTTTTCACTGTGCTCTTCTTCACTTTCAATTATAGGATATTTTTGCTTCTTAGGAGTGGATTTGCTGGAATAAGGATATGTATGATGAGTGGATGGTGAGGAAGGCACGTGAGATGAAGATGCAGTGGCGAAATCGGGATGTGAAATGAAAGAGTCCCAAGAAACTCCCTTTTTCTCAAGTTGATAGAGGATGACGATCTTGATAAGGGAATGATGAAAAAGACAAGCTTGCTGCTGAGAGGAAGGCTTCTTTTGAACAGTAAAATCCATCTTTTCAATTCTTCTATAGAGGAAAAAGGGTAGGTTTAGCAATTTGGTTCTTGTGAAGTGCATGAGTAGCTTGATACAATAAGCATAAACTCGGGAAAACCTCCTTTCGCATGTGAAATACTTCATGATGATTTTCATGAGAGGAGCATAGCTGGTCAACAAATAGTAAAAAGGAAAAATAGATGGGCATGCATCCTGATGTTCTGGTTTCAAGAAGGGTTTGTATTGATCTGAATCTAGGTAGGTTTGCTTAAACCATTTTTCTTCGATATATGAAATTTGGTAGCTTTGGAGATAGTTCTAGGAGAGAGATTGAAGTCTAAACCTTCCAGATGAACATGCTTCCCTTGCAGCCTTAAAGAAAATAGATGTGTCAAAGGAATATGACTTTTCACTTCTTGAACCTTCTGACAAAATTCTAAACATCCTACTTCATGAAAGTTAAAGAGCACTGAAGGAGAGGCATTCACTTCCTCAGTTGAAAAAGGTTCATACCTTTTGTGAGGACCACTTCTGTTATCTGGCTTAGGAGGCATTTTGCTTCTGAGATCCTTAGCTGATTCACCAAGGAAAACTATCTCAAACGTTCACTGAGATAAATCTTCAATCAATACTCTTTGCTCTTGAGAAAAACTAAGTATGTCCTTAGTTAGCCAACAAACTTGTTCAAATGAAACCAACTCTTTCTGACCTTGACAATATCAATTCCTCTCCCTTAATTCAATGTTTACTCTGGTTGTTTGAAGTAAGAAAGAGGTCCCTTTGAAAAACAATGTCTCCTATGGTATAACTGTTTCAAGGCACTGATTTAAAACACAGACTGTTTCCTTTAGCAAACATTGTGTTCTGTTTTGAAATAAAACTGCCCTCCTATGATGATTAATGTCTCTCCACAACAAAAGACAACCCCTTGTCACTGAATAATGAACCTTCTAATAGACTTTCTCTCTCCTTAAATGATCACCATTTTTCTTTTGTGTTTGGAAAACAAGTGTTATTTGAATGAAGACAAATTCACCTCTTCAATACTGTGTGAGAGAAATGAGGTTTTGACAAGGTTTTTTAGTGGATTTTGGAGGCAAATGTTTCTTGGTTTTGGCACACAATTTCTACACTTTCAATCTCTGTCTTTTATCCTTTGCAATATACAGCAAGAAAAACCTCCTTTAATTTTGACAGACACCCTATTTTCTAACCACTATTCTTCTTTGGTGATGTAAAAAAAGTGCTCTTTGAAACCTTTGTTAAAATATCACTTTAAACTGCTTTGAAAAACCTTCACAAGCTCTGTTTTCTACTGGAGACTGTACACATTTTTTTACTATTTCACAGCTGAAGAAAAACGTTTCTTTTGACTAAAAAAAACCCTCCTCAGGACTCACAACTTGGATAGGAGATAGAGAAATACCTTGAGGAACAAGTTTTAGGCGTCTTTGACCGTTGGCGCAGTGTGCAAAGAAACTCTTTCAAAGCCGGTGGATGAGCGGGCATTTAGAGCTGAACGCATCACGCAGACAAGGTGTCGGGTCGGCCTCGAGCGCTCAGTGACCGCCGGCACAGGCGTTCCGCGCAAGGCTATAGGCGTGCTGTGCCTCAGTGTAATTGCTTCAGTCGGGCACTCACAAGCGCGACGCGCAGGTGTATAGGTGTGCTGCGCAAAGCTTTAATCTCGAAACTCTTCAAAAACGCTCAAAAAATACTTCTTTCTCAAGTGAGGAGGCCGATGAATGTTTGTTTCAAGTTTTTGAACTTTGATGAGGGCCTTTTTAACGGCCTTCTCCTCCTTTTAAAATTCGAAAACCCCCTTTTCATTTTGTAAACTGTGCTTTTTCTATACTGTTTTTTGTGGAGGCCCCCCTTCTTCACTTGTGCACTTTGAATATTTTCAAACAATGGTGGGTCCTCTGCTAATTTGTGGAGTAGGCCTTTTGACACCATGATATTTTTGGCTAGTTTTGAAAAGAGGTGAGTGTAGCACTTTGATTGGTATAGAAGGGCTATAAAAACTGTGTTCTTCTCATATTAGTCCTCAATGGAAAATTTATCATGAAACCACTATTGCAGTCCTTACAAATGGCCTTTCATATTTATGTGAGGCCTTTCTCCTTGTCTTCCGATGTAGGTCTTCTTTGACATTTTGATGAGGCTGTCCTTAGCCCAAGTTTCACCCTTATTACAGTTTGAAGGAGGCCTATATAAACAGAGGAAACATAGACTTTTAACACCAGAATGCCATCCTTTTTCTTGATGTGAAATAAGTTTTCGACCTATGAACCCTTATTGTCTTATCACTGTTTTTCAAAACTGTCTTTCAAATAGATAACATTGCTCAAAAACCATATGAAAAACTATTGATGCATCTTTTGTTCATCTCTTGGAAGGAGGTGACTCACAATTTCTGAAATCAATTTGACACCTTAACCCTCTGCTTTTTGAATGAAGGAGGTTACATTGTGCCTTTAACCATCTACTTTTCAATGAAGGAGGTCCTATAATGTTCCCAACCATCTGCTCTTTTTCTAGAGGAGGTTCTCACTGTGCTCTTAACCATCTGCTTTTAATGAATGTGGTTAGCACTGTATATATGACATTTCATCTATTTCAAAACTGTGTCATCTTTATGCAAATCATATGTCTGCTTGGTATCATATCAAAGGGGTAAGAAGGTGAAATTTGACATTTTGCTTTATGAGACATGGTTTGAGATATATATCCTTTGTAAAACATCCCTGTGAACCCTTAGACTAGAAACCATGTGATTTGAATATGGAGAGTATTTGCTTGCTAGACATATTTGACTAACCTCCCTTGACTGTGTTTGTAGAGGCATGTTGGATTTCTTTTGGAGGAGGTGCTGAGAACATTGCTGATCAGCATAACACCAGTCTTTGCACTCATATGAATTGGATGTTGCTCTCTGTTTTTAGGCAACTTTGGCTTTCATACTACACCAGTTAGCAGCCCTTCACTTATTGTATTTCATTTGTTTTACTGATGGAGAACTAACTCATCATGAAGGACTCTTTTGACACTATTCTCTTGCTCTTTTACACATTGATCATTGTTGCAATCACACCCCTGTAAAGATGTAACAAACATATGACTTTGAACTCTGAAGAGCTTCCTTGGGGTCTTATAGACAGTTTTCCTAAACTAAGCATGTTCTCTAGATAGTGAACATACTTATCTTCTTCAATTATGGATTTTTGTTGAACTTCTTCTAGACTGAGACAGAATGACCTCTAAGTGGCGGGACCTATGGATGGATGAAGATTTTTTTTTGCAGATTAGGCACTAATTCAGGACTGGCTGGTACTGAACAGAGGCTTTTGGCTCAGGATTTTTTTGCCAGGGAAGGGATTCCTTAAAGCACCACTATCTAACTTAGGGGCGATCTTGACATATTTTGAGTGTTTTCTTTGGTATGATTAGGTCTTCAAATGACAGATAACCAGGGATAGGGTTGCAGACACTTTTTCAATAGTTGATTAATGAATGGCTTGAGGAATAAGGGTCAATGACATCAAATAACTTTTAGCTATGACAGCTCATGGACAGGATTATATGGATGAAACTAGATAGGACTTGGAAAATAGGGTTTTTATCATCATAGGCTAACCAGAAGGGGTAGGAGGACAAAAAATGTTTAGGGGTGTTTTCTAGATGACAGATTTGACAGTTTTGAGATCAACTTTTAGAAAAATTAGCTTAAGAAACTAGTCATCATCAACAGGTGAAAAATACTAATGACTAACAGTGGCTCCATTTGGGGAGGGTAGCTCCTTTTCAGGAGGTGTCCAGAATTTCAGATCTCTGGCTTTTGAAGACCGGTGCCTTATCCATTGGCGCAAATTTCTTTCTTTCTTGATGCTATTTCTGAAAATTGACAGCATGATTAGCATCAAAGTCATTTCTACCTACCCAGCTACATTCCCTAACATTTTTTCTTCTTTCGGGTGCATTTAGACTAGAAACCCTTTGGCATAATATTTTTGACAAAAATAAAAACTATCTACTGCTACACTTATATCTTCTGAGAGTTCAGATTAAACCGATGAACTCTTTTGATTCTCTACCTATACTATGATCGACTGTCAAGATTAAGCTGTTTGACAGGATTTGATTCACTAAAATAAGACATGAAATTGAAAAATGACCCAATTAGGATTAGACAGTCTAATTTGTCATGTATTTGTGGCATAAAAGAAAAGCTGCACACAAATATTATTTGCACGAAAATAAGATTTAGAAAAATCATGTCTAGGATACATAGTTTGTTTTTCATCCTTGTTTTCCTCTTTGGTTCTGTTTTGAGTGTGTGGAACCAGTATCTTTTCCTAATCTACTTTATTTTGACAAGTCAAGCTTACACAATTTGACTATCACTTCTTTCACTAACTTATCAACAATAAATTTAAAACATGTCCAATTATGATTAGGCTAGATAATTGAACAAGATAACTTTTGAGCACTAGTAGTAGCATTTAGACTTGCACACTTTTAGCATGACTATTTTTTGGGTATGGGGTTGTACCATTGTTTTAGAATCTGCCCTCTTTTCCTACTTTACTTGTTATTTTTGTTTTTTCTTTTTTTCTCAAAACAAACTGAAAGAAATATGCTCATGGGGCTTAGCTTATTTTGCATGCCTATTTATTCTACTCTATATGATAGAAATTTATTTGGTGAACTCTTCTTTCCAATATAACCAGTTAAGTAGATGATTGCATGGTTGATCTTGGTTCAACTCTTTGATGATGTTGAAGAAATCAAAAGGCCACTTCCACCTTACTTGTTTTTGGACAATAGTGCTTAAGTTTTTTCTCATACTTTGTAGCAAACTGTTCATGGTAGAACACACTACTCCTTCAGATTTCTCAAGGAAAACAACAAATGGATCTTGGAATAATACCTGCCCTAGATGATTTGATATATAAGCTTCATTCAGGACTACTCTTTGTTCCACTTGGCTGTGTTTGGGACTCTCTTGGGAAAGAAACTTTTCCCCTTGCTCATGATCACTTGAGCTGTCAGACTCATCATACATTTCAGTGTATTCTTCTTCCCAAACTGATGTGTTCTGATTAGGTGGACTGAAAATTGTGTGAAGGTCATCATGTTGATGAACAGGGATACACTTTGGAAGTAAATCTTCTTGAAAGGATAGGGTGACAACCCTCATGTGTTTACCAACCTCTATTTCTTCATTTGCAATTTGTAACTCAATGGAACTTGGTGGCTACAAGTCTGGAATTAAGGAGGATTCCATGACCAAAATGATTTCCTCAACCATTTTAGGAGAAGGCTTCTCATTGACAACTTGCTCAAAAATTTCATCATCCTCCTCAACCTCATCATCAAAGATGAAAAACTATTGATCTCCAATTATGTGAAAGTTATTGCTGATGGGATGATATGAAGTGGAACAAAAGGTCAGATATCCTTCACTTACTTCTGAACTTTCAAGGCTTCTCTCATTAATGTCATAGGTGACCCGTTTTGGCTACTTGATGCTTTCAATCTGATGATAGTGAACTTCATCCCATAAATAAACTGTTGATGGCTCTGCAAGGTTAGCTTCTTCTTAGATATCATAATCATCAATATATTGATCAAACCTTGGAGAATCATTAATATAAGTAATGTCACCAGCCATATATATTGGGTTGTCAGATTGTTTCTCTTCGGATTGATTTACAAATCTATTTTTTGACTTATGGTATGCAAGATCAGAGACTGACTGTATGCTTATGAGTTGATCTAGCTCTTCTTTAGTCAAAAAGGGAGGCATTTTCATCTCTCTTTGGATATAACTACAATGACCTTCTTTCTCTTGGGAAAGATGATCTAGAGGATGAGTGTCTTTTTGGGCTTCACTTATGAGAGATGATGAATCATCACTTATGCCTTTAGAGAGATCTTGTGGGTTCTCTTTTATTTCTTGGTTGTTTTCATCTTCAACCAATACTTTGTGATGTTGAGGATAGTTAGCATGTAATTCATGAGTTGCTTCTGATAGAGTTTCATGAGGCCAATTTGCTCGTATGAACTCAAATGACTCAAAGCATAAAGTTAGAGATCCTACAGGTTTTTATTTTTCTTCTATTTTAGATTATGTTTCATTTATGTGAGAGTTAACTTGAGCAGGGGTTTCCTGAATAACTGCTAAGAGATCTTTAGGATGAAAATTTCCTTTCAAAGTCTTGAATTATTTAAAGCATAAGGGTAGAGAACCTAAAGGTTTTGATTCTTCTCCCATCTCATATTTGATTTCATCCTCAATCAACTCTTCTTGGCCATCTTGATGGTTAGTTTGGGTAAGAAATGTATGGATCTCCTCTTAAAAAACCTCAGGATGCCAATTTCCTAAGTTTTCATCAATGTTTACAAGGTGTTGTATAAGGTCTTCAGATTGATCGCAACAATTTTCAGCTAATGACAGAGATGGACAATGCCCTATATAGTGTTTATAAAATATCTTGTGGAAATCCTTCAAAGAAAACAAGATGCCAAGTTCTAGGCCTTCATACCATTCTCTTGCCTTTCCTTCTAATGTCCACATGAACATTTTCATGAGGCAGTCCTCATGACATTCAACCTTTAACCTCCATACGTGTATATGAAAATTGATGAGATGTAACAATGGGTCATCAACCTTTTCATCTCGAGAGATAGGTAGGTTTTCTATCCAATTTACATCTTTAGGAATTTTGTGTGGGAATCCAGGGATATATTCTCTTCTCATCGGAGCATATCTCCTTTGTGTCCTTGGATCCATCTTTGTTAATAAGAAAGGATCACTGTGTTTTTTCAACCAGTCTAAATTTCTCTACCAGTGGATTCTTTTGGCCTAATGAAGGTTGTGGAGTCGCCAGGTGGAAGATTTGAACTGTGTTGTCCACCATCAGCATGATTGGGATTGCTTAATGCATTCCCGGGAGATTTTATAAGGACTAGTGGAGTAATAGGCCTATTGGAGGCTAGTGGAGTCTCCAGGTGGATTTTTTTAGTTGTTTTTAGAGATATGTGTATGGTCCACCACCAATACTAATAAAAAGCCAATCTAGGGATGTTTTTTGGGGTTTTATGAGTTTCATGTATCCCTAAGGTTTGTAAGAGTTTCCTATAGTTGGGTGATCATTTTTCTAGGATGGTGAGACAACTAGATTCTACTCTTTGATAATACTTCTAGGTTGAGAGATTTCTGAAGTTATAAGGTATACTTAGTTTGTCACTAACTTATAAGGTCCCACCGTGATCTCCATTATGTTAGTGAGCGGTGGGATAAGTCAACCAGAGAGTATTCCTAAGGCTGCTGAAATGTTTAGGGGAGTATAAGTTTGTTTATCAGTTAGAGTCCCACCGTGATCGCCATTATATTAGGGTCCCGTGATTTGGCTGATTGGCAAGCCAAGTGACAAGGTAACATCAAACCAACTTTGGAGCCCAAGGACCTAGCCTTCATGGACTCACAGAGGGCTCTCTCTAGTTGTGCAAGGGATGTATAGTTGTTTGCTTCTTATGTTTCTGATTTTAGGCTAGTTGTTAAGTATGGTTTTTTGGTTTGTTTTAGGTTTTTGAGAGGGAGGAATTGATCAACATTTTAAATAGATAAAAATATTGTTAGATCAACTCGGCTATGGGGTTGAAAAGGTCGAGAAAGCCTCAGATGACAGACAAGGTATATTGAAGGGCCGATTTGATCAAGGTAAAGTGGATCTTTAGATGGATTGAAATGGGATGGACACTAGGTTTTGTGAAGGATAAAGACTTTTAAACATAAATAGTTCTACAATAGAAAAGTCTGTGGTAGGGCTAACCATTAATCACGATAGATGTAACTTCAAATTGATAGATGCATAAAATAAAAATTCAAGCGATACATAGAGATATATGACTCTCTAACTTTAGGAAAATTGCTATCAGACTTTGGGGAAAAACAATTAAGACAAACAAATAACTCAAGCTACTAAGAGGGAACTCCTAGACATAGTATTTTGAGCTATCGGGCACTTTGAACTAAGATTGCAGAGTTTTAGGCAAAGGGCAAGATCGATACAAGACCTCTTTGGTTCAACTAGGACAATCTAACATTCAAAGAAAGGTTTCAGAGATGGAGCTTTGACTAGCCATGAGTAAGCAGGGCATACCGTGAATCATACTTAGCATGCATAACAACCATAAATGAAACTGAAAACAAGTTCTTAGGGTATCAAAGAGCATTTAAGAATTCATTTAACATAACTAAGAAAGAAGGCAAACATAGAAGCTGTAATGAATCAGGAAATCTGAGGTGCCTCCATGGGCATGTCTCAAATCTATTCTCTACTGTCTTACAACAAGAAAAGAACATGAAATATGTATGAAAACTATGGAAACATAACAGAGATGAACACTATACCATTTTACCAAGTCAAGGAATCCAACAACAGTCCTCTTTCATCATCCAAAACATTCATGAAAATATCCAATGCATGAGATAAAGTATTTCTTCCAAGCTTGTATGACCATATATTACTCTATATCATCAAGTTCAGCCTTGTTTACAATGAAATCTCTTGGAATATATAGGCCAAGATGAAGGAGAACCTCCTAGTGCAACTAGCAAGCTCATTGGCCCATCAAAAATATCTGATTTTGTCCTTGAGGCTTTGCAAAGCCCAAGGCACAAAATATCTATAAAAATATCCTAAAAATGCTAAAAAAGGAAATTAAATTGACTTTTAATAACTGACAATGGCCAAAAAAGGCTAAACGCACATTTGGAAAAGCCACTTCAGAAAACTGCATTTTTCACAAAAATACTTAAAAAATATAGCAGTAGAAAATCCCCTGTCTTGTGGGAAACTTTTGGAGGACTTCCTGATGTCAAAATGAGGCCCGTGATAGCTCGTTGGAAAGCCCTGAATGTCTAGTTTCTGAAAATACTTTGTTTTCTCTAAACTGATAAATAGAATTCTATGAAAATCTGACATGTGTGGAAAAACCCAGAGATTAGCCTTTGCTGGTATGCGAGGCAGAGTGTTGAAAAAGTGACTGTTTTTCGCCACTTCGGGGGACCAAAAAATCTTCAATTGATCTAAAATTTTCTGTTTAGATACCCTTGAAATTAATGAATCCAATTATACCACTTTAAACCTTTGAGGATGCTTCAAACTAAAATGACGATGCCCATGATTTTCTGCAAAAAGCCCAAAAATGTCAAAAAACAAAAACTTGTCGAATTATGCCCAATTTTGGCGAGCATGACCCTCATGGGTTTTCAGAAGCATGCTGAGAAGCGGAGGCCAAAATTTCAAGCCTTGATATGCCTTTCTTCACCTTTTGTACCGGGCGTCTCTTTCGAGCCACTTTGAGCTTTTCTTGTGTAACCTTTAATTTCCTTTGGGCAAATTGATTTAGATTCTTATAGTACCCAGTCATTTTCCTTTGAAGGCTTAAGTCTCTATTATCTCTTTCCAACTTATTCTCCAAGTGTTTATTCACCCTTTCAAGCCATGCTTCTCTATTTTTTTCTATTTCTTGGGTGAATAAAGTAGTAAGAGGAAAATATCAGAAAAGAGCAGTCTCTTCCTCTTGTTGTTTCTCCAAAGCTCTTTTGAGTCCCATAGTCCTATGTCTCTTCCTCCTTGGATGTTCTTCTTCTTCAGTGTCATTGAATTTTCCCATAAGTTCTTCCAACTTGATTTTCACTTTGGAGGCTTCCTTTTGGTACTTGATAGCCCGTGTCTCATAAACTGCCATGTGGACATTCATTTGCTTGTTTTGTGTCTGCAGAAAATGTATGAGGTCGTTAGACCTCTCTAGATCAGTTCTTATATCATGAATTTGTTCTTCTCTATTTCGCAAGAGGGACTCAAGGATTCTAGCCTCATTGTCACTGTCATCACTGTTTATCTGAATTATATCAAAATACCTTTCTTTCTCATGGCTACTTTCCTCCTTCTCTTTTCTCTTGCTTTGGGTGGCCTTCTTGGTTCTCCTCTTCTTTGGTAATTCAACAATGGATTGCTTGGGCAACTTGCCTTTACTTCAGAGTTCTCTAGTAACATTTGGAGTTACAATTTGAGCCACTTTCTTTCTTGATGTTCGGGGCTTTGTTACCTTTGGAGAAGAAAGCATGGCCCCTTGCCTAGGAGAGGCAGCTAGCACATGCTCTATTTGGTCTTTGCCCTTACTGCTCCCATCATCATCTTTGTCAATGTTTTCCTCCTTTTGCAGACTGCTTTGTTGGTCTTTATCACTGATAGGCTCATGGTCACTTATTTGACCCTTTTTCTTTTTGCTGCCTTCTTTAGAAGGCTCATTGCTTGAAGTTTGCTTGTCATCATCCTTGCTGGCTAGTGAGCTTTCTTGTTTTTCATCAAAAGTGTCTCTTTGAGGATTGTCTTGACCCTCCTCATAAGTGCCTTGGCTGTCACCTTGTATGTCTGCTTGAGGTTTGCCTTGTTCACTTTTGTCCCTGCTTTCCTCAGGACTGTTAGGCTCTGTATCCTCAATGTTTTGTGCCTCATCATCATCATGATCATTGCTGTGTGGGCTGCCAATAGTTTCCTCTTTGTGACTGCTATGTTCCTCATCAACTTGTTCCATATCTTCACCATTTCCTTATTCATGCTCACTGTTGTGCTTGGATTCTTCATTTTTTTCCTCTTCATCACTTATTTTCCTCCTTTCACTGTGCTCTTCTTGATCACTGTTTTTCTCTTCTTCACTGTGCTCTTCTTCACTTTCAATTATAGGAGATTTTTGCTTCTTAGGAGTGGATTTGATGGAAGAAGGACAGACATGATGAGTGGATGGTGAGGAAGGTACGTGAGATGAAGATGCAGTGGCGAAATTTGGATGTGAAATGAAAGAGTCCCAAGAAACTCCCTTTTTCTCAAGTTGATAGAGGATGACGATCTTGATAAGGGAATGATAAAAAATGCAAGCTTGCTGCTGAGAGGAAGGCTTCTTTTGAACAGTAGAAGCCATCTTTTCAATGCTTCTATAGAGGAAAAAGGGTAGGTTTAGCAATTGGGTTCTTGTGAAGTGCATGAGTAGCCTGATATAATAAGCATAAACCCGGGAAAACCTCCCTTCGCATGTGAAATACTTCATGATGATTTTCATGAGAGGAACATAGCTGGTCAAAAAATAGGAAAAAGGAAAAATATATGGGCATGCATCCCGATGTTCTAGTTTCAAGAAGGGTTTGTATTGATCTAAATCTAGGTAGGTTTGCTTAAACATTTTTCTCTGATATATGGAATTTTGGTAGCTTTGGAGATAGTTCTAGGAGATAGCTTGAAGTCTAAATCTGCCAGATGAACATGCTTCCCTTGCAGCCTTAAGCAAATAGATGTGTCAAAGGAATATGAATTTTCACTTCTTGAACCTTCTGAAAAAATTCTAAACATCCTACTTCATGAAAGTTAAAGAGCACTGAAGGAGAGGTATTCACTTCCTCAGTTGAAAAAGGTTCATACCTTTTGTGAGGACCACTTTTGTTATCTGGCTTAGGAGGCATTTTGCTTCTGAGATCCTTGGCTGATTCACCAAGGCAAACTATCTCAAACGTTCACTGAGATAAATCTTCAATCAATACTCTTTACTCTTTGAGAAAAACTAAGTCTGTCCTTAGTTAGCCAACAAACTTGTTCAAATGAAACCAACTCTTTCTGACCTTGACAATATGAATTCCTCTCCCTTAATTCACTGTTTACTGTGGTTTTTTGAAGCAAGAGAGAGGTCCCTTTGAAAAACAATGTCTCCTTTGGTATAACTGTTTCAAGGCACTGATTTAAAACACAGACTATTTCCTTTAGCAAACATTGTGTTCTGTTTTGAAATAAAACTGCCCTCCTGTGATGATTAATGTCTCTCCACAACAAAAGACAACCCCTTGTCACTGAATAATGAACCTTCTAACACGCTTTCTCTCTCCTTAAATGATCAGTGTTTTTCTTTTGTGTTTGGAAAACAAGTGTTATCTGAATGAAGAAAAATTCACCTCTTCAATACTGTGTGAGAGAAATGAGGTTTTGACAAGGTTTGTTAGTGGATTTTGGAGGCAAATGTTTCTTGGTTTTGGCACACGATTTCTTCACTTTCAATCTCTGTCTTTTATCCTTTGCAATATAAAGCAAGAAAAACCTCATTTAATTTGGACATACACCCTATTTTCTAACCACTGTTCTTCTTTGATGATGTAAACAAAGTGCTCTTTGAAACGTTTGTTAAAATATCTCTTTAAACTGCTTTGAAAAACCTTCACAAGCTCTATTTTCTACAGGAGACTGTACACATTTTTTTACTATCTTACAGCTCAAGAAAAACGTTTCTTTTGACTAAAAAAAACCCTCCTCAGGACTAAAAACTTGGATAGGAGATGGAGAAATACCTTGAGGAATGAGTTTTAGGCCTCTTTGATCGTTGGCGCAGTGTGCAAAGAAACTCGTTCAAAGCCGGTGGATGAGCGGGCGTTTAGAGCTAAACACACCGCGCAGATAAGGTGTCGGGTCGACCTCGGGCACTCAGTGACCGCCGACACATGCGTGCCACGTGAGGCTACGGGCATGCCGCGCCTTAGTGCGATTTCTTCAGTCGGGCACTCACAGGCGCAACGCGCAGGTGTACAGGTGCGCCGCGCAGATCTTTAAGCTCGAAACTCTTCAAAAATGCCCGAAAAAGACTTCTTTCTCAGGTGAGGAGGCTGATTAATGTTTTTTTCAAGTTTTTGAACTTTTATAAGGGCCTTTTTAATGGCCTTCTTGTCCTTTTAAAATTCAAAAACCCCCTTTGCCTTTTTTAAACTGTGCTTTTTCTATAATGTTTTTTGTGGAGGCCCCCCTTCTTCACTTGTCCACTTTGAATATTTTCAAACAATGGTGGGCCCTCTACTCATTTGTGGAGGAGGCCTTTTGACACCGTGATGTTTTTGGTTAGTTTTGCAAAGAGGTGAGTGTAGCACTTTGATTGGTATAGAAGGGCTATAAAAATTGTGTTCTTCTCATATTAGTCCTCAATGGAAAATTTATCATGAAACCACTATTGCAGTCCTTACAAATGGCCTTTCAGATTTATGTGAGGCCTTTCTCCTTGTCTTCTGATGTAGGTCTTCTTTGACATTTTTATGAGGCTGTCCTTAGCCCAAGTTTCACCCTTATTACAGTTTGAAGGAGGCCTCTATAAATAGAGGAAACAAAGACTTTTAACACCAAAATTCCATCCTTTTGCTTGATGTGAAATAGGTTTTCGACCTATGAATCCTTATTGTCTTATCACTGTTTTTCAAACCTATCTTTCAAACAGATAACATTGCTCAAAAACCATATGAAAAATTGTTGATGCATCTTTTGTTCATCTCTTGGAAGGAGGTGACTCACAATTTCTGAAATCACTTTGACACCTTAACCCTCTGCTTTTTGAATGAAGGAGGTTACACTGTGCCTTTAACCATCTACTTTTCAATGAAGGAGGTCCTATAATGTTCCCAACCATCTACTCTTTTTATGGAGGAGGTTCTCACTGTGCTCTTAACCATTTTCTTTTAATGAAGGAGGTTAGCACTGTAGATATGACATTTAATCTATTTCAAAACTGTGTCATCTTTATGCAAATCATATGTCTGCTTGGTATCATATCAAAGGGGAAAGAAGGTGAAATTTGACATTTTGCTTTATGAGACATGGTCTGAGATATATATCCTTGGTAAAACATCCCTGTGAAACATTAGACTAGAAACCATGTGATTTGAATATGGAGAGTATTTGCTTGCTAGACATATTTTACTAACCTCCCTTGACTGTGTTTGCAAAGGCATGTTGGATTTCTTTTGGAGGAAGCATAACAATAATGTTTGCAATTGTTATCACTCAGATTTTCCTTGAACTTGTAGGGAAGAGGAAAGGGGTCCGAGGTAATCAAAAACCAACTTTTAGGTACAAAATATAGCCAATCTGTACCCAGAGAGGGCTCTCTATTTAAGTTTTAGCTTTGTTTTGAAAGATATTAGGCTAGTTATGAAAGTACAAGGATTTTGATTGTGTTTGGGTGATGAAATTCTATAGCAGAAGGGTAAGACTAAATAGTTTAGGCCATTGGGCTAATGGAGTCAAAGAAAGATGGCTTAACTGGATTAAGTTTCTTAACAAGAGATGGTTTCACAGGGCAAGGTAATCAAATAGGGAATAATTTAATATCTAAGATGAATGGAATGGACTCGAAATGGGTGAAGGGAAATTAAGAATACTTCAACATATTCAAAAGAGGGAACTTGAATGATTATTAATAAAGAGAAATTAAGAATTCTTTACTAAATAATCAAAATGAAAAAACTAGAAAACATGAGCAATTAAGAATTCACTGTTTAAACTAGTTCAGAAGAAAAAATTAAGAATAACAACGATTGAAAATAGATTTCACTTAAGCACTTTCTGAATTATTCCTTTTCATTTATCATTCAGATATGAAACACATATGATATAATAAACATGTATAAAACTCTAAAACATAAGAGATAGATGACTTATTGATTCGTTGTCTGACTCAAGAATCCTGTGAAAAGTCCTTTGCATCAATTCCTTATCCAGCTAGCCATACAAAAATTGTCCAACAACACTTTATTCCAAAATAATCAATGTTACAGCAAAGTCTAAGAATCCACCCCCTCAATACCCCAATTGAGGGAGTATTTATACAAAAAATTATAAAAAATATCTCATAAAAAAGTGAGATATAATTTAGGATGACTCATGAATATTTTACAACAAAATAGAGACAGATGGTCTCGTGGATAAGATAAAAGATAACCGATGTTGTGCTGTTTCCCTTTTTTATGAATGTGCTGGAGGCAGGCCCTATGATTTGGCTTGTTGTTGCCCTCTCTAGTAATTCTGTGCTGGCTGCTCTATTTTACTGATACTCTTTACCTGTACTGATACACTTTGACCTGTTTGATCTTTGTTTATCCTTTTTATCATGACTTACTGTAGTAAATAATCAAATTCATGCAAGGATAATTTTTACAAAAAGTCTAACATCTCTTTCCACCATTGTGCTTCTGGTATTCTGGTTCTTTTAAGCTTCCTCAGAGTCTCATTAGTCTCTGTATATTTGAAGAAAGTAGGTTGAATTGGGAATACGTGTTTTACCTCATGTTCGAGATAAAAAAAAATTTCCAGACTGTCATGAAGAATTTTTCCTGTAGGCAATGCTTTCGTTACTGATGAACTGGTTGATGAACTGGCCTGGTTGTCAGCATACTTATTCAATTTCTCAACATAGTTTTCCAGGCTCATTAGTTTATCATCTGAAACTAAAGGACTTGGCAATCCTTTATTCTGCAAAATATCCAATCTCTTTGTAAAGGCATTGATTTCTTCCTGCATATCAGAGCATTTTCTTTCTAGGTTCTTCATCAGAGTTATTTTAGTAAAAACTCTTTTTATCTCCAAAATTTTTCCTATTCTGTCTTGAATGCCTAGTTCTTCAAGTTGATATCGTTTCTTGGTATTAAAAAATTGTATAAGCTCATTGGCTTCCTCAGGCATGTTTCCTAATTCTTCTCTTGCCTTTAGAACTTCTTCCAGAGCCAATTTAATTAAATCATTTTTCTCATACATTATTTGGATTGATGGCCATACATCTTTTATTGACTGAGTGATGTTGTCCCAAAGAATTTCTTTGATTTCTTTCAAAGGTTTCTCCAATGTGAGATCCTTCTCCAATGCTTTAACCAATTTTTCTAATCTGTTGATCTCTCTTGTTTTTTCTACAACACTCATTTTTGAGAGATCATATTTTTGTTCTAAAGTGGTAAATTGTACTTTTGTTTTCTGGAGCTCTGTCACTTGGAGTTTCAATTCCTCCATTGATTTTATTAATTCTTCAGTGCTTAAATTGGAAGTGTTAACTTTGATAATTCTGCTGACTGACCTGTTGTTGTTGTACCTGTAATCACTTCTGTTGTAGATGCTGTAATGTTTGGCTGCTTGTCCTTTAATGCCTTTTCAAGTTATTTTTCAGTCTCATTCAATTTCTCATTAAGTTTCAAGAGAAAATCCATCAATTCTTCTTCAGAGTTTTGCTTTATGATTTCCGCAGTTTGTGGATGCCTTGAAGATGGCAACTTTAGCTGTTTCCTTAAGGCTGCAATATCATAATCTTTCTTCTTAATCAAGGTTCCTATAGCCTTAACATCTTTGGGATTATGACCCAATCCAACAATTATTTCTTCCAAAGTCTTTATTCTGTTGTCCTTAGCCTAGGAAGAGGCTTTTTCAAGATGCAATTGAGCAGTAGTATTATCTAAAGAATTCTGTAATCTTTGGGCCATCATTGATTTATCAGTCAAAGTTGAGTAAATCATTTCACCAGTTTGTTTGTACAGCTCAATCTGATCCAAAGGATGAATATCTTTTGCAATGACTTCAAAATTGGTTCTGACATAGTCTGCAGCTGTTTGAGGCTGCTGTACTTTGGGCTTAAAATGACTCATCACCATTTTATCCTGCTGGATGTCATAGGCTGACATCAATCTCTGTTGATTTTTAGGAGCCATATTCAAATATTGATTATAGACTTGAAGTCTTAATGGATCATTTCTGGCCTTTATATTTGTAAATGTCTTCTTAATATCCCCGTCATCCTTCACTGGTGGTTTGAAGGAAGATACTTCTGCGATTTTCTATTTTTGTAGCTCTTTTCTCTGTGAGTCAGTGGATGTCCCACTGATTGTGAATGTTTTCTGACTATCTAACTCTTCTCTCCTCTGAATATCAGTGGTTTCTTGAAAAAATTCTACTTCTGAAAGAGGATTTAATATTTTTTTTTTGACACCAGGTTGTTCTGAAGATCCACTAATAGAGGTAGCTATTTCTACATCTCTCTTCTTACCTTTTTCTTCATTGAGAGCAGTTTGCAAAATTGAAATTTCTGCCACATTAATGTGAGTGGGGGAAGTCTGTTTTTGGGCCTGTTCCTTAGAAGTTTTAGGCTACTCTACTTGTTTAATTCTTGTAACTTGAATATAGGTCTCCCCTTTCACTTGCGCTTTAGATACGGCTGTGGCTAATGCCTTTGATTTCTACTAAATATTCTTTGAGAGGTTCCAGCAGAGGAAGGACCAATTCCTGGTCTTTGCACCTGCCCAAAAGAATCCAGGTCAAGTATTTTCTCAAGATCTTTCATAACATTTTCAACACTAACCTATTCACTATCTTATTCTATTAAGGTCCCTTCCATACATTCATCCATATTTGCAAATTGTTTAATCTCTGGAATTCTATGGTGAAGGTATGGTGACAATTTTTTTTTCATTCTCCTATCACAAATAAAGTTGTTTGGGTCATAAGGTACCCAATAGAAACTTTTTTGCAATTTGAGATAATCTTCTAGGATTCTTTCAGCTTCTTTTCCTGCATCCCTAGAATTACAGACAAAAGGACCTAATTGAATCTTAATTCTGAGCTGAGCTTTCTTCTTTGCATTGCAAAAATGGACTATGTATAAATTTATCATTTTTCTGAAATATTCTAAGGCAAAGAGCCTCATTGGAACATATTTTGGTAGCTTGAAAGGACATAGCTCACACCCATATATTCTAATTTCTGTATGATTTCGGTATAGGTACCAATCACCTATCCTATATTGCTTGGAAAGTTGGAGAATTTTCTTCATATCATTATTGACCCTAGGAGGGGAAACTCCCGTTAACAAGGTAGTTAAAGGGTGCACAAATAGGTCAATGAACTCATTGTAAGAATAAGGAGACTCATTGGAATTGTGGAAAATTGTAGACCAAAAGATTACAAACCTTGGATTTCCTTTGGTATCAAGTTTCATGACATGGAAAGGGAAACTCTCTGACTGATAATAAAGCATGAGATGGTATATAATAGTGGAATATTTGAAAATTCCTTCATCTTCCAATCTCATGAACTGGTCATGAATTTTATCAGTAATGTAGGAAGAAAAATCATATTTGACAGTAGGAGGCTGTCCAGGGGTAAAAATTGACAACAATATTAGGGTTAACTTATCAACATATTCACTAATGTTGAAACCCATTACAGAAGATATCATATTCAAAATGAGTCTGCCCATATCTGTGAAAAAGGTATATCCATAAGGAGGTGGGCCTTTGGGTTGATGTTCTGGAAAAATGAAAGTTTGGCAGAGGTGATTCAGCTCTTCTTGGGATAAATTGGTCGATTTTTCAAGTAAATCTCCCATGGAAAGGGGAGTCAGGGCTTGACAAAGATGAAACTGTAACATTTCGTTGATAGATTGAGCAGTTATTGGGAAAAGGACAGTTTGACTCGGGGACATGACTGCTCGTTGATTGGGATCATAATTGGCATGGCAGTGATAAATTATTTTAGGAAAAATGTGGACAGAGGGTAAAAGATACATCGGAAGATTGGATTCCCACAGTCCAGAAATGTCAGATCCATTCAGGTAACTATCTCTGCATTGGCAAAAAAGTCTGAGAGGATTTTCACGAAGGATGAGGTATTTAATTTGAAAATCCCTATCTGCTAGAGGCAGATAGTCTAAATCTCTATGAGGGGCGTTCAGAGGTGCGACATTCAAAGCCACAGGAATTTCCATTTCTGGTTCTTGTGGGTTTAGAAAGGAATTCAGGTTTTGATGGAAAAAATGGGCATAATCACGGGTCTGAGAACTTAGGAGCGAAATAAAGACCAAATTGCACTATGTTTTAGTATTTTTTTGTGGAATTAAATAAAAAACCAAGAATTTGCAGGGTTTAATGGGAATTTGGATAAATACCCGTTTTCCGGGAAATAGACAGTGACGAAAACAGGTGTAGGCAACGACGGATGGGTTCTGGATTGTTCGTCTATAAATTTTCTCAGCAAGGTGGCGGTCGACAGTCTTCAACAGTTGGTTTTGAAGTTTTCTGCATGGGACACTGGTCACTGTACAAAATAATGAAAATGACACGCGTTGGTGTGTTTTAATTACAAAGTCAAAGGCTGGTGGGATTTTATTTTTTTAAGCAGATGACGGAAATAGGTACGGTTGTTTCGTCATAGGAAGTAAGTGGTAAGCGGTATACATCTCACCGCTTTTGGGGATGGGTGGTTTTAAGCAGAGGGCGAGCGATTCCATAGAACTCATGACACGTGGCGGGGCATTGTTTGGAAAACCGCTTGGCCATCGCGCATTATCGTTCAAACGTGGGGGCACAGCGATATGGATGACAGCCGTTGATCATGGACTGGTTGATCCAACGGCGGTCAGGAAGGTGAGATGATGGGGAGATAGCAGGGTGGGCCCAACATAATAAAAAATAATTAATCATATCGGGGACGATTTGATTGGTGGGGAAAATTATTAATTAACCATGAGGGTTAATTAATCCCTTTTTTATACGGTGGGGAGATGGGCTCTTAATTAGTTACAAATTTAGCTAATTAATCACAATTAACATATTTGTATGGTTATATTTCAACCAAAAGGGCGAGATATATAATATTTGGGAATTTTATATAGTTAAAATAATACGGGAATGGGTGGATTTGTATAGGGATTTAAATAATAAAGTTAGAAATTAATATGAAAATAAATGGAAGCGCTAAGTGTAAAAACATTAGGTTTTTTAACTTATGCTTGAATGAAAAAAGGGTTTTTATGAGATATTGTGAAATTTCCCTAAGTAAAATAGGATTTTATTTAGGAAAAGATTTTTTGGAAGTGAATGAATGATTTATGAATGGTTTTAAGTACTTAGGCCTTTTCAATTATTGGGCTGAGGGTCCGGTCCCTCCAAAAGTCAAGGAAATGCCTTGAGCCCCTCTAATTTTCAAATGTCTTAGTACTTAGGGGAATTAGTGAAATTTTTAGGGAAAAATGAGAAGGGAGGTTAATAATTTGACTTTGTTTTGCTTGAAATTCTTCCAGTGTAGTGTCTGCCTTGCACTTGTGATGAAAGTAAATATTAACACATTTAGATTCATTATCCATCACATGTAATTTTGCAACAACGTCTACCTACCCTACCTACTTTAACCTACCATTTTTTCTTCTTTATTAGGGTGCACTTAGACTGGCAAACCTTTATTACACTTTCTTTTCTTTTACATGTAGAAATCTATCTGAATCTAACCTTATTACATCTAAGGGCTTAGATTAAACTATTGAGCTCCTTTTATTTACTCTACCTATCTACTTATCTGCCAAGATTAAACAGTTTGGTTAGATTTTATTCTCTATCTCTAAAACATAAAATTGAAAGATGAACTAGCCAAGCTTAAACTGTTTGAATGTTCATCAATTGTGGCATAAGATACAAGTTGCACACAATTTTTTTATTTACATAAGAGCAAAAAGTAGTGGCATTTAGACTTGTGCACTTTCCTTGGCCTTTATTTTGGTGGGGTTCATTTTCTTTTACTTTTTTGGCCATTTTTATTTTTTTCACCTTTTGATTTTTCTTTTAGGGTATACCCTCTTTACATTTTTTAAATTTTTTGATTTTTTTGACAATATGGAAAACCTTTGCAACAAGGAAAGGTATGAACATATTACATAGCCCATCAAGTCAATCATGATATATGACACCTATTGGTATAGGAGCATAACACTGGCTCCACTTGGGGATGGATTTTCCTGGTGGAAAGTCAAGAACAGCAGGTCAGTTGTCCTCAGAATGATTTTGAATGAACTATGGAATCTTCTTCTGCTTGTTGCTTTATTGTATGTATGACAGTGATACTTCTGAAGCTTAGGGCCTTCTCTTCGGGCTTCAACTCCAGCAAGTTACTATCCACTCAAAACTGTGACATTACAAAGGATATAGTATGTACATGTTAAAAATCAGAATATCCTAATAAATAGGATCAAAGCAATGTTTCAACATTCGACCATTAACTAGCCCATCTTCAGTTTCTGTACCATCCAAATTTTTCAGAAAATATGTATTGTTTCCTTGTAAAGCATGGATAATATAAGGTCCTTTTCACAGGAAGTCAAACTTCCCATGTTTTCCCTTATCCTCTCTTCTGGAATCCCATCTTAAAACTTTGTTTCCAAGTTGGAAATCTTCTGCCTTGGTCCTTTTATCAAATATCTTCTTTAGTTTCTCCTGTAATACTTGGGATCTCTGATATACTTCCTCTCTGGTTTGCTGCAAATTGATAATCTGATTTATTCTCCTTTGAATATCATTAGGTCCAACCTGAGCTTCTTGAAGAAATTTCATTACAGGAACTCCTAAAGATGAAGGAAATACAACCTCAATTCCATAGAATAACTCATAAGGACTGGTCCCAATATATTTTTCGGTGGTGAGTCTGTCTGCCCACAGTGCATTTGTAAGTTTCTTGTGCCAATTTTTCTTGTTTTCCTCCAATAATTTCTTAATAATATTAATGAGACTCTTGTTGGAAGACTCAGCTAGTCCATTACCTTGAGGGTAATAGGATGTGGAATGGCTTAAGGTGATATGATATTTGTTACAGAAACTTATCATCTTCTTATATTTGAAGGTAGTAGCATTATCAGTTATGATTTTATCAGGACATCCAAATCTTGATAATATATTGGTTTCTAAGAATCCTATGATCACAGTGTCATTGGCTTGTCTGGAAGGAATTGCTTCTATCCATTTGGTAAAATAGTCCATGGCAGTGAGGATCCATTTGTGTTGGCTAGAAGAGGGAGGATGGATTTCTCCATTGAAATCTAGGCCCCATTGTTGGAAAGGTTTTTCAGTGGAAATTGGTTTCAGGGGTAAAGGTAATAGTTTTCTCTTTCCTTCAAATATTTGACATTTATGGCAAGCAGTAACAAACTTCTTTACATTAGAGAACAAGGTTGGCCAATAAAATCTAGCCCTTAGGATTTTGTCTGTAGTTGATTTCCAATAAAGGTGTCCACCATAGTCTCCTGCATGAAATTCATGGAGAGCCTTGTTAGCTTCATCTTTTAACAAACAATTCAATAGAATACCTTCATGATTTTTCCAAAAAAAGAACATTATCTAAAATACAAAACTTTGAAGATGTCATCTTTAAAAACCTTTTCTTTGTTCTGGATAACCCTGGAGGAGCTTGCAGGTTTAATAGCACATAAATTATATCAACATACCAAGGTGAATCTAAGAAGGCCTGGCTGATTTGTGGAGTCGCCATCTCCTGTTCATTATCCATTTCATTAATATCCAGGGCTTGAAAATTTGTTTCTGTCATGAGTTGAGCCAATCCCTGTCCCTTTATAAGCTTTATAGGTTTTATTTCAATATCATACTCTAATATGGTAGCAATCCATTTACCTCTTTTTCCTTCAATTCCATCCTGAGTTAAGATGTCTTTGACAATAGAATTTGGTACATAGGCTATCACATGGGAATACAATATATAGATTCTAAAATATTTAATGGATTTTATAAGTGCAAAAGCTTGTTTTTCCATGATGTTGTATTTTAATGATGCATCCCTTAGTGCTTTAATAAAAAAGGCTATAGGTTTTTCACATTCTGGATCATCCTTTTGTAATAGAACAGCTGCTACAGTGTGTTCTGATGCAAATGAAAATATTATGAAGTCTCTATCAAATTGTGGACTTGTAAGGACCAAGGTTTTGGTCAAAGCCATTTTAATTTCTTCAAATGATTGTTTGGCTTCTACTGTCCATTTAATACTTGAATCCTTTCTTAACATGTTAGTAAGAAATCTAATTAGTTCAGCTAAGCTAGATATTAATCTTCTCAAAAAATTTATTTTTCCTAGGAAAGCTTGAAGTTCTTTGACATTTCTAGGGTGAGGTATCTGCAATATAGCTTCTATTATAGAATGATCAATTCTAATACCATCTTTGGAGATGATATGGCCGAAGATTTTACCTTATTCAAGACCAAAAAAGGACTTCTTTGGATTCAAAGAGATACCATACTTTCTACATTTTATGAATACTTGTCTGAGATGGTCCAAATGCTGCTGATTTGATTTAGAAAAAATAGTTAAATCATCTAGATATATAACAAGAAAGTCATGAATTTCTTTTGCAAATGCGATGTCCATTGCTCTTTGGAAGGTTTCTCCTGCATTTTTAAGTCCAAATGGAATTTTAACGTACTTGAATGTGCCCCATGGTGTTTTAAAAGCTGTTTTTTCCTGGTCATCAAGATGAACCAAGATCTGGTTGTATCCTGAGAACCCATCTAGAAGAGAAATCCTAGAAGCACCTACTACCCTTTGTAAAATGTGATCCATTTTAGGTAAAGGGTAATTATCCTTCAAAGAAACCTTATTTACATTTCTTAAGTCAACACATAATCTGATCTCTCCATTTTTCTTCCTAGTAGGTACTAAATTAGACACCCACTCTGAAAACCTAATGGGAGCAATTATCCCTGCTTCATACATTCGTTTGATTTCTTTTTATATTAAAGGCAGCAGTATAGGGTTGATTCTTCTGAGTTTCTGTTTAAATGGTTTCTGATTTTCTTTCAAAGGTATTGTATGCTGAATTATAAAGGTATCATATGATTTCAATTATTCATAACTCCAGGCAAAGACATCCTGGAATTCTCTCACTAGTTCAACATATTTTAGTTTTTGATCAGGAGACAAAGATTTAGATAAATTTATCATTTTAGGATTCTCTTCAGTTCCCAAATTATATTCCTTAATATCTGCTTTCAATGGTTCCATTTTGGGTTTCTTTGGAATATCATTAGAATCGAAAAGATCTTCTAGAGGAGTTAATCCTTTAGGCAAATGATTGTCTTTTAAATTAATGATCTCAGATTCTCCTTCTATAATCTCATCAACCTCCATTTGTTTAAGGTCCTGCATTTCTTTTTTGGTGAACTTTGTTGGATGAAGCATTTGAATTGCACTTTCTTCTAAAATGTATGTTTCTTGTTCATTTATTTTATCAGATTCAATGAACGTATCTTCATCTATGTTACTGTTAGAAAATTCATTTTCTAGAGTCAGCAAATTGTTAATCTGATCATCATTTGCAAACACTTGCCAATTCTTAAAATTGTCAGGTATGGCTGGTCTGTGTCTAATCTCAGCTGTAAACTGATGATTAGGTTCGAATGGTAATTTACAAGTGCTGGAAAACATTGCAAGACTATGAGCGTGCAAGTTTTGTTTTCTTGGGATTTTAGCAAGCTGAGTCTGTAGAAAAGTATTGAGAATATCTACAACTGTTCCTCTATATTCTCTCAGTCTGAGATCATTTGTTAGAAATTGTCCTTTAATCTGTTGAATTATTAAATCAGAATCTCCTATGACAGATACTCTAATTGCCCCTAATCTTTTGCCAAGTTTAAGACCCAGTAAAAGAGCTTCATATTCTACCATATTATTTGTGCATTTAAAATTTAATCCGTAGGCATGGCCTTCAGCATGATCATTTTCAAGGTTATGCACCCAAACTCCAGCTCCTGCTCCTAATTTATTAACAGAACCATCAAATTCTAAATGCCAAAGAATTTCGTGTTCATAATTGGTATCAGGAGTTTTAGGAACTTTCTTAACAGTGAGATCTGGTTTTTTACTTTCTTCTTGTTTTTATTGGGTATCTAGTGTTTCATTGTCCTCAGAGATTTCCTGGATTTGAACACTAGATTTTTCATTTGTAATATCTTTTGGTTCTGCTGCTGGAGCTTCTAATTCAGTGGGAGGATCAATTTCAGCATTATAAAGAATAAATGAATCCATATCAGAGTGTACTGAGTAGATGGGGAAATTTTCAAGTTTCTCCGGACTACTGACTACATATTTCATTAAAGTTTCTCTGTATAGTTTCTTTGGGTGACCAAACACTAAAATGGTAGCATATGACATGTCCAATTGAAGAGATTCTCTAAGCTTTGCACCCCAAGATCTGGATAATAACATACCATATTTTGGAGGAATATATGCTACTACTATATCCATCAAAATTGTTTTTGCAGGGTATTGAACCAGTGAAACACACAAGTATTTGATTAATCCTAAACATCTCACCTGATTTGAATCAAAAGAAAAGAGATCTTTATAAGGTCTGGTGATATCTAGGTTTAATTTCTCCATTACAGACTTGGGTATTAGATTGTGAGATGCCCCAGAATCAAGCATGGCATTATGAAGTATTTTATCATGTATGTTTAAACTCACATAGAATGGAAGATTTCCTCCACTTCCTGGTTTTCCATTTACTTTAGGGCCAAAGAGTAATCTGGGTTGGTCATCAAAAACATTTACTGAGTCATCACTTCCAGTGATCTTGAGTGATCTATTAATTTGACTTCGGTAGACATCATGTTTAGCTAATTCAGACAATGGAACAACTATTTTAATTTGCCTACTTCAACTTCCAGATTAAAAGGTTTTTTAGTCTGAGTTCTTGTATTTCGGAAAGTCGGATTCTCTTTATCTTCTATGTTTTCAGTACTTTTCTCCTTCTCAGGAGTGGGGTTGTGGGCTGAAGTTGTTTCCGAATCGACTTCTGGAGGTTCCTATATATTTCCTTTAGAAGGAAGAGTATTGGAAAGTTGTCTATTAATCAGTTGACTATCAGATACATCTTCAATTATTGGGTTAGCAGGATTAGGATCTGATCTAGAGAGAATATGTACAGGGGAAGTATTGGTTTTACCTTTGAGGGGTTGTTTTGTAACTTTCTTTTTACTTGTTTCTGGGATATAAATTCTTCTTCTCCTCAAATTATATTGCTTATGGAATTCATAAATGGCTGTATCATATCCCTTCTTGAAGTCAAATGATTCTCCTGAATGAGTTTGGAATTGTTTAAGAATGTGAGCTTCTTGATCCTCTTGGGTCAAGAAAATTTCCGGTTCGTTCTTGCGTCCAATCAAGTTGTTTATTTGAGCGTCTTCTGTTGGTTCATCAGAATTTGATGCTTCAACATAATTTTCCTAGAATGGGGGCCTAATGTTTTGGTCGAGACCAGTTTTTCTAGTATTTTGGTTTTGGTTCTTTCTGAAATTTAGATTTCTCCCAGTATTGCTCGGTTTACCATCCCAAGGAGATTTCCTTTCAATTGTTTCTACTCTATCTCCTAGCCTTTCCATCCCTTTAATTATACCATCCAGTTTCTTTTCAAAAGACGAGGGTTCTTCGTTTAAAGGCATTCTCCTTTCACTTCTAGCTTTAGCTCGTCTAGATATCAGGTTGACTTCAACACTAACAGCTATACTTTGCATATCTTCTAAGGTTTTAGGAGATCTTTCCCTAAGCTGATACGCCATATCAGAATCAAATCCATTAGGGAATTTGATTAACGCTGAATCTAGAGGAGGTCTAAGGTTTTGGGGAATAACATTGTAAACATCATTGAACCTGGTTCAATAATCTTGCACAGTCTCTTGTGTTCCTCTCTTTAGATTTCCATAGTTTGATAAGATTTGAAGATGATATTTCTTCTTTTCCCATCTGTTTAAAAAAGTTCTATAGAGAGCTTGTAGGTCAGTGACACTGTTTGCAGAAAGGGCTCTAAACTAGGTTCTAACTTCTCCAGTAAGACTTTGAAAAAATACTCTCATTCTCACATCATCAGCATCTATTTCATAAATTTCAAAATAATCGGTTATCTTTTTAGTATGCTGTTGTGCCGTGTAGGTTCCAAAACCATCGAAAGGAGTGATTTTACTTTGCTAGTCTTGGGGCATAGCCACTGGATTGGCTGGTAACACTAAGGGAGCATATCTATTTGCCATTGCAGGAGGCAGAGATGAAATAACAGTTGAGGTTGGTCTCGGAGTGGTGGATGGAGGAGTAGAAGAGGTAGTTTGAGGTTGAGATGTTTGAGGAAACGTTGATGAACTTGGAGAGGCTGAAGTGATCACAGAAAGATTTGATGTTCCTTCAGAGGTAAGCTCAGATTGTATGGAATCTCGCAAATGTTTATCAAGATGTGAAGTAACAAATTCAAATTGTAAATCTTCAATAAATACTGGGTCTTGAACCAAATGGGACAACTCAGATTCAGAAAAATTTACAAATAAAGATGTTTCAAATTGCTCGTCAAAAGGTTCGCCCTCAAGGTAAATCCACTTCACAGGACATGATATTGATCTATAGAGAGACCGAGAACTAGCAGAACTTTCTTGGTCCTCGTGTCTCTTAAGAATTTTGGGGATCAGATTCGGATTTTCAAACATAGGCGGTGGATTTGGATCAGGATTAACCCTAGTGTAATGAGTCCTTTTTGAAGCCAGATTTCTAGGTGATTTTTTTTTTTTTTTTTTTTGTTTAAATGGAATCAACAATACAACTTCAAAAATTTCTTTAAGAAGTTTTAGATATTGGATTTAGATTTTCTTAAAGATTTATTTGACTAGAGGAACTGATCAAATGTTTGAAACCAAATGTTCAATTCATAAACTAGACCGGAGATAGACTGAAGCAGCATTCATTTACTTATGCAATTGCAAAGCAAGAGCAATTTCAAAGGCTACCTGGCTAACTTCAGGCTCCGTCTCTAGTTTATAAAGTAAAAAACAATAACAAATGAATTATTCAGATCCCCAGTGGAGTCGCCACTATGTTATCACTCATATTTTCCTTGAAGTTGTAGGGAAGAGGAAAGGGGTCCGAGGTAACCACAAACCAACTTTTAGGTACAGAATCTAGCCAATATGTACCCAGAGAGGGCTCTCTCTTTAAGTTTTAGCTTTGTTTTGAAAGATATTAGGCTAGTTATGAAAGTACAAGGATTTTGATTGTGTTTGGGTGATGAAATTCTATAGCAGAAGGGTAAGACTGAATATTTTAGGCCATTGGGCTAATGGAGTCAAAGAAAGATGGCTTAACTGGATTAAGTTTCTTAACAAGAGATGGTTTCACAGGGCAAGGCAATCAAATAGGGAACAATTTAATATCTAAGATGAATGGAGTGGACTCGAAATGGGTGAAGGGAAATTAAGAATCATTCAACATATTCGAAAGAGGGAACTTGAATGATTATTAATAAAGAGCAATTAAGAATTCTTTACTAAATAATCAAAATGAAAAAACTAGAAAACAGGAGCAATTAAGAATTCACTGTTTAAACTAGTTCAGAAGAAAACATTAAGAATAAAAATGATTAAAAACATATTGCACTTAAGCACTTTCTGAATTATTCCTTTTCGTTTATCATTTAGATATGAAACACATATGATATATTAAACAGGTATAAAACTCTAAAACATAAGAGATAGATGACTTATTGATCCGTTTTCTGACTCAAAAATCCCGTGAAAATTCCTTTGCATCAATTCCTTATCCAGCTAGCCATACGAAACTTGTCCAACAGCACTTTATTCCAAAACAATCAATGTTACAGCAAAGTCTAAGAATCCACCCCCTCAATACTCCAATTGAGGGAGTATTTATACAAAAAATTATAAAAAATATCTCATAACAAAGTGAGATATAATTTAGGATGACTCATAAATATTTTACAACAAAATAGAGACAGATGGTCTTGTGGATAAGAGAAAAGATAACTGATGTTGTGCTGTTTACTTTTTTTATGAATGTGCTGGAGGCAGGCCCTATGATTTGGCTTGCTGCTGCCCTCTCTAGTAATTTTGTGCTAGCTACTCTGTTTTACTGATACTCTTTACCTGTACTGATACACTTTGACCTGTTTGATCTCTGTTTATCCTTTTTATCATGACTTACTGTAGTAAATAATCAAAATTCATGCAAGGATAATTTTTACAAAAAGTCTAACATCTCTTCCCACCATTGTGCTTTTGGTATTCTGGTTCTTTGAAGCTTCCTCAGAGTCTCATCAGTCTCTGTATATTTGAAGAAAGTAGGATGAATTGGGAATAAGTTTTTTACCTCATGTTCGAGATAAAACAAATTTTCCAGACTGTCATGAAGAATTTTGCCTGTAGGCAATGCTTTTGTTACTGATGAACTGGTCGATGAACTGGCCTGGTTGTCAGCATACTTATTCAATTTTTCAACATAGTTTTCCAGGCTCATTAGTTTATCATTTGAAACTAAAGGACTTGGAAATCCTTTATTCTGCAAAATATCCAATCTCTTTGTAAAGGCATTGATTTCTTCCTGCATATCAGCATATTATTTCTAGGTTCTGCATTAGAGTTCTTTTAGTAAAAACTCTTTTTATCTCCAAAATTGTTCCTGTTCTATCTTGAATGCCTAGTTCTTCAAGTTGATATATGTTCTTGGTATTCAAAATTGTATAAGCTCATTGGCTTCCACAGGCATGTTTCCTAATTCTTCTCTTGCCTTTAGAACTTCTTCCAGAGCCAATTTAATTAAATCATTTTGCTCATACATTATTTGGATTGATGGCCAGACATCTTTTATTGACTGAGTGATGTTGTCCCAAAGAATTTCTTTGATTTCTTTCAAAGGTTTCTCCAATGTGAGATCCTTCTCCAATGCTTTAACCAATTTTTCTAATCTGTTGATCTCTCTTGTTTTTTCTGCAACACTCATTTTTGAGAGATCATATTTTTGTTCTAAAGTGGTAAATTGTAGTTTTGTTTTCTGGAGCTCTGTCACTTGGAGTTTCAATTCCTCCATTGATTTTATTAATTCTTCAGTGCTTAAATTGGAAGTGTTGCCCTGTGATAATTCTGCTGACTGAACTGTTGTTTTTGTACCTATAATCACTTCTGTTGTAGATGCTGGAATGTTTGGCTGCTTGTCCGTTAATGCCTTTTCAAGTTATTTTTCAATATCATTCAATTGCTCATTAAGTTTCAAGAGAAAATCCATCAATTCTTCTTCAGAGTTTTGCTTTATGATTTCCGCAGTTTGTGGATGCCTTGAAGATGGCAACTTTAGCTGTTTCCTTAAGGCTGCAATATCATCATCTTTCTTCTTAATCAAGGTTTCTATAGCCTTAACATCTTTGGGATTATGACCCAATCCAATAATTATTTCTTCCAAAGTCTTTATTTTGTTGTCCTTAGCCTGGGAAGAGGCTTTTTCAAGATGCAATTGAGCAGTAGTATTATCCAAATAATTTTGTAATCTTTGGGCCATCATTGATTTATCAGTCAAAGTTGAGTAAATCATTTCATCGGTTTGTTTGTGCAGCTCAATCTTATCCAAAGGATGAATATCTTTTGCAATGACTTCAAAATTGGTTCTAACATAGTATGCAGTTGTTTGAGGCTGCTGTACTTTGGACTTAAAATGACTCATCACCATTTTATCCTGCTGGATGTCATAGGCTGACATCAATCTCTGTTGATTTTTAGGAGCCATCTTCAAATATTGATTATAGACTTGAAGTCTTAATGGATCATTTCTAGCCTTTATATTTATAAATGTCTTCTTAATATCCCAGGCATCCTTCACTGGTGGTTTGAAGGAAGATACTTCTGCACTTTGTTGTCTTTGTAGCTCTTTTCTCTGTGAGTCAGTGGATGTCCCACTGATTGTGAATGTTTGCTGACTATCTAACTCTTCTCTCCTCTAACTATCAATGGTTTCTTGAACAAATTCTACTTCCGAAAGAGGATTTAATCTTTGTCTTTTGACATTAGGTTGTTATAAAGATCCACTGATAGGGGTGGCTATTTCTGCATCTCTCTTCTTACCTTTTCTTCATTGAGAGGATTTTGTAAAATTGAAATTTATGCCACATTAATCTGAGTGGGAAAAGTCTGCATTTGGGCCCGTTCCTTAGAAGTTTCAGGCTGCTCTTCCATTGTGAATTTCTCTGTAACTTGAATATCAGTCTCCTTTTCCTTCCCTTTGGATGCTACTGTGGCTAATGCACTGATTTCCTGCAAATTTTGCTGAGAGGTTCCAGCAGAGGAAGGACCAATTCTTGGTCTTTGCACCTTCCCAAAAGAATCCAGGTCAAGTATTTTCTCAAGATCTTTCATAACATTTTCAACACTGACATGTTCACTATCTTGTTCTATTAAGGTCCCTTCCATCCATTAATCCATATTTGCAAATTGTTCAATGTCTGGAATTCTATGGTGAAGGTATGGTGACAATTTGTTTTTCATTCTCCTATCACAAATAAAGTTGTTTGGGTCATAAGGTACCCAGTAGAAACTTTTTTGCAATTTGAGATAATCTTCTAGGATTCTTTCAACTTCTTTTCCTACATCCCTATAATTACAGACAAAAGGACCTAATTGACTCTTAATTCTGAGTTGAACTTTCTTCTTTGCATTGCAAAAATGGACTATGTCTGAATTTATCATTTTTCTGAAATATTCTAAGGCAAAGAGCCTCATTGGAACATATTTTGGTAGCTTGAAAGGACATAGCTCACACCCATATATTCTAATTTCTATATGATTTCGGTATAGGTACCAATCACCTATCCTGTATTGCTTGGAAATTTGGATAATTTTCTTCATATCATTATTGACCCTAGGAGGGGAAACTCCCGTTAATAAGGTAGTTGCAAGGTGCAAAAATAGGTCAATGAACTCATTGTAAGAATAAGGAGACTCAAAGGAATTGTGGAAAATGTTAGAAAATTATATATTATGGAGCAATGCAACATATAAAATATGTGGAAAATACAAGCACATAAAACACATAAAACCAGAGAGACATAGATATACGTGGTTCACCTAGTTTGGGCTACGTCCACCCCGAACAACCAGTCCTTCCTTTCTATTATCCAACAAAAATGAAGAGACAAAACCTACAGTAGATCTGCTGTAATATCCTCTGTTCTCTCTCACAGTCTCCCTCTCTGTTTCTCGCTCCGAGAATACACATATAATCCACAGCCACAATACAATGCCCTCATATATACAAGGGGGTTGCCTTCTAGGGCAAAAAACCCTAATCTAAACATAACTTCTACCGTCAGATCATTTGCCTAATGAATGGCCTAGATTGACTAGAAATTACTATACTTTTACAAGGCAATTTTACATCTGTTTTTAGCTTCGGGGGCGCTGCCCTCGAACCCCCACTAGGGGGGGGGCTCCGAAAAGCGCTGCCCCCCCCCTGGACCCCCCACGACAGTGATTAATTACGGGCGGTGTTGCTGCCCCTTTTAAGGTACAGCGATCCAATGTTGTGATACAAAGTAAACAAGATAATCAAGCTCCACACCCAACAATATCCCACTTGGAGACTGATTGTAGCAAATCCACCGCTGCTTCATTTTCTGGACAATGACTCCTCTTTGGACCTGGTTGTTCCTCATCTTCATCGTCATCCTTGAAGACCAATTGAAATTGAGCATGTTCTCAGTTTCTCCCTGGTTACAAATTTTGTTAGCGTATCTACAGGATTCTGGCTAGTGTGTATCTTTTTCAGCTTCAATTCTCCATCTTCCAATACTGACCGTATGAAATGGTACTTGAGATGTATGTGTTTAGTCCTATAATGAAATGCTGAGTTCTTTGCAAGATGAATAACACTTTGGCTATCACTGTATAGTGTGCCCATATCATGCTTCTTACCCAATTCATCCATAAACCTTTGTAACCAAATCATTTCTTTACTAGCCTCTGTAGCAGCAACATACTCTGCTTCTGTTGTTGAAAGTGCAACAAAACTTTGGATTTTTGAAACCCAACTGACAGTTGTTCCACCTACAGTAAATACATATCTTGTAGTGCTCCTCCTGTTATCTTTGTCACCTGCCATATCTGCATCAACATATCCCTGTAGAGCAATGTTTGAACCACCAAATCATAATGCTTGATTTGTGGTACCTCTCAAATATCTGAGAATCCATTTTATTGCCATCCAATGTTCTTTTCCTGGATTGTTCATATACCTGCTTACAACTCCCACTGCATGTGCAATATCAGGCCTTGTGCAGACCATTGCATACATTAAGCTTCCAACTGCTGATGCATATGGAACTTTAGACATAAAATCCATGTCTTCTTGGGTCTTTGGGCACATCTCCTTACTAAGTTTGAAATGGCTAGAAAAAGGTGTACTAACTGGTTTTGCATTCTGCATATTAAATATTTTCAACACCTTCTCTATGTACTCATTCTGAGACAGTGTTAATTTGCGATTTTTCCTGTCTCTAGTTATCCTCATACCAAGGATTTGTTTTACAGATCCCAAATCCTTCATTGCAAATGAATTTGCCAATTTTCTTTTGAGCACATTTATTTCCTAAATGTTAGATCCTGCAACAAGCATGTCATCTACATACAATAACAATATAATATAGCTGCCATCGTTTTGCCTTTTTAGATAAACACAAGGATCAGAGTGACATCAGCTAGTATAACCTTGTTCAGACATAAACTTGTCAAATTTTAGATACCACTGTATTGGAGCCTGTTTTAAGCCATACAAGCTCTTCTTTAACCTACACACCAATTTTTATTTCCCTTTTACCTCATATCCTTCTGGTTGCTGCATGTATATCTCTTCCTCCAAATATCCATGGAGAAATGTTGTCTTTACATCTAACTGTTTAAGATGTAAATCTTCCACTGCTACAAGACTTAAGATAGTTCTGATTGAATTCATCTTAACAACAGGAGAAAATATTTCATCAAAATCAATACCTTTCTTCTGTGCAAACCCCTTCACCACAAGTCTAGCTTTGCACTGTTTTTCCCCCACTTTCTTCCTTTCCACCGTAAACCCATTTATTCAATGCATGCATCACAGGTAACTTAATAAGTCCCAAGTCTGGTTATGCATTAAGGAGTCCATCTCTTCTTCCATGGCTAGCTCCCACTTCTTCCTACTTTCAACCTGCATTGCTTCTTCATAACATTCAAGTTCACTAGAATCAGTCAACAATAAATAATATAATGAAGGAGAGTATCGTTCAGGGGGTCTACTTATCCTAGTAGATCTTCTAACACCACTTTCAAGTGTTTGAGGTGCCTGTTGCTGTTGTGGTGGTTGCTGCTGCTGTGGTTGTTGATTATTATTATTTTCAGGCACCTTTACTTTTTCAGTTATCTCATCAAGAACCGTGTATTCCTTGCTTTCTTTTTCCTGTTTCTTTTCCTGCAACTGACTCTTATACAAGACCTTTTCATTGAATATTACATCTCTGCTCCTAATGATTTTGTGATTTTCATAATCATATAAGCGATAACCAAAATCATTAGTACCATATCCAATAAAGGTACATTTCTTTGATTTTGCCTCAAGCTTTGTTCTGTTTTCTTTATTAATATGGACAAAGGCCTCACAACCAAAAGGCTTTAAAAAAGAGTAGTTTACCTTTTTACCTGTCCATGCTTCCTCTGGAATACCACCATCCAAGGAACTTGAAGTCCCTCTGTTTATTAGATAAACAACAGTATCTACAGCATCTGCCCAAAATTGTAAAGGCAATCCTGCATGCAATCTCATGCACCTTGCACGCTCCATGATTGTTCTGTTCATCCTTTCTGACACACCATTTTCTTGTGGTGTTCTTGGAACTGTCTTCTCTCTACGAATTCCATGCTCCGAACAGTACCTATCAAACTCTTTGCTGTAATATTCACCTCCATTATCTGATCTGAGACACTTCAACTTCTTTCCTGTCTCAATCTCAACCAAAGCTTTCCATTTCTTGAAAGTATCAAATACATCAGATTTATTCTGAATACAATAAATCCATGTCTTTCTAGTTGCATCATCAATAAAAGTAACATAATAACGAGAGCCACCGAGAGATGATACCTGAACAGGTCCCCATACATATGTATGCACAAGCTCCAAATTTTCGCTCTTCTTTTCTTTCCCAACTCTGAGAAATTTGACTCTCTTCTATTTTCCATAAATGCAATTCTCACAGAAATCCAAATCAACATTCTTCAAACCTGGCAACAAATTTCTTGAGTGAAGAATCTTCATTCCTTTCTCACTCATGTGTCCGAGCCTATGATGCCATAATGCTGCATCTACTCCTTTGGAAGTTAAAGCATTAACAGAGTTAGAAATACCATTGCATAAATACAATGTACCAACCTTTTCACCTTTTGCTATTACCAGGGCTCCTTTGGTGACCTTCCAAGTTTTATCTGTGAAAGTTGTCACACAACCTTCACTGCCTAATTGCCCCGTTGAAATCAGATTTTTCTTCAGATCTGGAACATGCCTTACCTCCTTTAGTAGCCATTGGTTTCCATTCTGTTGTTTTACAAGAACTTTACCCATTCCAACAATTTTACAGGGTTTATCATCACCCAACGAACTTGTCCAAAATCTCCTTGAACATAGTCATGAAAATATTTCTTATCAGGTGTGGCATGGAATGAAGCCCCTGAATCTACAACCCAAGAATCAGTAAAATTTTCGAAAGAAATAATCAAAGCATCTTGTAACACATCGCTTGTCACATTTTCTTCATGATTGTTTTCTTGTTGTGTGTCTCCTTCTTTTCCCTTCCGAGATCTACAGTCTTTCTTTAGGTGTCCTTTCTTTCCACAATTCCAACACACTATCCCCGATCTGGACTTGGATTTGTCTTTCCTTGATTTACTGTGATATCCCGAGCTCTTTCCTCTTTCCATTCTTCTTCCCCTAGACTCTGCACTCAAAGCATTACCTGATGTCTCACCGGAGCTTTTCCGTCGCATTTCCTCGCTAAGGATAGCACCAACAACATCATCAAACTTTAAAGTAATAGATCCAGAGACAGAGTTACTAATGGCCATTACTAAACCATTCCAACTCTCCGGCAATGAGCACAAGAATAACAGAGCTCTAACTTCATCATCAAAGTTTACCCCTACAGAACTTAGCTGACTGGTAACTGTATTAAATTCATTTAAATGGTCTGCAACAGATCCACCTTCCGACATCTTCATATTAAATTGTCGTTTCATAAGAAATACCTTGTTTGAGGCCGAGGGCTTTTCATACAGTTTCGCCAACGTCTGCATCAAACCCTCTGTTGTTGTTTCCTTCGAAATATTGAAGGCAACTGATGCCGCAAGACACAACCGTACTGTTCCGAGTGCCTTTCTATCGAGAATGTTCCATTCCGCGTCTGTCATGGTCGCCGGCTTCTTTGTTTTTCCGCTCAATGGTAGGTACAGATCTTTCTGATACAGATAATCTTCCATCTGCATCTTCCACAGCGCAAAGTTTTGGCCGTTAAATTTCTCGACCCTAAACTTACCATCGTTCGCCATTGCTCCCACTCGAACCAGGAACCCTTTTTTCCTACGAGTTTATCAGCCAAATATACCTTCGGCTCTGATACCAGTTGTTAGAAAATTAAATATTACAGAGCAATGAAACACATAAAAATATGCGGAAAATACAAGCACACAAAACACATAAAACCAAAGAGACACAGATATACGTGGTTCACCCAGTTTGGGCTACGTCCACCCTGAACAGCCAGTCCTTCCTTTCTATTATCCAACAAAAATGAAGAGACAAAACCTACAACAGATTCGTTGTAATATCCTCTGTTCTCTCTCACAGTCTCCCTCTCTATTTCTCGCTCCAAGAATACACATATAATCCACAGCCACAATACAATGCCCTCATATATACAAGGGGGTTTCCTTCTAGGGCAAAAAACCCTAATCTAAACATAACTTCTATCGTCAGATCATTTGCCTAATGAACGGCCCAGATTGACTAGAAATTACTATACTTTTACAAGGCAATTTTACATCTGTTTTTAGCTTCGGGGGCGTTGCCCCCGAACCCCTGCCAGGGGGGGGCTCCGAAAAGCACTATCGCCCCCCCTGGACTCCCCACGACAACGATTAATTACCGGCGGCGTTGCCGCCCCTTTTAAGGTACAGGGGTCCAATGCTGTGATACAAAGTAAACAATATAATCAGGCTCCACACCCAACAGGAAATTGCAGACCAAAAGATAACAGACCTTGGATTTCCTTTGGTATCAAGTTTCATGACATGGAAAGGGAAAATCTCTGACTGATAATAAAACATGAGATGGTATATAACAGTGGAATATTTGAAAATTCTTTCATCTTCCAATCTGATGAACTGGTCATGAATTTTATCAGCAATGTAGGAAGAAAAATCATATTTGACAGTAGGAGGCTGTCCAGAGGTAAAAATTGACAACAATATTAGGGTTAACTTATCAACATATTCACTAGTGTTGAAACCCATTACAAAAGATATCATATTCAAAATTAGTTTTCCCATATCTGTGAAAAAGGTATATCTGTAAGGAGGTGGGCCTTTGGGTTGATGTTTTGGCAACATGAAAGTTTGGAAGAGGCGATTCAACTCTTCTTGGGATAAATTGGTCGATTTTTCAAGTAAATCTTCCATGGAAAGGGGAGTCAGGGCTTGACCAGGATGAAACTATAACATTTCATTGATAGATTGAGCAGTTATTGGGAAAAGGACGGTTTGACTTGGGGACATGACTGCTTGTTGATTGGGATCATAATTGGCATGGCAGTGATAAATTATTTCAGGAAAAATGTGGACTGAGGGTAAAAGATACATCGGAAGATTGGATTCCCACAGTCCAAAAATGTCAGAGCCGTTCAGGAAACTATCTCTGCATTGGCAAAAAATTCTGAGAGGATTTTCACTAAGGATGAGGTATTTAATTTGAAAATCCCTATCTGCTAGAGGCAGATAGTCTAAATCTTTATGAGGGGTGTTCAGAGGTGCGACATTCAAAGCCACAGGAATTTCCATTTCTGGTTCTTGTGGGTTCAGAAAGGAATTCGGGTTTTGATGGAAAAGATGGGCACAATCACAGGTTTGAGAACTTAGGAGCGAAATAAAGACCAAATTGCACTATGTTTTAGTATTTTCCTATGGAATTAAAGAAAAAACCAAGAATTTGTAGGGTTTAACAGGAATTTGGATAAATACCTGTTTTCCGGGAAATGGATAGTGACGAAAATAGGTGTAGGCAACAATGGATGGGTTCTGGATTGTTCGTCTACAAATTTTCTCAGCAAGGTGGCGGTCGACAGTCTTCAACAGTTGGTTTTGAAGTTTTCTGCATGGGATACTGGTCACTGTACAAAATAATGAAAATGACGCGCGTTGGTGTGTTTTAATTACAAAGTCAAAGGCTGGCGAGATTTTATTTTTTTAAGCAGATGATGGAAACAGGTACGGTTGTTTTGTCATAGGAAGTAAGCGGTAATCGATATACATCACATCGCTTTTGGGGACAGACGGTTTTAAGCAGAGGGCGAGCGATTCCATAGAACTCACAACACGTGGCGAGGCATTGTTTGGAAAACCGCTTGGCCATCGCGCGTGATCATTCAGACGTGGGGGCGCAGCGATATGGATGACAGCCATTAATCGTGGACTGGTTGATCCAACTGCAGTCGGGAAGGTGAGATGATGGGGTGATAGCAGGGCGGGCCCAACATAATAAAAAATAATTAATCATATCGGGGACTATTTGATTGGTGGGGAAAATTATTAATTAACCATGAGGGTTAATTAATCCCTTTTTTATACGGCGGGGAGACGAGCTCTTAATTAGTTACAAATTTAACTAATTAATCACAATTAACATATTTGTATGGTTATATCTCAACCAAAGGGGCGAGATATATAATATTTGGGAATTTTATATAGTTAAAATAATACGGGAATGGGTGGATTTGTATAGGGATTTAAATAATAAATTTAGAAATTAATATGACAATAAATGGAAGCGCTAAGTGTAAAAACATTAGGTTTATGTATTTAACTTATGCTTGAATGAAAAAAGGGTTTTTATGAGATATTGTGAAATTTCCCTAAGTAAAATAGGATTTTATTTAGGAAAAGATTTTTTGGAAGTGAATGAATGATTTATGAATGGTTTTAAGTACTTAGGCCTTTTCAATTATTGGGTCGAGGGTCCGGTCCCTCCAAAAGTCAAGGAAATGCCTTGAGCCCCTCTAATTTTCAAATGCCTTAGTACTTAGGGGAATTAGTGAAATTTTTAGGGAAAAATGAGAAGGGAGGTTAATAATTTGACTTTGTTTGAAATTCTTCCAGTGTAGTGTCTGCCTTGCACTTGTGATGAAAGTAAATATTAACACATTTAGAGTCATTATCCATCACATGTAATTCTGCAACAACATCTACCTACCCTACCTACTTTAACCTACCATTTTTTCTTCTTTATTAGGGTGCAGTTAGACTGGCAAACCCTTATCACACTTTCTTTTCTTTTACATGTAGAAATCTATCTAAATCTAACCTTATTACATCCAAGGGCTTAGATTAAACTATTGAGCTCCTTTTATTTACTCTACCTATCTACTTATCTGCCAAGATTAAACAGTTTGGTCAGATTTTATTCTCTATCTCTAAAACATAAAATTGAAAAATGAACTAGCCAAGCTTAAACTGTTTGATTGTTCATCAATTGTGGCATAAGATACAAGTTGCACACAATTTGTTTATTTACATAAGAGCAAAAAGTAGTGGCATTTAGACTTGCGCACTTTCCTTGGCCTTTCTTTTGGTGGGGTTCATTTTCTTTTACTTTTTTGGCCATTTTTATTTTTTTCACCCTTTGATTTTTCTTTTAGGGTATACCCTCTTTACATTTTTTAAATTTTTTGATTTTTTGACAATATGGAAAACCTTTGCAACAAGGAAAGGTATGAACATATTACATAGCCCATCAAGTCAATCATGATATATGACACCTATTGGTATAGGAGCATAACAATACTCATTTGACTTGGATGTTGCTCTATGTTTTTAGGCAACTTTGGCTTTCAGACTACACCAGTTAGCAGCCCTTCACTTACTGTATTTCATTTATTTTACTGATGGCGAACTCACTCATCATGAAGGACCCTTTTGACCCTATTCTCTTGCTCTTTTACACATTGATCATTGTTGCAATCACACCCCTGCAGAGATGTAACAAACATATGACTTTGAACTCTGAAGAGCTTCCTTGGGGTCTTATGGAGATTTTGTCTGACCTAAGCATGTTCTTTAGATAGTGAACATACTTATCTTCTTCTGTTTTGGATTTTTGTTGAAATTCTTCTGGATTGAGACAGAATGACCTCTAAGTGGCGCGACCTATGGATGGATGAAGATTTGCTTTTGCAGATTAGGCGCTAATTCAGGGCTGGCTAGTACTGAACAGAGGCTTTTGGCTCAGGATTTTTTTTCCAAGGAAGGGATTCCTTAAAGCACCACTATCTAACTTAGGGGTGATCTTGACATATTTTGAGTGTTTTCTTTGGTATGATTAGATCTTCAAATGACAGATAACAAGGGATAAGGTTGCAGACACTTTGTCAATAGTTGATTAATGAATGGCTTGAGGAATAAGGGTGAATGACAGTAGAAAATTTTTAGCTATGACAGATCATGGAAAAGATTATATGGCTGAATCTAGATAGGACTTGGCAAATAGGTTTTTTCTCATCATAGGCTGACTGGAAGGGGTAGGAGGACAAAAATTGTTTAGGGGTGTTTTCTAGATGACAGATTTGATAGTTTGGAGATCAGCTTCTAGAAAACTTAGCTTAAGAAACTAGTCATCATCAACAGGTGAAAAATATTGATGACTAACAGTAGGAATTTAGCTCTACTTTGAGGAATCATCAAGAATTTATAGTGAAAATTTTCCATCATATAGGTTTCAACTTTGAGAAGAGAACTTGGACTTGTCAACTAACTCCTTTCATTACCTTTTGATTACATATTTTCATTACCTTGATAAGTTTCTTGATGGACAAAAAAATTTAATTTTCCAATCTTAAGAGTGCAAGCATATGTAGAAAATTTAAAATATTGATAAATAATTTATCCATATTCTCAACCTTGCTATTAAAATTAATAGCTCTCATTTCAAATAGTTCCATGTAATTTTGCAAACTTTCTCAATAATGTGTAAAAATGATGTTTTCATACCAATTTTAGTTCTAACTTATGCTGGTGTATGAGATTACTCATATTTTAAATTATCTATTAGAATAGTTTAGCCTTAATAAAATATATTTGTTTACTACATGAAGATTAATTATCAGCGCTCTATTAACCAATTAGAAATGATTACCCTAAATTTATTTACAAATATAATTAATATATATCTATATAAAGGATCCCTATATTAATTAGAACAATATATCAATAAAACCAATTTATATACTAAAATAAATAACATGACAATTTTTTATCAATTTTTTAATTACAAATAATTACCCTAAACTCTTTTAAAAGATTATCATATATCCATTTTAACTATCACTATTAAATAAACATAGAAATTTTAACCATCCCTATTTCAATAACCATAGAAATGTTACATATTTAAATGTTTAAAATTTTAAATTAAAATGAATCTAAATTTACTTATTTAAATAATCAATAATTTTGTGAAAATACTTGATTTACTTGTAACTTATAACAATAAAACCATAATGACAAGTTTTTCTCAAAACTATTTAAATAATATTAATTACATACAAATAAATAAATACATTTTTTTCTAAATATATAAATTTCACATTTTTCATATATATATAATACTTTAAAATAGTAGTATAAATAATATATTAAAAACCACATTTTTCAAATCCTACAACATATATATATATATATATATATATATATATATATATATATATATATACAAATTTAAAAATAGAAAATATATAAAAGATAATAAGATGTAAAGAAATAATTGAGTTTTTGAAACTCTTTCATCTTCAAGTCTTATTTCAATTTAATTATATGATAGATTTTTAAAAAATTTCAAATTTTATTATATTATAGATTTAGAATATTCTCCAAACATATACACATTTTTAAATAGATACGGGAGAAGTCAATTTATTTGGCTCATATCTATTAGAATGTTAAAATATTTCAATATCTACGATCAACATAACTATAACTTATTTATAATCCTAAGTTATAAAACCAAAAATTATAACTCATACTACTCTATAATTTTAAACTATAACCCTAAATTTTAAAACCAAAGATTACAACCCATACTACCTTATAATTCTCATGAATGTAATTTTATTCGGAATTTCACAATATGATGGATCAATTAATTTCATTCATATCTATCAATTTACAATCAAACATAACCATAAAGTTACAAAACCAAAGATTACAACCCATGCTACCTTACAATTTTTCCTGCTTACAGTTCATCAAGATGGCATTATATGGAATGCGTTTTGGGTTGTTTTAGTACACACATATTCTTGATTGGGACATGACCCTTCTCCTCTTCCTCCTTATCAATATTTCCTGTCGAGCTCTTTTTGTCACCTTCGGCCTTCGTGTACGTATCTTCTTCACTAGATCGATCTGATCTCTGCACATAAACATAAAAATATTTTATAGATTTGCATCTATGAAACAGTAGAAACAGTTTCAGATTTGGACAGACTGTTGGCTACGTTGTTGCGTGTATGCATGTCTTTGCGTCATATCTTTGACAATAAAAATCTACTGGAAGTCACACAAGCTAATAATACAAGGAAGGTATATCTAAAATTACAGAAAACGTAAGGAATATGGATGATTGGAAGGGTTTATAGAAATTAACATATATACATTCATTTGATTGGGCTGCTACTAACTTTGTGGGTGCGCAGTGGCTGGTACATGTGGTATTAGTATAATATAGAGTTATAGAATTTTTTATTAATTAAAATAGTCATGTATATGTTCATAGACATAAAATAGATATTGATATTGATATGGTGTTTTGTTAAAGTATTTAGTGGTGGGAAAGTTATCAGTTTGAAGTGGGTATAAATCTAGTCATATTAAGGGTTGGTGTGACACATGCTAGTTGTGATCCATTGTGATTTTAAAGGCTTAGAAGCCCCTTGATCCTGGTTACTCAAGTTATAGAATAAGGTTACCAAGTTACTCAAGTTATAGAATAAGGTTACCACTCATCTCAATGCTCATAATACCTAACAAACAAACAAAAAATGGTCGTTTTTTTAATTACGAGTTGTCTTTAGTGAGACTTTTTGGAAGCTTTTTCGGTGAGTTTTTCTGGTCTAATTTCTCTAAAATCTGGCAGGAATTTATTGAAATTACAAGCTTGATGGGTAAACCCTCCACAATCGAAGTGCCCTAGGGGTTTTTCAAGGTGTTTAATCCATATATACAATAAAAAAACCAGTTTAAATAACACAAATCTAATATAATGCACTGCAAAAACCCCTCAATACTTAAAATACAAAGAGTAAAAGGAACTCTACTTTAATGGTTTATGAGGCACAATACTTTTTAAGGTTTTTCAAGTGGAGTTGCAAGCTAAATGGGCTTGGTTGTAGGGAAAACTCCACACTTAAGCGTGCTTGAGTCAAAGGCAATCCTTGATGGGTGACCCCTAGGAAGCCCTAATTATAGGGTGCAAGCAGAGGAAGCGATGATTGACCCTATGTGATTCATTTTACTAGTGTCAATCCTACTTCTTCACCTTTGTGAGCATCATCCCCGATGCAATGAGTGCTAAATAGAGTTAGTTGAATCCCAAAAAATGATATTTAACAAATCAAGATTTCACCTCAATTTTTTTCACCAATTTCGAAAAATCCAAAAATCACACTATAAACAACTCCTTGTATAAAAATTAAAATAACAAGACATACTTATAGAATTTTGACCAAATTATTTATTAAAAAAAAAATTTAATTTAAAACAAAAACACATTATATAATATAGAATAATTATTATAATGTTTCTATATTAATTATAATAGCTACTTACATATTTTTTCATATATCATTAAAGTTATGTTTTAGTTTTAAATGGAAATTTAAATATATTATATTTTTTTCCCAAATTGAATATGAAATGACAAGAAATATAGGAAATAATGTAATATAATAAGTATTAGGTATATTCCCATATAAATATAAGAAATAATGCCTGCCACATATCCCATAAATGAAAAAAAGGAATCGAGTTATTTGACGTACAGTCGATCACAAAATAGTGGTGACTCGCCCCTCTCTCTAGAATGATTTAGCAATATGGGGACAAGTCCAATGAAGTCTAACTGATCTGGCACTACACAAAGTTTAGGAGACGTGCCGTTCATGGATTTGCGTTGGACATACGATGCGACAATGCCACGAGAACATTGACCCCGCCATCATGGTTTTCTGTTGTGCAAAGTTATTATACATGTGAATGTGATTTTTTTTATCTTTTATTTTTAATATATTTTTTCTATTTCATAATTTAATTTAAAACCACATAAAATATATGAGGATGATTGAACTTCTTTTTACCAATGAAACTTGCATCCAATTCCAATATATTTGTCTTGGTATATTTAGTTTAATCTCATCAATGTGTATAAAGATGAGCGTATATGAAGCATACTCTTTGTGTCTAAAGATGAGTGTATAGGACATATTATTTATCAAGCATAGTGTTTATAGTAAAGCAAATATTGAAGAAGAAATTAAAAGTATGGGTAATATAAATATGAGAATCTCTTGTTTATAGGACAAAAGATTTATTTTAATGCTATAATTTATGGAAGTGTACATACTCTACCTCTTATGAGGAACTATTTGATTAAAGTTTACAACAATGTATTTACTCTATTTTTTGTAGAGATTTGACTACTAAAATTTATAGAAGTTTAGATACTCTAACTCTTTAAATTTAAACATATGACCTCTTACAAAAAAAATACATGTTTTTAGGCCCACTAAAAATATATAGTTGTAAATATAAATAACATCTAAAAAATTAATTTTTAAACTTAACTCTATTAAATATGGAGAGGTCAAATTTCTTGCAATGTAATTTCTTTTTGTCATTTAATATATAAAAATTAATACATAATGAAATTTAATAAATCAACGATCTAGATAAAAATCTATAAATAAATTATAAAATCAAAATAATAATAAACTTAAATAATTTATTAATTTTATTATGTTAAAATATTAATAAAATTATGGGACAATAGTTTTACATAATTTTTTTATAAATAGAAACATCCTCAAAATGGTCTAGAAATGAATAAATTTACATTCCGAAGGAGTAGGGAGTATACAATTGGATCAAAATGCTTTAAAAAAAAGGCCATTATTAAAAAATAAATCATATATATTAATTTAATTAAAATTTTAAAATATATTATTGTGTCTAGAGGTTTATTTTATAATATAGTATGATTTTGTATGTGATTTTGTTCATAATTAATGTGAAATTAATACGTGTTTATTTTAAAATAAAAAGAAAACATACTCTAAATTGCCTATTATAATAAAAAAATAAAATTGAATATATATATTTAGTTAATTTTAATTAAAAGTATTATTAAATATCAGTAACCTCACTTTTATTGTGTTGGTTTAATTGTTGATATTACCACACATTCTGAAAGTGGTGTGGTAAAAAATAAGATAAATTTATATTAAATTTAAAGTGAAAATAAATAAAAATAAAAATAAAAATTTATATTTTCATTTTTACTTCTAAAATGTGTGAGGAAATGTCAAATATTTTTTATATGTATATATGAAGAATGAATAAATAAATAAATTATTTTAATGTATTTTTGGTTTGTCAAGTGGTCTGAGGTCATCAAATATTATATCGTCTGTGGCTTGAGAAACCAAGACCAACATCTAATTCGTCAAAATCACTCGAGAATTGCACTTGGCCTGGGCCACACCAGCCCTTAACATGACTGGATTATTTTCCATAGAGTTTCAAACCAATCACCTTCACATCACAGAGCAACTTAAAAGGACACCCCATCATCGTCTATTCTAAGCCCCACGGGCTTAAATTATTTTAATGTTAACTATAATAAAATATTTTAATATCTAAACAATAAGCTATTAAAGTAAAGAAATTTAATTATTTTGTAATAAAAATAATAATAATAAAAAGCATAATTCATTTAATTCTTAACATAAAATTAATAATATGGGTACATATCTCATACAAAATTCCAAGAACGCGGTGAAGATACAACACGATCTCCTTAGGGTTTGAGCGCAAGCCGCCATCGCTGACTGGTTTCCCCATGGCAGCGGCCTCGGGAGGAGGACCGTCACCCTCCTACCGCAATGTCACAAGCGGTGACCATTCACTGCGGTCACCCCATTCAACAACTATTCAGCAAAATATTGCCCCTGTCTTGGGAGCAGAATGGCAAGCCAAAATGAAAGGACAATGCTTGCCAAGGGTAGTCAAGAAACCAAGATTTGTTATCCCGACGTCGAAGTTGGACGAGTACCGAGGATATATGAAGAATCATTCTCTAATCTGTAAGTTTATAGGTATTTGGCCTTTAGAAAAGGAGTTACTAAAATGGATTCAAATAAAATGGCAGCCCAAAGGTCATGTTGATCTGAAATTAGGGGCGAAAGGTTTTTTTACAGTTATTTTTTCTAATTTACAAGATAAAGAACACATTTTTGAGGGAGGGCCCTATTTTTACAGCAATGTAGGGCTTTTTCTCAGACAATGGGAGGAATGTTACAACCCTGAACAAGAGCAATTTCTGGCTGCTCCTGTTTGGGTTCGACTCTTTGGGCTCCCAATGGATTTTTGGGACCCTGAAATTTTGGAAGGAATAGGAAATTCATTAGGTAATTTTGTTAAAATTGAAGACTCCACTGCTCGTGGTTGCTATACATCCTTTGCAAGAATCTGTGTTTATATGAATATCTCTGAACCCTTACCAGAGATGATTGAATTAGAATATGAAGGTAAAATCTGGCTTCAACTGCTCGACTATGAGCATATCCCTTTTCACTGCCGCCGTTGTCATGAGTATGGTCATTTGTACAAATCTCGCCCCTTAAATGGCCCTGAACAATAACCTCCTCGCGTCAATGGCCTAGAGACGCAACCCCGACAGGATGATGAGGGGTTTGTTCCGGTTACTACTAAAAAATGTCCTCCTCGTTCAGGGAATATCGGCTCTGGTTCGGCTACAAAACAAAACCCTCCTGGCTCGAAACCAACAGAAAATAGGTACGAGGTCTTACAAGAAGAAGGTGAACTGTCAGTTTTTGAGGTTGCAGCGGAAGGCCCAACAAACGGACATGCAAAGGTTTCACAGAAAAACCAATCTTCAAAGCGGAAAGCAGGGCAGGAAATGGATGCGCCTGAAGACAGTACGCTGCAAGAACTTATTCCGATGGAGGTAGAAAAACCTAAAGAATATTTGAGTGCAGAAGAGAAACTTTTGAAGCGTCTCTTGTTTGAATGGAGGAATCTTGACGATTGATTCATTCCGGCAGACCAGAAGAAATTGTATAAATAAAATTTTGAGCATTATCTCACCATGCAAGCCCAGCAAGAAGCCCAAGAACGAGAACAATCAACCAGCAAGAAGGCTCCCCCTCCTTCAAAATCGGCAAAAAAGTGAGGACGGCGAACCCTGCAGGAATCAATACAGTTAGTTGGAGAAATGTTGATTAATACTGGAAAGATAATACCATTAACAACGGTATTCCAACAACTGCCCAAAAATTCTTAATGAAGGTGCTCTCCTGGAACATAAGAGGTCTGAATATTAAGGGTAAGCAGAGACATTTGAAAGACAAATTGCAGGTCGAGAAACCTCAGGTCATGCTATTACAAGAAACAAAAGTCTCTGGGCAAAAGCTTCAGTCTATACTGCAATCTTTTAAAATGGAATATGAGGTTATGGCTATCGACTCAGTGGGAACATCGGGGGGAATAGCCATCCTCTAGAATGTGGCTGAGATTAGTGCAGAGGGATGGATAGGCTTTCCCAGAATTTTAACAACTACTTTCTGCCAGATTGGATTTGAGAACAGGATCCTCATCTCGGCTATTTATGGACCTCCAATTCTAGGAGAGCGAGCGGAGTTTCTGCAGAGTATACAAATGTTGAGTACAATGCATAATGAAAATTATTGGCTTTTAGGTGGGGATTTTAATATGATTTTGAATCTCTCTGAAAAAAAGGGAGGGCTAAGAAGGGAGGATCGAGAAATGGCTCTTTTTCGAGAATTATTAAATGATCTACGCTTAGTAGATATCCCCACTGTTAATGGAAATTACACTTGGAATAAACGCAGGGGAGAGAGGCATCAGATTGCCTCTAGGTTGGATCATTTTTTAGCCATGGAGGCTTTGGTGAGTTTGGATATTTATTATGAAGCAGCTATTCTTCCTACTCTGGGCTCAGACCATTGGCCGATTAGACTGGAGATTGATGTGAAGGCAAACCGACATAACCGACCTTTCTGGTTTGAACTCTTTTGGCTACAGGATCCTGGGTTTATGGAAAAGGTTAAAAACTGGTGGTGTTCAAATCCTGTCAAGGGTCATAATAAGATGCATTCGTTCCAGCTTCGCCTGAAACAACGAAAAGCTGAAATCAAACGCTGGAATCATTTAGAATTTGGTAACATCCACCAGAACCAAATTCGACTGAGGGAAAAAATGAAGGAGATTCAGCAGCAAATTATCCTCCATGGTCGAACAGAGGAGTTAGCTCTGGAGGAAGGTCGTACTCTCAGTCAACAAGAAGAGCGACGAAAGCAAGAGGAGATACTATGGAAACAGAAATCTCGAGTTAACTGGCTCAAAGAAGGCAACCGCAATACAAAATTTTTTCACAAAGCTATGTTACAGCGACGCCAGCATAACAGAATATTTTCTCTGAAAGCAGAAAATGGAATGCTTTTCACGCTTTCAGGTGGCCAACAGACCTGATTTCCTACGGGCAGGTTGAGGTCACAGCCTGAATTTTATATTTTGTAGCCTGTCCTTCAATTATAAATATAAAATAGTGTGGTCCCACCAAATTTACAAAAAAAAAAACATAAAATTAATATAGTACAGTTAAATACATATTAATAAAGCAAATATTAGTAAAGCAAATATTGAAGAGGAAATAAAAAGTATGGGTAATATAAATATGAGAATCTCTTGTTTATGGGACAAAGGATTTATTTCAATGCTATAATTTATGGAAGTGTACATAATCTACCTCTTATGAGGAACTATTTGATTAAAGTTTACAACAATGTATCTACTCTATCTTTTGTAGAGATTTGACTACTAAAATTTATAGAAGTTTAGATACTCTAATTCTTTAAGTTTAAACATATAACCTCTTACAAGGAAATACATGTTTTTAGGCCCACTAAAAATATATAGTTGTAAATATAAATAACATCTAAAAAAATAATTTTTAAACCTAACTCTATTAAATATGGAGAGGTCAAATTTCTTGCAATGTAATTTCTTTTTGTCATTTAATATATAAAAATCAATATATAATGAAATTTAATAAATCAACCATCTAGATAAAAATCTATAAATAATTTATAAAATCAAAATAATAATAAACTTAAATAATTTATTAATTTTATTATGTTAAAATATTAATAAAATTATGGGACAATAGTTTTACATAAAATTTTTATAAATAGAAACATCCTCAAAATGGTCTAGAAATGAATAAATTTACATTCCGAAGGAGTAGGGAGTATACAATTGGATCAAAATGCTTTAAAAAAAAAAGGCTATTATTAAAAAATAAATCATATATATTAATTTAATTAAAATTTTAAAATATATTATTGTGTCTAGAGGTTTATTTTATAATATAGTATGATTTTGTATGTGATTTTGTTCATAATTAATGTGAAATTAATACGTGTTTATTTTAAAATAAAAAGAAAACATACTCTAAATTGCCTATTATAATAAAAAAATAAAATTGAATATATATATTTAGTTAATTTTAATTAAAAGTATTATTAAATATCAGTAACCTCACTTTTATTGTGTTGGTTTAATTGTTGATATTACCACACATTCTGAAAGTCGTGTGGTAAAAAATAAGATAAATTTATATTAACTTTAAAGTGAAAATAAATAAAAATAAAAATAAAAATTTATATTTTCATTTTTACTTCTAAAATGTGCGAGGAAATGTCAAATATTTTTTATATGTATATATGAAGAATGAATAAATAAATAAATTATTTTAATGTTTTTTTGGTTTGTCAAGTGGTTTGAGGTCATCAAATATTATATCGTCTGTGGCTTGAGAAACCAAGACCAACATCTAATTCATCAAAATCACTCGGGAATTGCACTTGGCCTTAACATGACTAGATTATTTTCCATACAGTTTCAAACCAATGACCTTCACATCACAGAGCAACTTAAAAGGACACCCCATCATCTTCTATTCTAAGCCCCACGAGCTTAAATTATTTTAATGTTAACTATAATAAAATATTTTAATATCTAAACAATAAGCTATTAAAGTAAAGAAATTTAATTATTTTGTAATAAAAATAATAATAATAAAAAGCATAATTCATTTAATTCTTAACATAAAATTAATAATATGGGTACATATCACATACAAAATTCCAAGAATGCGGTGAATATATAGCATGATCTCCTTAGGGTTTGAGCACAAGCCGCCATCGCTGACTGGTTTCCCATGGCAGCGGCCTCGGGAGGAGGATCGCCACCCTCCTACCGCAATGTCACAAGTGGTGACCATTCGCTGCGGTCACCCCATTCAACAACTATTCAGTAAAAGACTGCCCCTGTCTTGGGAGCAGAATGGCAAGCCAAAATGAAAGGACAATGCTTGCCAAGGGCAGTCAAGAAACCAAGATTTGTTATCCCAGCGTCGAAGTTGGACGAGTACCGAGGATATATGAAGAATCATGCTCTAATCTGTAAGTTTATAGGTATTTGGCCTTCAGAAAAGAAGTTACTAAAATGGATTCAAATAAAATGACAGCCCAAAGGTCATGTTGATCTGAAATTAGGGGCGAAAGGTTTTTTTACAATTATTTTTTCTAATTTACAAGATAAAGAACGCATTTTTGAGGGAGGGCCCTATTTTTATAGCAATGCAGGGCTTTTTCTCAGACAATGGGAGGAATGTTACAACCCTGAACAAGATAAATTTCTGGCTACTCCTGTTTGGGTTCGACTCTTTGGGCTCCCAATGGATTTCTGGGACCCTGAAATTTTGGAAGGAATAGGAAATTCATTAGGTACTTTTGTTAAAATTGCAGACTCCACTGCTCGTGGTTGCTATACATCCTTTGCAAGAATATGTGTTTATATGAATATCTCTGAACCCTTACCAGAGATGATTGAATTAGAATATGAAGGCAAAATCTGGCTTCAGCTGCTTGACTATGAGCATATGCCTTTTCGTTGCTGCCGTTGTCATGAGTATGGTCATTTGTACAAATCTTGCCCCTTAAATGGCCCTGAACAATAACCTCCTCGCGTCAATGGCCTATAGACGCAACCCCGACAGGATGATGAGGGGTTTGTTTCGGTTACTACTAAAAAACATCCTCCTCGTTCGGGGAATACCGGCTCTGGTTCGGCTACAAAACAAAACCCTCCTCGCTTGAAACCAACAGAAAATAGGTACGAGGTCTTACAAGAAGAAGGCAAACCGTCAGTTTCTGAGGTTGCAGCGGAAGGCCCAGCAGACGGACATGTAGAGGTTTCACAGAAAAGCCAATCTTCAAAGCGGAAAGCAGGAAAGGAAATGGATGCGCCTGAAGACAATACACTGCAAGAACTTAAAACAAATGGAGGAATCTTGACGATCGATTCATTCAGGCAGACCAGAAGAAATTGTATAAATAAAATTTTGAGCATTATCTCACAGTGCAAGCCCAGTAAGAAGCCCAAGAACGAGAACAATCAGCCAGCAAGAAGGCTCCCCCTCCTTCAAAATCGGCAAAAAAGTGAGGACGGCGAACCCTGCAGGAATCAATACAGTTAGTTGGAGAAATGTTGATTAATACTGGAAAGATAATATCGTTAACAACGGTATTCCAAAAACTGCCCAAAAATTCTTAATGAAGGTGCTCTCCTGGAACATAAGAGGTCTGAATAGTAAGGGTAAGCAGAGACATTTGAAAGACAAATTGCAGGTTGAGAAACCTCAGGTCATGCTATTACAAGAAACAAAAGTCTCTGGGCAAAAGCTTCAGTCTATACTGCAATCTTTTAAAATGCAATATGAGGTTATGTCTATTGACTCAGTGGGAACATCGGGGGGAATAGCCATCCTCTGGAATGTGGCTGAGATTAGTGCAGAGGGATGGATAAGCTTTCCCAGAATTTTAACAGCTACTTTCCACCATATTGGATCTGAGAACAGGATCCTCATCTCGGCTATTTATGGACCTCCAATTCCAGGAGAGCGAGCAGAGTTTCTACAGAGTATACGAATGTTGAGTACAATGCATAATGAAAATTATTGGCTTTTAGGTGGGGATTTTAATATGATTTTGAATCTCTCTGAAAAAAAGGGAGGGCTAAGAAGGGAGGATCTAGAAATGGCTCTTTTTCGAGAATTATTAAATGATCTATGCTTAGTAGATATCCCCACTATTAATGGAAATTACACTTGGAATAATCGCAGGGGAGAGCGGCATCAGATTGCCTCTAGGTTGGATCATTTTTTAGCCATGGAGGCTTTGGTGAGTTTGGATATTTATTATGAAGCAACTATTATTCCTACCCTGGGCTCAGACCATTGGCTGATCAGACTGGAGATTGATGTGAAGGAAAGCCGACATAACCGACCTTTCCGGTTTGAACTCTTTTGGCTACGAGATCCTGGGTTTATAGAAAAGGTTAAAACTGGTGGTGTTCAAATCCCGTCAGGGGTCATAATAAGATGCATTCATTCTAGCTTCGCCTGAAACAACTAAAAGCTGAAATCAAATGCTGGAATCGTTTAGAATTTGGTAACATCCACCAGGGCCAAATTCGACTGAGGGAAAAAATGAAGGAGATTCAGCAGCAAATTATCCTCCATGGTCGACCAGAGGACTTAGCTCTGGAGGAAGGTCGTACTCTTAGTCAACAAGAAGAGCGACAAAAGAAAGAGGAGATATTATGGAAACAGAAATCTCGAGTTAACTGGCTCAAAGAAGGAAACTGCAATACAAATTTTTTTCACAAAGTTATGTTACAGTGATGCCAGCATAACAAAATATTTTCTCTGAAAGCAGCAAATGGAGAGCGATTAATCAAACATGAAGATATGGAGAGAGAGCTAGTTACTCATTTCAAAGATCTTCTTACAGAACCTATCCCTAACCGTTAGGAAGCTATACAGAAGATAACTATGCACATTCCTCGAGTGATCACTCGAGAACAAAACCTTGTTCTGCTATGAGCAGTTAATTTACAAGAGGTAGAAGAGGTGGTCTTGAATTTACCCAAGAATAAAGCCCCGGGGCCCGACGGGTTTACAAGTGAATTTTTCAAAGCCGCTTGGCCATTCATTGGTCTTGATATTCTAGAGGTAGTGGAAGAATCCCGAAGAAACAAGATGGTATATCCAGCTCTGAATGCTACCTTCCTTACCCTTATCCCTGAGCAACAAAATGCAGACACTCCAGTTGGATTTAGATCGATTGCCCTCTGTAATGTCATCTATAAAATTCTCTCCACTATTATGGTAAATCATTTAAAACCTTTGCTGCCCACTCTAATTTCTCCGGAACAAACTGGTTTTGTCAAAGGCAGACAAATATTGGATGGAATAGTGGTAGCTCAGGAAGCAATTCATTCACTCAAGAAAGATAAAAGGAAAGGGTTGTTAATCAAGATGGATTTTTCTAAAGCGTATGATCGCATAAGTTGGCAGTACCTGATAGAGGTGATGCGAGCCTTTGGGTTCGATGAAAGATGGCTTCAGTGGTTACGCTCATTCATTTCCTCCCCGCATTTCTCAATAGTACTGAATGGTAGCCCTTCTATTCCATTCACCAGCTCGCGAGGCCTCAGGCAAGGTGACCCTCTCTCCCCATTTCTCTTCATCATTGCTGCAGAAGGACTAGGTAGACTCATTAAAGCTCATGTAGCAGAAGGGAAGCTATAAGGTCTAAAATTGTGGGGACCTCACCTTCTGCTGACTCATCAGCAATTTGTTGATGATATCTTATTATTCTGCATGGCGTCATTAAAAGAATGTAAAGCCATCCTAAAAATTTTAGAAGTCTTTATGGACGCCTCTGGTACTCAAATCAATAATGACAAGTCCAATGTCTACTTCTTCAACTGCACAGTTGCGATGCAAAATTTTCTTGCCAAGACTTTAGAGTTCCAATGGGGCTCCTTCCCTTTGAAATACCTAGGTATGTTTTTAAATTCAGGCCCCACTCGGATAGCATATTGGCAGGATATTATCACAAGAGTGGAGAAAATGATACAAAATTGGGCTTTCAGAGTCCTGAATGCACCTAGGCGCCTTATAATGTTAAAATCCGTGCTTCAAGCTTTACCAGTTTACCAGCTGTCCGGGAGGGCCTGCCCGAAAGGGATTTGTTCTCAATTGGTTGGCATGTTCAAAAAGTTTTTATGGCAGGGAGCCAAAGCTAACAAGAAATGGGCGCTTCTCTCTTGGGAGAAATTACTTAAACCGAAGGCTGCAGGTGGTTTGGGCCTCCGTGATCCTTTCATCTTAAATAATGTGTTGGGAGCGAAACTCTGGTGGCGCTGGCTTCTGGGAGGACCGGATCTCTGGAAAAATATTTGGCGAATAAAATATGACATGCCACTTACAGTCTCAGGTCGATTGAAGGTTGATATGATACCAAAAGGTTCTTCAATTTGGAATTTGGCAGCAACGAACAAAGCTTTAATCCGATCTAACAGTTTTTGGGAAATTAGAGAAGGAAGTAAAACTCTTTTCTAGGAATATTCTTTGCAACAGCGGGAAAAACTATTTAGCTGACTCGACTTGGGAAAAATTTTCCTCTACATGAATACCCCAAACCACAGGCTTGTGCAACGCTATTGGTGTCATAACCATAATGAATTGTGGTGGAAATGGAAAGACAAAACCTAGTGGCCGTCAGCTCCAGCAATGCAACAATGGGTTAATCTTGCTAGAGAACTCAAAACATGAAAACTTAGACAACTTTCTGGTCCATATATCCTTATATGGGGATATCTGACTAAAGGGCTATTCACAATCAATGAAGGCTACTATATTCACTCTCAACAAGCTCAGTACAATATTCGGCCATTATGGAAAAAAATCTGGGAATTGAGACATTGGCCTAAGGTGGAATACTTCTTATGGCTGGTAAGTCATCACAGGATTCTGACATGGGAGAATCTTCAAAAACGAGGAATGATAGGCCCTTCGTACTGCTCCTTCTGTCTTATAGAGATAGAAACGACATAACACCTTCTTAACTCATGCCCAATGGTGCAGCCACTCTGGGAGAACTTGGCACAATTGTTTCGGCAGACAGATAAAAACAATGACAGCATAACGACAACCATTGGCAATTGGAGAAAAGGGAGGTTTCATTTTCAAGCGATCAATAGAGCATGGAACCTCTCATTTGGTTTCCTTCTTTGGAACACTTGGAAAGAAAGGAATCAAAGATTTTTCCAAGAAGCAACACAACCAATGCATCATATTTGGCAGCGCTCCATAGAAAAAATTCGAGAAACTATCCTCGTAGAAAGTTGGTCAGATGAAGATTGGCAGACAGTGGGTATTGAATCTAAGATATTAGAGCACTTAAACCTCAAACTGTAGATGCTTTACAAAGGTTTATGGAAGTACCGACCACCAAGCCAATCGACTGAGGAACACTGGCTACCTCCTCAACAAGGCTTTCTTAAACTTAATTATGATGGGGCCTCAAAAGGTAATCCGGGGCAAGCTAGCTCAGGAGGGATTTTCCGTAACTCTCAGGGGGTAGTCTGTCGATTTTATGCTTTCGAATTGGGCCACACCACAAATAATGAAGCAGAACTTATGGCTGTCAAACAAGGTATTCTTATAGCAATCAGGGAAAATTATCAGAGAATCATAGTTGAGGGAGATTCAGCAATGGTAACAGGCGTGCTCCAAAAGCTACAACAAGGCACGCCCTAGGAGAAAATATCTCAAAGTTGGAGAACAACAGCTCTTACAGAGGAAGTGAGCCAACTGGTGAAACAGATTCAGTACTTGATCCCGAGCCACATTAGATGAAAAGGTAATGCAGCGGCTGATTACTTGGCTAATTGGGGATGCCAACATGTAGAGTGCTCCATAGATGCTCGCCCCACTGATGCCATCTGGGATGTGGAACTCCATTCTCTCCAAGTGATTGTGAGTAAGGATCTTCAACCCCCCCGATCAAGGTGTACAACTGTCAGGGAGGCGCTCCTAGCCGTGGAAACCTGGCGTGCGCTCATCCTCCATGCAATTAAAGACAATAATGAAGTATTTTCAGCCCAGTTCAACGAAGTGTGCAATCACCCGGATTTTCATGATGTCGTAGTGTGGCCAGGTTGTTTCGTCAGAGCGCCAAAGGAAACTTTCCGTTAAGGTATGTGGTTTCCCTCCCGCCCTTCATTCTTTCATGCACTACGTTCTGCATGCAAGCATCTGGAGGCTGCAGCGGAGGAGGCTGAGCAATACACATTCTGTCAACCTTTCAATCTTGTTGGGGTATGTATTTGTTATTCTCCTTGCTTTCAAGGTGCCAATTGCCACGGTTTCGTTTATATTGCTGTCTGTTTCGTGCTAGTTAATGAATATTTTCTCTATAACTCCCATTTTGAAACTGGTTCAACCGTGCTTCCGCGACCCCTGTATATTTTTTGCCCACTCTCTGTTCCCTGCTGTCATCGTGGGTAGTATATGGCCATCTGCACTGTCTGTTGTTTTAGGTAAATGCCGGGATATTTGGAGAGGGTTTCGAATTTTTTTATGTATGATTTTGCTCTGTCGGGCTGCTAATTGGGTCAAGCTTTATAATTTTAAGGTGCTCCATGTCCCTTTCGTTCACTGCTTTGTCCCTGAGAGTTGGGTTATCATCTTCAGCCTGCAACCTTGTCTGTTCCATGTTTTTAGACCCATAGTTTTTTGGGATTGCTTTTGGAAGTGGAGGATGGAGCTTACAGTTCTTTGCGCCTCAGCCATCCAAACTGCCCCCCCACTCAGCTCACCGAATTCAGCCCCAAGCCTTCCAAGGTGTGCGGCCACCTTTTCCTGTATGAGGTCTACTAAGCTTAAGGTTATATGGACCATATTTTTCTGGGATTGTTTTTTGCATAGAGTCAAGGGGTCTGTGGTCCTCTGTTCTCCTGCCAGATATTCTGGCTCTCTGCATTGGTTAAATAATTGGCTCTAGTGGTCTCGTTTTCCTTGTTTTCATGCTCCAAACGTTATCTTTGCTCAAAGGGTGCGCACAAACTGTATAGATATGGTTTCTCACTCCTTTGCTGTTCCTTCCTGCTGGTTTGTGTTATTGAATAGGATTTTTCTAGCCATGAGGAAGAGATGTTCCAGGTCTGAGTCTGTTAAGGGAAAAAAGAAAGTCCAGTATGAGCCAGCCCCTAAGAAACGTGGCCGTAAAACCAACCAGGAGCATCTAGAGACCTTAGCTGCAAATTATGTGATGGGTAATTCTTCCATAGTTCGTCAAGAAATTCGTGGTTGGGAGAGGGATATACAGACTGATCCCGAAGACAATGAAGCAGAAGCTGAGATTTTAGATTTCATAACAGACCCTGGCAATACCCGTGGCCGTCTTACTTTATTCAATCAGACTATTCATACTTACTGGATAGTCAAGTGTCTTATAGCAAAAGCTATTCAGAGTCTTCCGCCTGTCCATGCTAAGGCAGACTCGAAAAAGATAGAACCTCGCCTTCAGGACCTGCTTCAGGACATTCAGAACCAGTTGCAGCATATCAAGATAACTCAATATCAGGCAACAGATCGTATTAGTAGATTGGATGATCGGGTAGGCCGTATGGAGAAGCTGCTCCAGTAGCTACAACAAGTTGATATGCCTGGGTCTAATGTGAAAGACCCAGCTCCAGTTTCCTCTTCAGATGGATAGCTGTTTCCCGTATAGTTTTTTTTGATGCACTTTTTAGTTTTACATGAACTCTCTTTATGTCATATGTATGTACAAACTGTAGTAGTAGGACAACTCACTCATGAGACTTATAGACAGATGAAATAATTTCAATTTTGGTATGCTTTTCACGCTTTCAGGTGGCCAACAGACTTGGTTTCCTACGAGCAGGTTGAGGTCACAGCCTGAATTTTATATTTTGTAGCCTGTCCTTCAATTATAAATAGAAAATAGTGTGGTCCCACCAAATTTACAAAAAAAAAAAAAACATAAAATTAATATAGTACAGTTAAAAACATATTAATAAAAAATAAGTTTAATATGGATAAGGTAGTTCATAAATCACTAATGTAACAAGCATCTAGAGGAGCTTTAAATTATAGTTCTATTAAGCATGGAGAGGGATCAAATATCTATAAGTGTAAACCCAGTTTAGGTTTTGCATTGTAAAAGAGGTTTTCACACTAAAAGATTTGATTATTTTCAGAACTTACTAGATCCATGATTAAGATAAATTTATACTAATTACTATTGTTAATAAATAATAAAATTTTAAAAATACAATTTAAAAATAAACTTAAAATATAATGCAATAATGATCTATCACATTTATTACTAACAAGGTAATAGGACATTCCCATGGAATGAAAATGCATAATACCAAGGTAACATGATAATAACACATTTTCATATAATGAAAAGAAGTTGTCCAAATTGATGACATGTCAAGAACAAATATATTGAGAGAATATAGACTATTTACTTTCTGTGTGTGTGAACTAATGCAAGAGATTTCGATTAATACAAAATATTATACATTGATATCTTGTTTACAAGATTTTCAAAACCTGCCATCATCTAGTCCATTAAGATCATCTATAAACTAAAAAAAAAATAACAAGAGGGCCAATAGAATAAGGCAGCATACATGTAGGTGAGAATCAAGAAAAACAAAATCAAAGGTAGGTAATTTTCAAACCCCAACAACGGATTTGTGGGTGGAGCCTCATGGATCATTTTGTTGGCACAAGAAGGGATTGAAGCAATTTAACCAATTTTTCAACCTTAACCAGTGAGTGTTGCACCATATCCATGAAGCAAAAGTACTAGAAAGCCCTTATGAGGGGAGGACCAATGAGCAAATCTATGTAAACTGACAAACAAAGCCCTTAATTCATAGACGATCATTATTGAGAGATACAGTAATTTCCAACCAACAAAAAACACAAACAAGTTGTGGTGACCATAGAAACCTTTGAGATCCACCCAAGTATTGTCTCCCGGTACCATCACTAGATTGTGTAACCAAAACATAAAGAGTGAGTGGTATAGATACTCCTGGAATAGAAAAGATTCACAAACATACATTGTTGTTCATTAAAGGATATAATTGTAAAGTTTGGAGGATTATCAATAGCGGGAACAACAATGCCTCTAGGAGGGCTTGAAAAGTCCCCTAAAGCTGAGTCAAACACCACATAACCTTCCACCATGCTCAAATAAGCATTATTGTCATCAATACCATGAGAAGAAAAGTATCCAATTGTTGGTGAATCGAGAGGGAATGTAAAAAATACAATCTGCGGTTCATGAACCTTCCAGAGGCTGGAATGTTAGGTCCCTATATTAATAGTGTAGTCCCTTATTGTTGTTAGTGTAGCCCCCTTATTGTTATTGTTGTACCCCTGTAGCCCCCAAATTTTTATTATTGTGCCCCATTAAAAGCCACTATTGTTATTGTTGTGCCCTTACATTATTATTGTTAGGTTGGCTAGGATTATATTGTGACCCCATGGACTCCTATATATAGAAAGGAGGTTTTTTCATTTGTATCATCTAATAATTGTTCATTTATGTAATTTAAAGGGGGTTCCCCCCTCGAAGTGGCTGATTCTAAGACGTTGATCTCTCTTTTCTTATATTTTTGGTGCTGGTTTCATAACATTTGGTATCAAAGCTTTGGATTCTAGGATTTCGCTACTTCAAACAGGACGCCATGACATTTTCTCTATAAAAAATTTTCTATGACAGTTCAGAAGATAAAAAAAACTCATTTGCGAAGACATCCCGAGGAACTTCCTGTAAAAATTTCAAATCTTGGTTCGCAATATTTTCGGAGATATGATCTGTGGAACATATGGTTTTTTCAAGCTCCTGAATTTCATCTCAAAGAGGTGACATTGGAAAATTTGTCATAACTCTCTCTTTGAGCATCAGATTAGAATTCTGAAGAAAAAAAAAATGGCCGAAATTTCACGAAATGTAGTTTCCTTTGTATCAATTTCATATTTGAAGGACAAAACAATGACATGTGGCACACCATACAAGGTCGCTCTACTGAACTAGTCCATAATTAGCTCATTGTGGGAGACTGGGCATAAATTTTCCTTGAAGAATCCAAATTAGGTCAGACCTGTGGCATTAGAAAGAAGATTCATAGGGCTACCAAAGAGCTGAATATGAAATCTCAGGGATCTAAAATTATAGAGATACATCAGTTTCAATATCGAGCTCCTCAAAAGCAAGAAAAAGGTGTGTATTTTTTTTTCAAATTGCATAAGTCTTGTTTGAAAAATAAGTTTGAAGTGATACAAAGGGCATATTGAAGCATAGCTATCAGTATTAGGTTCTAAAATTCCACCTAAAAATAATTCAACACCCATTAAGCCCTCATAAGGCTCTACTATGACGCATGAAGAGGAATAAGTGCAACATGATATATCAAAATTACAAGAGCAAGTGAAACAAATTTCTCTCTCGCAAAGAGCAACAAAAATGAAATGGAAGTTGTGAAGAAAGGCGTGGAAGCTAAGATGGATGGTTTGAAGAAAGGTGTGGAAGATAATATGGATGGTTTGAACAATGGCATGGAAGACATGGAAGAAAAAATAAAAGACAACATTTAAGACATGAAGAATGATCTAAAAGCAGACATGGAAGGTTTGACAAAGTTGAGACAAGAAATGATTCCTAATGGCAAAAAGATAGTAGAGGAAACTCGTGATGAGAACAAATAAATGTTAATCATGATTTCATAAACTCTAATGTTGGATTGAAGACCCACCATATTCCAAAGATTGATATGAGGAATTTTGATGGCAAGGATCTCGTAACATGGATACTACAGATGGAGAAATATTTTGATCTCAATAATGTGCAAAACATACAAAAGGTATGCATTGCAACTTTATATTTAGAACAAAATACATTACTAGGATATCGATGGCTTTTCTCCCGTAAGAAAATTGTCACTTGGTCAATTTTTATATAGGAAATGATAACACATTATGAGGATACAAAAAGCAGTTCACCTTCTTTAGCCAATTGATAAATCTCAAACAAAAGGGTTCAGTGGTGGAGCACATTGAGGACTTATAAAACTTGAATATAAGGGTAGTTGATATTCTAGAGGAACACAGGATGGATGTCTTCATAGGGACTTTCAAGGATAACATCTAACATGAGGTTTGCCTTTGGGAACCTGATTCATTGGATAAGGCATTCAGGTTGACAAGAAAAATTGAAGGTAGAATTATGGCGACAAGGAACCCTACCACTCACATCTATAAAGTTGGAAGTGTTGCTACTCCTAGAATTCCACAGCCTATAAGGTTGACACCACAAAAATTGGAAGAAAAAAGATCAAATTGGTTTTGCTATAGTTGTGATAGAAAATACACTAAAGGTCATAAGTGTGCTTAGAAGAAATTGTTTTATATAGAATGCTAAGAGGAGGAATAAAATGAACAAGAAACTTCAAAAGAAGAGCATATACACCAGGAACCAACCCTAGAGAAAGAAGAAATGAGTCTGACCATATCCTGTAATGCATTGGGAGGAATTACCACTCCTCAAACTCTGAAGATAGAAGCACATATAAAGAAGAAAAATGTAATAGTGTTGATTGATTCAGGTAATACCCATAATTTTATTCATTGTAAGGTAGCCAAGGAATTGAATTGCTTCCTATACCCAACACCAGAGTGTCAAGTGATGGTTTCAAATGGAAGAAATATAAATTTCTCTAGAAAATGCCATAATATAAAGCTAACCACGGGGGAATATGTATTGAATAGTCCAATGATTTCCAATCCAATGGGAGGTGTTGATGTTGTACTAGGAGTACAATGGTTACAATCTTTGGGGATGGTAGCTTTTAATTTTAAATAACTTTTCTTGAAAAAAAAATCTTCAGAAGGAAATGAAGTTAAATTACGAGGTATCACAGGATATTCAAGAAATATAATAAGCTCTAATGTCATGAAAAAGCTTCTAAAAAAAGAACAACGAGGCATAATTACACAATTATGCTCACTAGAAGTTCCAATATCAAAATCATCTATTTCTCCAGATCTCCAAAAAGTCTTGGAAAATCATTCCAAGGTGTTTGAAACTCCCAAAGGACTCCCACCTATTCGTGATCATGATCATGCTATTCATCTGATTCCAGGAAGTGTTTCTCCAAACATCAGGCCTTACAGATATCCTTATGTCCAAAAGAGCGAAATTGAATGTATGATTGCATAAATGTTAGAGGTTGGTATAATTCAACCTAGACAAAGTTCTTTTTGTGCTCTAGTAGTATTGGTGCACAGGAAGGATGGATAATGGCACATGTGTCCGAACTATAGGGAGCTCAATAAACTCACTATTAAATATAAATTTCCCATTCCCGTGATTGATGAATTATTGGATGAATTACATGGAGAAATTTATTTTACCAAGTTTTATCTTCATTCAGGATACCATCAAATTACAATGAAGACTAAAGGTATTTTGAAAATAGCATTTCGAACTCATGAGTGTCATTATGAATTTTTGGTCATACCTTTTGGCCTTACTAATGCACCTTCTACATTTCATGCGTTGATGAATTCCATTTTCAAACCCTTCCTTAGAAAATTTGTGTTAGTATTTTTTGATGATATACTAATCTACAACAGGTCTTGGAAGAATAATTTTCAACATGTTGACAGGGTGCTCAAATTATTGGAGGAGAAACAATTATATGCAAAAACCTCCAAATGTTTCTTTGGAGTACAAGAGGTGGAATATATGAGTCATATTGTATCTCAGGAGGGTGTTAAGGTTGACCGTAAAAAAATTAAAGCCATTAAGGAATGGAAATTCCCCACAACCATAAAGAATTTGCAAGTATTTCTTGGGTTAATAGGGTATTATCGTAATTTTTTTAAGAATTATGGGAGAATATCGGCACCTCTAACAACATTATTGAAGAAAGACACATTTTCATGGACTCCTGAAGAAACTAAGGCCTTTGAACATATTAAAGAGACAATGTGCCTATCACCAGTCTTACCTACGCCAGAATTCACAAAAACCTTTATTGTGCAATGTGATGCCTTAGGAAATGGAATTGGTGTTGTTTTAATGAAAGAAGGAAGACCCATTTCTTTTGAAAGTTGTCCAATCAAAGGAACGTATTTACACAAATCTATTTATGAGAAAGAAATATTGGAAATACTACATGCACTAAATAAATGACTACCTTACCTAATGGGAAGACACTTCAAGGTAAAAACTGATCATGATAGCCTTAAATACTTTTTGGAACAAACACTATCTTCAAAAGAGAAAAAAAAATGGGTCACAAAGATGTTGGTTTATGACTTTGAAATCATCTACAAAAAATGGAAATTAAATGTTGTTGCATATGCACTCTCAAGAAAGGATGAAGAGGTGGAAGTATTGCTTTGTGCCATTTCTATTATCCAACCATATTGGATAACCAAAGCAAGGGATGAATGGAAGAAAGACGAAGAAGTGTGGACACTCATTCAAAAGTTGCAGCAAGATCCTAATACATCTGATACATTTAGTTGGAATAATGATTCCTTATGGTATAAATATCGCTTATATTTTTAATAATTCCCAACTAAAAAAAAATGTTATTTTGGAATTACACACCTCTCCCTTATGAGGAAACTCATGATTTTAAAAAACTTACCATAGGGTGAAGAAATATTTTTTTTTGGGATGGCCTTAAATATGATATTCACAAGTTTGTGGTAGAATGGTTGGTTTTCCAAAAAAATAAAGTTGAGAGGATTAAGACCTCTTCTACAACCTTTATCCATTCCAAGTCAGCGCTGGGAGGAGGTTTCAATGGATTTTATCACATGTTTACCTAAGTCCGAAGGAAAGAGTGTCATCATGGTGGTAGTTGATAAACTTACCAAGTATGCACATTTTTGCACATCATCTCATCCATTTAAAGCAAGTACAATTGCTACTAAATTTATGGAAACAATTCAAAGATTCATGGAAACCAAGATATTATTGTAAGCGATAGAGATCCCATTTTTACTCGAAATTTTTGGACGAAATTATTTTCTTGTTTGGATACTCAACTAGCTCATAGCTCATCTTATCATCCTCAATCCGATGGGATAACTGAGATAGTGAAAAAATGTTTGGAAGGATATCTTTGTTGTATTGTATCTAATAAACGAACAAAATGGGTCAAGTGGTTACCTCTGGCTGAATGGTGGTATAATACTTCCTTCCATACTGCAGCAAAAATGACCCCATTTATGGCACTTTATGGATATCATCCACCGTCCATCACATCATCTTTAAGAGAAAATCCTACGGTTCAAGTAGTGGAAGATCACATCGAGCATCAACAAAAAGTTCTCCAACTCTTAAAGGATAACCTAAATTTGGCACAAAATAATGAAACAACAGACATATCAACATCGTAAAAAGAGATGTTTTGATGTAGGAGACTGGGTATTTTTACGGCTACAACCATACAAACAAATGTCCCTCAATAAAACTAAGAAGGATAATAAATTACCACCAAATTACTATGGCCCTTACAATATGTTGCAAAATATTGGTACTATGGCATACAAATTGGAGCTTCCTACTTCATCTCGAGTGCACCCAAGTTTCCATGTTTCATGCTTAAAGAAGGTTATAGGTGACAAAATTCCAATTCAAACAATATTTCTAGAACTTGATGAGGAAGGAAAAATCATATTGGAACCTGAATCAATCAAGGAAACAAGAGCTCGATAGCTATGAAATCTATCAATTTTAGAGTATCTCATCAAGTGGAAGAACTTACCCACTGAAGATTCCACATGGGAGGATGAGAATTTTATGCAGAAGCATCTAGAGCTACTCAAGCATTGAGGACAACACTTTTTTGAAGGAGAGGGGCATGTTAGGTCCCTATATTACTAGTGAAGTCCCTTATTGTTGTTAGTGTAGCCCCCTTATTGTTATTTTTGTACCCCTTTAGCCCCCATATTGTTATTATTGTGCCCCATAAAAATCCAATATTGTTATTGTTGTTCCCTTCCATTATTATTGTTAGGTTGGCTAGGATTATACTGTGAGCCCATTGTTACACAATAATTTGTCTTTTTCCCTGTACTCCCCATTCCTGATCGTGGAGACCCCTAACATTGAACCTGTGTTTATTTTCCATCATGAAAATGTGCCATCATATCCCTTCCAGCACAATGAGTAAACCCTTTGTTGACCATTCCTGAAGCAGCTCCTTGAGACCATGATTATCTGGAGCGGTGTGCCCTCTCTGTGTCTCGCTCATGCCAATGGCTATTTTTTGGCCTAGGGAAGCACCAATCAGCGCTCGAATGAGGATCGTACCCGTGTTGATCCTCTTCTATAATTTTTTTTTTAAACAGAAGTGAAGCTTCGAGATCTAGAAGCTTCGTGGCAAAGAGCTGGTTGTTTGTTCCTGAGGATAGAGTCGAGCTTCTCCCTTTGGGCTCTTTGTTCCTACAAAAGTGGAACCACCCAAAGGGATAACCCATTTCCCCACCTTAAGTGGATCTATGCTCCCTCCTCCTTTGCTGTAAAATGGACAATCTCCCATAGCTCTGCTAGTTAGAACAGAGATAGAAGAACAACAGAGAGATATTGGTTGCTATAGGTATAGAGCGAGATTTGAGACCTTTTTCCCTCCACATCAAGTTGAAATAGTGCTTTGGAGACGTGCCTGGATCAAGACCCGTCGAAGGAGAGCTGCAACATCAAGGTGCAGGTTGTAACTCCGCCTCTCTATTTTAATATAATGCAATTGATTCGTGTTTTCCATTCTTGTCTTGAATGTGTGTTTGGATTCTTAGTTTTCCTTGATCAACTAGGTAGGTTGTATATGCAATATATATGATATTATTTCATGTTTGTTGTTGTTTGATCCCTTGTTCAAGTAACCAAATTATGGCCATGGTGATGATCTAACTACAGAGCGTGAAGGATTAAAGGATTCAAATGAGGATTAGCATCAGATTGAGGTAGGTGATCTATTCACGATCTGCATGCATTTACAATCTAGGAAAGTAGCCTTCTAATTGTTCCCTGTTGTTACTTGACCCACCCTAGGGATAGAGGGTTCATCTCTATCCATAGAGAGGATTTTCCTGCATAAAAAATTGGCGACTCCACTAGGGAGTGCTAGCCTTTAAGTCTCCTATTTTCAATTTTTGATTTCTGGTTTTGTCATTGATTTTTGTCGAGTGTCCATCTCCTTGTCTCTATAGCTCCTATAACTGCTTACAACCTTTTATCTCTCTACTGAAGTGATAATCCTAGTGTCAGTTTAAAAATCCCATTTTTCTTCATTCTTCTCCTCGATTGGCACTAGTATTTCTATGACATTCGCGTCGATTGGCGTTGAATGCATTTTACACAGTTGCGCTTTTACCCTTCTAGCGCGGGTTGTAGCTTAACAGTCGTGCCGATTTCTATGTGTAAATTTTTTATGGTTTCCTTCATTTGGTCAGCCAGTGGCTCTTAGCCTTCTGAGTGTTTTTTGTTTTTTTGAATAGCTCTTATGCTTCTCTATTTAGTGACAATTCTAATTCAATTTTTTCACCTTTGGTTGTCTCTTTTCCAAAGCTAGTGCATCCTTGTCTTCTTAGGGTTTCTAGGTGTCCTCGGGTCATCCAAGCAGTTGCTTACTTTGTGGACTTCCAGAATTCTCATTGAATAAAGTCTTGTCGTATCTTTCAGGCTTTGTATTTGATTGAGGTTTGCCTTTCGGTCATTTATCACGAGTAGAATTTTCAAGTGTCAACATTGAATGCATTCGATTTTATTTTCGTCATCAAGCATAGATCACAATTGATTTTTTTTTTACTGAAGTTTGTTTTCTTTGAGTGATTGATCAGCTTGTAAATGAAGAGTTTCTTGTTTTGAGGAAATTGGTTTATGTCTCTCTTTTATTTTCGAAATATTTGCCTCTTGCATGCATTTTTGAGAGATTTCGTTAGTACTCAAAGCATTTTTGATTGATTTACAGTCTACATTTCGCATTATGCTTATAATAAAAATACAAAATGTTTTTTTGTTTCATTTCGCTTTAGAAAATGAAAGTTTCATTTCGAATTGCTTCTAAGTGCATTTAGTGAAAGGAAGAAATTGTAAAAATTTTGTTACGCTCTAAGATCCTGCACTTGAAGAGAAAAGTGAGTGTCATTTTATGCATTTGTTTTGTTTTCCACTTTGATTGTGTGAGTTTCCTTCTAGTTCACTAACGTAGTATTCATCGAAATGAATGGTTCTTTTCTCATTTAGATGCATCTTAGGGGTTCAGGTGACATCAGTAGGAATTTAAAACTGAGACATAATTCAAGATCAACCTTAAAATTTATTCAATCAAACTAAGGATTATTTGGAACTTATCGAATCACATTTAGAGGTCTAGGCTAGAGAGGTGTTCTGACGACGTTAAGCATTGGAGTTGTCGCTAACATTATGGGTTATAGCCTGGGGGTGATATCCCATCTCGGATATGATGTATGAAAGTATATTTTGGGACGCTCTCATCGAACGGTTACACATCAGACATCACTATTACGGATTTGGACTCCCACGTACCATCACGTATATTTTGGGAGACACCATTAGGCTACAAACCTACCATAGGTAATTGAGTCGACCACCTTGTAGACGTGATACACCAAACAAAAAATTTGGGGAGTTAGGCTGCCGTACGTTAAGTCCTTGTTCATTTCTCTTTCATTTGATCACCAAAGTGTATATTGTAGTTCACGACTACCTGGTAATCCTTTTGCCTAGTTCACCCCTTTTGATTTGCTTTGCTTTTTATTTCTAAAATTTGTTTTCCACGATAAAATTTTCCCCTTCTCGTCTTATATTGAGATCAATGGAAAAGGTTCTTGAGTTTATCAACCAAGGAATCCCTATTGAAGTTCAAAAATAAATTTCAGCACCTACGCTAGTGTGGAATTAGGATGACCAAGTAGCTCCTACACTAGTGTGGGACCACAGGTCTTAGCAACACCTACACTGGTGTGGGCTAAATTTGGTGCATGTCTATTTTAATTATCCCTTAATTAAGATGGAAAATAAAATGTAATATAATCTCAAAATAACTTGTAATAGTTAACTAAATGTGATAAACAGTTAGCTCATGAATTTTGAGTTCAGGGTAGTTGGTAAGGCATGCAGAGTAATTCTAGTTGTAACAAAGTTCGAAGTGCAGTGGTGCATTAGTTAATGCATGTTGTAATAATTTTAACTCAGTTAAGTGAGTTAAACTCAGTTGTGCTAGTTGTAACTGTTAGATACACTAGTGATAGATCAAGTGAATTATATATTATTTAATTCACAATCAATGATCTCACATGAAACTAAGGATTTACTATTATTAGTTGCATGCATGTCAGTTCCAGTGGAGACCTAGTTGAGATCTAGGTGAAAGGGAAGTTGATTATCAGAAGTAGGATTATTGGGTTGCACCCATGCAACCAAACACCCATTGTATTTCCCATGATCCTTGCGTAGTCAAGGAAGGCTAAAATTCCTAAATAATAGTGTTGATATTCAACAAGATGATGATCCTAGTGAAAATTAAGAACCTACACTAGGTGGGGCCGCAGACTATTTTTAGGTGTATGTCTATTTTTAGAATGTTGAGCAAATTCTATTTATAGTAGGAGTCTATTTATAGATGGTTGAGAAAATTCTATTTATAGATGAGTTTCTATCTTTAGATGCATGGGCGAAGTCTATTTATAGATAGAATGTCTAAAAATAGAATGCATGTCGGTTATTATTATCTCTTAATAATAATTGGACAATAAATAATAATCTATTCTCTTGACACTTGATTTCAGTTAACTGATGTAGCACACCAGTTGACTAAAGGAATTACGAGTTCTAAGGTTGGTTGGTGGGACATGCAAGTGGAATTCATTGTAACTGAGTGATTCAAAGTTGTAACAGAGTTGGATGTGTATTTATGTGAGTTGTAAAGTAGTTTAACTCAGTTAAGTGAGTTAAAATCAGTTGTGCTAGTTGTAACTAGTTGTAACTAAAGATACATTAGTGAGAGATCAGTGAATTAAATATTAAATTAATTCACATGGAGTGATATCACATGCAATTGAATATTTACTACTGTTAACTACATGCATGTCAGATCCAATGGAGACCGAGTTGAGAGATAGGTGAAAGGGAAAATTTTACTATCTGTTGTGACATTAGTGGGTGCACTCATGCAACCACACACACATTGGAGATACCAATGAGGATTGCGCAGTCAAGGCAAGGCAATATATCATTCATTTAGGGATTGTGATCAGTAGGGATTGCGTAGTGGAGGCACACTGTCAAGAGGCGGTAAATTGGCACATGTATTTGCCAATTTTTATATGACAGTGTGAGATGATCGTATATTGTACTGAGAGCTCTTGGATTAGAGTTATGTATGAGATTGTTTCATGATCCATTATATATGCATAATATATGATAGTTGGGTTTTCAGCTTTATGCTTTCCCGGTAAGAACATTTGTGTTATGTGCGATTGATCTTTCTTCATGTGTTTGCAATTGGCGATTAAATTTCCACAAATATTTTAGTAGATGGATTCTGTATTTAAAAGTGGCATATAATTGTTAGATCAGGAGAATGTAGGCAATACATAATTGCATTAAAATTTCTACACGATATCAGAGCAAAGAAGATTGCAATATTGAAGCGGTAGCTGAGTTTGTTGGTTGAAACAATTTGAATTTGCTGCAAGAATTTCTTGGTGCGACAGTTGAGTAAACATCAAAATTTATTTCAATGGTTTGCAGCTAGAGTATGCACTCAAGTTCAGATCGAAAAACATTGCATGAAAGGATAGGATGGAGGCGGTGCTTGAAGATAATGGCTTGAAGGAATTCATCGACAGTGATGTTCCTAAGCCCACTTCGATGGATGCTTCATTACTTGATGCATGACAAAAGAAAGTAGCGAAGATGAGAAGGATTCTGTTTCAAGGTGTGAGAGACCATATTTTCTCAAGCCTTCATAGGAAAGCCACTCCATTTGCGATGTGGAAGGCTTTGACGGATCTTTTCCAAAGCAACAACGACCATAGGAAATTGGTGCTAAAGGATAAACTCAGAAAGATCAAGATGGAGAAGGGCGACAAAATTCCTAAGTATCTCACAAATTTTGTCCAATGTTGGGATGAACTAGGGAGTGTGGGAATCACAATTTCTAATGATGGTTTGGTGAGTTTGGATCTCTTGGGACTTCCTAAGAGTTGGCACAGTTATCAAGACTCTGTCAACGGATGGGAAAAACTGTCAGATTGGGAACGACTATGGTCTGATCTAGTGCAGGAGGAGTTCAGGGAGAACACCAGAGATGGCTCTTCATCAAAGCATGATGATGAAGAGGATTATGCTTTGGATGCCAAGGCAAGGAAAGGGAAGGGGAAGAAGTTCCACTCAAAATCCGAGGCTAAAGGAAAGAAGCTGGATTTGTCCAAGGTGAAGTGTTTTCATTGTCACAAACATGGGCATATCGCCACTAACTACCCATAGAAAAAGAATAACAAGAAGGTTGTTGGAGCTACAGCTAGGCCCTTGCCTCACAATTTGAACTTTATTTATCCTTGATTGCATGCTTGGTTTCAAGCACAATGGGATCGGTGTGGTATCTTGATAGTGGTGCTTCCTTCCACATGGCGGGAGATAAGGAGCTTTTCAGTGACTTGGAGGAGAAAGATCTCCAAATGCATATAGAGATGGGCGATAATGGAAGATACAGTGTGACTGACATTGGTACCATTTCCTTTGAGAGGGATTCAGGTAAACCATTTCTATTGAAAGATGTTATGCATGTTCCAAGTCTGAAGAAAATCTTGGTCTCAGTCGTGATGTTGGAGGATAGAGGCTATGACATTGTTTTCAGTGATGGAAAAGCTTTCTTGCGACATAAAACAATAGGTCAAGCCAAGAGGATAGGGATTCGAGTTAAGAATATCTACAAGTTGGAGGTAGATGGTTGTGCTGCAATGGTGGGAAAAGTAGAACAAGTGGTGATCCAGGATGATGGCGAATTATCGCACAGGCGATTGCGCCATCTTCACCATGGCGCCCTAAAAATTTTGCAGTAGATTTCAACTGGACTTCCCAAGGGTACACTTGCGCAGTTAGATCAGTGCAAGGGATTTACTATGGGAAATTTAGTAAAGACCACCTTTCATGAAAAGGAGAACCATGCTTCGGTGATCCTGGAGAGAGTTCACACAGACGTGCGTGGACCATTCTTGGTTTCTTCAATAGAAAAACACATGTATTATGTTATTTAAATGATGATTGTTCTCGTAAATGCTGGATCTTCTTCATGCAGAAGAAGGATCAAACATTCTCAAAGTTCTGTGAGTTTAAGGCATTGGTTGAGAAAGAGTCGAGCAAGCAAGTGAAGGTTCTACAGAGTGATAATGGTGGAGAATACATCTTGAACGAATTTAAAGACTTCTGTAGCAAAGAAGGAATTCATTTGAACTCATAGCGGCTCATAACCCACAACAAAATGGGGTTTTGGAGAAGAATAACAGAACGATCGTGGGTTTTGCACGAGCAATGTTGCATGATCAGGGCCTACCAATGCACTTTTGGGAAAAAGCATGCAACACTGCGGTTTATGTGCAAAACCGTTGTCCTCATAGAGTACTCGGCATGAGTACACCTGAGGAAGCTTTTACTAGTAAGAAACTAGATGTTTCTCACTTTAATATTTTTGGCTTATCTTTTTATGTGCATGTGACCAAGAATGAAAAGAAGAAGCTAGAGCTGACTGCTGAAGTTGGGATATTTTTGGGGTACAAAGAAACACCCCATAATTATTGTGTGTATTTTCCAAACAGTCGAATGACTGTCGTGTGACGGGATATAAAATTCAATGAGGTGAAAGCCATGAAGTTGTCGCTTAAGAGGGAGATAGACTTGCATGCAAAGGAGAAAATTTTGGTTCCCAAAGATTAGTATCTAGATGTGGATCAACCACAGGAGGAGGTTCATGGAGTGGAAGAGTCCACTCATGCAAAGCCAAACATCGGAACTGACAGAAGGAATACCACTGAAGCTGAGAGGCTGAAGCTTGATGCAACACAGAATGTAGGAGTCCTTACTTCACAGCGTAGACAAAGATAGTCTCCTGACCGATTCACTAGATACATGGCTCTCATGTGCAAATGTATTGTGACTGAGCCATCTTCCTTTCAGGAGGCAGTGCAAGAGCCCACATGGGTAGATGCAATGGTGGAGGAGTATGACTCCATTTTCAGAAACAATGCTTGGGAAATTGTTCCAAGGCTGGTTGATAAATTAGTGGTAGGTTCAAGATGGATCTACAAGGTAAAGCAAGCTATTGATGGGAATGTTGAGAAATACAAGGCCAGATTTGTGGCCTGGGGCTTCTCACAGCTCGAGGGGATTGATTATGAAGAAACCTTTGCACCTGTCGCACGATATTCTTCCATAAGGACCATCCTTTCTCTCTTAGCGCAGATGGGTTGGTACATTCATTAGATGGATCTGAAGACTGCGTTCCTTAATGGGATCATTGAAGAAGAAGTGTACATTGAGTAGCCTGAAGGATTTGAGATCTTCAACAGCGAGTCGCATGTGTGCAGACTCAAAAGAGTGTTGTATGGGCTGAAGCAAGCACCCTGTGCTTGGTACACTCGGATCGACATCTATTTCATTGGACTTGGCTTCACCAAGAGTGAGGTGGATGCAAACCTATGCCAGATTTTGGTGGAGGATAAGCTTTTAATCATTTTTCTTTGTGTTGATGATTTAATACTGACTGGTGATGAGAAACTGATACACTCATTCAAGGAGGACCTTGCAAAGGAGTTTGAGATGAAGGATATGGGCCTCCTTCATTATTTCCTTGGATTGGAAATATGGCAGTGGGATGGTGAACATTTTGTGTCTCAAGGAAAGTATACAAGGGAGATACTGGGTAAGTTTCACATGGAAGGCTGCAAACCCATGGATACTCCTCTTCCAGGAAACTGGAGGAAAGATGATGCTACATCTGGAGAGGTAGTGGATGCTACTTTCTATCGATAATTAGTGGGTTCGCTAATTTATTTAGTAAATACAAGACTGGACATATGCTATGCGGTGAACCAACTTAGTCAAGCGATGGTTAAGCCTACCAAGCTATTTTGGAAGGTGGGAAAGCATGTCTTGAGATATCTCAGGGGCACATCTGAGTATGAATTATGGTATAGACAGACGGATGAGGTGAAGTTGCATGGCTTCACGGATGCAGATTGGGCGGGCAGCCCAACGGACAGAAAGAGAACATCAGGAGGGGTCTTTAGTATCGGATCTACAATTATTTCTTGGTACAGCAGGAAATAGAGACCCGTGGCACTTAGTTCAGTAGAAGCGAAATACATCTCAGCAAGTCAAGCTGCATGTGAGGCTATCTGGATGAGAAAGATCGTAGTTGGTTTGTTTGGTTCTCATTTAGATCCTATAGTGATTCATTTTGATAATCAGAGTTGCATTAAACTCTCAATTAATCCTGTGTTTCAGGATAGATCTAAGCATATAGATATCCAGTATCATCATATCAGAGATTGTGTGTAGCAGAAGATCATGTTGCTTCAATACATTCCTACAAAAGATCAAGATGCAAATATTCTGACGAAGGCACTCACCAGGAGAAAATTTTAATACCATAGAGGCAGGAATGGGGGGGAGGATAATCCCTTTCACGTTGAGAGGGAGTGTTGAGATTCAACAAGATGATGATCCTAGTGAAAATTAAGCACCTACACTAGGTGGGGCTTGCAGGCTATTTTTAGGTGTATGCCTATTTTTAGAATGTTGAGAAAATTATATTTATAGATGAGTTTCTATTTTCATATGCATGGGAAAAGTATATTTATAGATCGCATGTCTAAAAATAGAATGCATGTCAGTTATTATCATCTCTTAATAATAATTGGAAAATAAATAATAATCTATTCTCTTGAAGCACTTGATTTCAGTTAACTGATGTGGCAAAACAGTTGACTGAAGGAATTACAGTGGTGGGACATGCAAGTGGACTTCATTGTAATTGAGTGATACAAAGTTGTAACAGAGTTGGATGTGTAGTTATGTGAGCTGTAAAGTAGTTTAACTTAGTTAAGTGAGGTAAACTCAGTTGTGCTAGTTGTAACTAGTTGTAAATAAAGATACACTAGTGAGAGATCAGTGAATTAAATATTAAATTAATTCACATGGAGTGATCTCACATGCAACTAAAGATTTACTATTGTTAACTACATGCATGTCAGACCCAGTGGAGACCCAATTGAGAGATAGGTGAAAGGGACAGTTTGACTATCGGTTGTGACATTAGTGGGTGCACTCATGCAACCACACACACATTAGGGATGCCAATGAGGATTGCATAGTCAAGGCAAGGCAGTATCTCATTCATTCAGGGAATGTGATCAACAAGTATTGCAGTGGAGGCAGGCTGTCAGGAGGTAGTAAATTGGCGCATGTATTTGCCAATTTTTGTATGACAGTGTGAGACGATTTTATATTGTACTAAGAGATCTTGCGTTAGAGTTTGGTATGAGATTGTTTCATGATCCATGATATATATATATATATAATATATGATAGTGGGTTTTTTAGCTTTATGCTTTCCCGATAAAAACATATGTGTTATGTGTGATTGATCTTTCTTCATGTGTTTGAAATTGGCGATTAAATTTCCGTAAAGATTTTAGTAGAAGGATTATGTATTTAACATTGGCATATAATTGTTAGATCAGGAGAATCCAGGTAATACATAATTTTATTAAAATTTCTACAAATAGGGATTGCATTCATCTGGGATTATGCAAGCAAGGTAGGTTGTCAGGAGGCAGAAAATTGGCTAAGTATTGGTCAGTTTTATCTAGGACAGTGTGACACAGTTAGCTGAGTACATGAGAGCTCTTATGAGAAGAGTTGTATGTAATTGTTTCATGTATCCATGCTGAATATACAATAGAAGATAGTGGGGTTTTGAGTAGCAAGATTTTCCCAAGAAATTACCTGTGTTGTGGTTTGATTGATTCTTCTTTGCTTCATAAGAGTAGAAAATTGTGTTTTTAATTCTATAATTGATTTGTAGAAGTGATCCAGTATCTAGCTTTAGCACATTGTTAGATCAGATTGAATCCATGATATACATGCTTGTTGTATAATCTATACATGGTATCAAAGCACATGAAATCAAAATAGTGAAGGAGGATCTGAGTTGGTGACAGAATAGAATTCGAATTTGCAGAAAGACTTTCTTGGTGCGACAACTGATTCAGGATCGAAATGGCTTTCAATGGCTTGAGATTGGAGTATGCACTTGAGGGAAACTCTAACTATATTTCTTCTAAGGAAAGGATGGAGGCAGTACTCAAAGAAAATGACTTGAAGGAATTCATTGACAATGATGTTCCTAAACCCACTATGACAGATTTTGCAAATCTTGATGCATGGAAAAAGAAAGTGGCAAAGGAAATGAGGATCCTACTGGAGGGAGTACGAGACCACATTGTCTCAAGTCTCCATTGAAAAGTGACACCATATTCTATGTGAAAATATTTGACAAATCTATTTCAAATTAGCAGTGACCATAGGAAATTGGCACTGAAAGATAAACTCAAGAAGATCAAGATGGAGAAAGGTGACTCCATGCCAAAATATTTAACAAACTTTGTTGAATGTTGGGATGAGTTAGGGAACATTGGCATAAATTTCGCTGATGATGATTTGGTGAGTTTAGATCTCCTAGGGCTTCTTAAGAGTTGGCATAGTTATCAAGACTCTGTCAATGGAAGTGAAAAGTTGCTAGATTGGGAACAACTGTGGTCGGATTTGGTGCAAGAGGAGTTCAGACGAAACACTAGAGATGGATCTTCCTCTAAGAATGAAGATGAAGAATATTGTGCATTGGCTACCAAGGTGAAGAAGGAGAAAGGAAAGAAGTTCCATTCCAAATCCAAGCCCAAATATGGCAAGAAGCACGACATGTCTAGAGTGAAGTGTTTTCACTGTCACAATCATGGGAATTACGCCAATAATTGTCCACAAAAGAAGAAGAACAACAAGGCTTTAGGATTTGCATCTGGTGAGGCTTTTCCCTCGCAATTTGAGCTTGAATTCTCATTAATTACATGCATGGTATCAATTGCATTGGGATCTGTGTGGTATTTGGATAGTGGTGTTTCCTTTCACATGACGAGAGACAAGGAACTTTTCAGTAGCTTGGAGGCGAAGAATCTCTAGATACATATCGAAATGGGTGATGACGGGCAGTATAGTGCTATCGATATTGGTACCATTACCTTCCAGAGACAGTCAAGTAAACCCCTTCAATTAAAATATGTAATGCATGTACCAGGTTTGAAGATATATTTAGTCTCAGTTGCAATGTTGGAAGATAGAGGCTATGATGTAATTTTTAGTGAAGGAAAATATTTCCTGTGACACAAAACATCAATACAAGCCAAGAATATTGGGATTTGAGTTAAGAATCTCTACAAGTTGGATGTAGATGGCTGCACAACATTAATGGGCAAGGCGGACAGAGTGGTGAGCCGAGATGAGGGCGATTTATGGAACAGGAGATTGGGTTATCTTCACCACAGAGCCTTGAAAGTCATGCAACAGATTTCTACAGGTCTCCCAAGGGTACACTTGCGCAGTTAGACACATGCAAGGGATGTACTATGGGAAAATATGTAAATACCACCTTTCATGAGAAGGAGAATTGAGCCTCGGAGATCCTTGAGAGAGTTCACACAGATGTGTGTGGTCCATTCTCTGTTGCTTCAACAACAAAGCATAAATGCTATGTGATATTTTTTGATGAATTATCTCGTAAGTGATGGATCTACTTCATGCAGAAGAAAGATCAGACATTCTAAAATTTTCTTTAGTTTAAAGAACTGGTGGAGAAAGACATGGTGAAGCAAGTGAAGTCTCTGAGGAGTGATAATAACGAATTCAATAGCTTCTACAACAAAGAAGGAATTCCGAGAGAACTGATAGCGCCTCATAACCCATAACAGAATAGGGTCGCTGAAAGAAATAACAAAACGATTGTGGGTGCAGCAAAAGCGATGTTGCATGATCAAGGCCTACTGATGCATCTATGGGAAGAAGCATGAAACACAATGGTATTTGTGCAGAATTGTTGTCCTCATAGGATACTTGGCATGAGTACATCAGAAGAGGCTTTCACTAGTAAGACACCTGATGTTTCACATTTTAAGATTTTTGGCTCATCTTTTTATTTGCATGTGACCAAGGATGCCAGGAAGAAGCTGGAACCAATAGCTGAGATTGGGATTTTTTTGGGGTACAATGAAACTCCCCACAACTATCGGGTGTATTTTCCAAACAAAAGAATGGTTGTTGTGCGACGGGATATAAAATTTGATGAGGAGAAAGCCATGTGATTGTCCCTTGAGAGGGAGCTGTATTTTCATGTAGAGGAGGAAATATTGGTTCCCAAGCATGAGTCTCAAGATATGGAGCAGCCAAATGCAGAGGATCACGGAGTGGAAGAAAATACTCATTCAGAGACATCCATCATAAATGGTAGAAGGCACACCACAGAAGTTGATAAATTGAGACTTGATGCTGCAAAAAATGTAGGAGCCCCTAATTCATAGCACAGATAGAGACAATCTCTAGACATGTTTACTGGATAAAATTCTCTTATGAGAAAATGTATTGTGACTAAACCATCTTCCTTTCAGGATGAAATGCAACAACCAATTTGGGTTGATGCAATGGTGGAGGACTATGAATCCTTTTTCAAGAACAATGCATGGGAGATTATCCTAAGACCGGTTGGCAAATCAGTGGTTGGATCTAGATGGATCTACGAGGTAAAGCAAGATGCTGATGGGAGTGTGGATAAATACAAGGCCAAATTTGTGGCCCGAGGATTGTCATAGATTGAGGGGATCTATTATGATGAGACTTTTGCACCTGTTGCAAGGTACTCTTCCATTAGATCCATCCTTGCACTCTCAGCGTATATGGGCTGGTGCATTCATCAGATTGATGTGAAAACTATGTTTCTCAATGGATTCATTGAGGAAGAAGTGTACATAGAGCATCCAAAATGTTTCGATATCTTCGACAATGAGTCGCATGTGTGTTGACTCAACAGAGCACTGTATGGGCTGAAGCAAGCACCTCGTGCTTGGTACACTAAAAAAGACAACTATTTCACCGGACTGGGTTTCACCAAAAGTGAAGTTGATGAAAACCTGTACCAGATTGTGGTTGAGGGTAAGTTATTGATTATTTTTCTTTATGTTGGTGATCTAATTTTGACTGGTGATGAGCAGTAGATACACTCATGCAAGGAGGATATTGCAAGGGAGTTTTAAATGAAGGACATGTGACTCCTTCATTATTTCTTTGGCTTAGAAATATGGCAGCGAGATGGTGACCTTTTTGTTTATCAAGGAAAGTATGCTAAATAGATACTGGGTAAGTTTCACATGGAGAAATGCAAACCCATGGACACTCCTCTTCCAGGAAATTGTAGGAAAGAGGATTATACTTCTGGAGAGGTAGTGATGCTACTGTCTATAGGCAGTTAGTTGGTTCACTCATGTATCTAGTGAACACCAGAACAAAAATTTTCTACGCAGTTAACCAGCTGAGTCAAGCTATGGTTAAGCCTACCAAGCTCTTTTGGAAGGCGGGGAAGCATGTCTTGATATAACTGAGGGGCACATCAGAGTATAAATTATGGTACAGATGGACAAAGGGAGTGAAGCTTCAAGGCTCCACGGATGCAGATTGGGCAGGTAGTCCATCAGATAGAAAGAGCACATCAGGAGGGATCTTCAGAATAGGATCGACAATAGTTTCTTGGTACAATAGGAAGCAACGATTTGTGGCACTCAGTTCAGTGGAAGCAGAGTACATGGCAGCAAGTCAAGATTCATGTGAGGCTATATGGATTAGAAATATCTTGGTTGGTTTTTTTGGTTCTCAAATGGGTCCGATAGTGATACATTGTGATAATCAGAGTTTCATTAAACTCTCGATTAATCATGTGTTTCATGATAGGTCCAAGCACATAGATATCCGGTACCACCATATCAAAGATTATGTGCAGAGGAGAATAATTTTATTTTAGTACATTCCCATGGAAGATCATGATGCAGATATTATGATGAAAGTGCTCACCAGGAGCAAATTCGAATATCACAGAGGCAGGATCGGGGTGAAGGATAATCCATTTCTAGTTGAGAGGGATTGTTGAAGTTCAACAATAAATATCAACACCCACACAAGTGTGAGACCAGGAGGTCTAAGCATTACCTACACTAGTGTGTGACCACAGGTCTTAGCAACAACTACACTGGTGTGGGATAAATTTGGTGGATGTCTATTTTAGTTATCCATTAATTAATATGGACAATAAAATGTAATCTAATCTCAAAATAAATTGTAATAGTTAACTGAGTGTGATAAACTCATTTAACGCATGAATTTTGAGTTGAGGGTATTTGGTGAGGCATGCAGAGTAATTCTAGTTGTAACAAAGTTCGAAGTGTAGTGGTACATTAGTTAATGTAGGTTGTAATCAGTTTAACTCAATTAAGTGTGTTAAACTCAGTTGTGCTAGTTGTAACTATTAGATACACTAGTGAGAGATAAAGTGAATTAAATATTAATTAATTCACAATAAGTGATCTCACATGAAACTGAGGATTAACTATTATTAGTTGCATGTATGTCAGTTCCAGTGGAGACCTAGGTGAGATCTAGGTGAAAGGGAAGTTGACTATCAATTGTAGGATTATTGGGTTGCACCCATGCAACCAAAAACCCATTGGATTTCCCATGATCCTTGTGTAGTAAAGGAAGGTTGAAATTCCTAAATAATATGGATTTCATTCATCAAGGATTGCGCAAGGAAGGCAGGCTGTCAGGAGGCAGAAATTTGGCTAAGTATTGGTCAGTTTTATCCAGGACATTGTGAGACAGTTAGTTGAGTACAAGAGGGCTCTTGTGAGAAGAGTTATATGTAATTGTTTCATATATCCATGTTGAATATACAATATAAGATAGTGGGGTTTTGAGCAGCAAGCTTTCCCTAGGAAATTATTTGTGTTGTGGTTTGTTTGATTCCTCTTTGCTTCATATGATTGGCGATTGTGTTTTTAATTACGCAAATGATCTGTAGAAGTGATTCAGTATCTAGCTTTAGCACATTGTTAGATCGGATTGAATCCATGATATACATGCTTGTTTTATAATTTCTACAATCCTGTCAGATGGAAATCTAGTCCTCTTCCTTCTTTCGGAAATGTTGGTGCTCCATATATGGCAATGTTGTCCCTCCGGGGATTAACCATTGGTCTGTCGGTTTGGTTATTTTCAACCCCTGTGGTTTCGAACATCCAAACGATTTCTCAACCGAATTATCCTCCACCTGAACCATGCCAACCCCATGTTGATATTAAGGTTGCCCTCTCACCTTCTTCGTCTATTTCTTCACCTCATTCTCCCTCTTCTCCTAGTGAAAGTCTGGATTCTAGTAACTAGGTGGCTAAGAAGAAGAAGAATAAGTTGAAGAAGAAGAAGAAGGAAAATAAACAAGAGGGAAAACTTGCAAGTGCTGCTACCCATGGCGCTAATGTTGAGAGACCTCTCTTTGCGTCCCGCAGAGTCAACTTCCCTTGCAAGCTATGTGAGGGTGACCACCTTCTTCATGATTTCCCTGGTATTCCCAAGGTGTTAGAAGTGTGGTATGTTGCCCCGATTCATCCTTCATCATCAAACTCTGGGCATCATGTTGATGATGAGCCTTCAGCTAGAGATAATAAGACTTGTAAGAGACAGGGTAAGATCAAAATTCCCTGTAAGTTGTGTGAAGGGAACCATCCCATTCACCTCTGTCCTTATATGGATGAAGCTTCTAAAGTGTTGGATACCCTTTCGGCTTCTAAGTCCTATCTTCCCATTTCTTACCAAAAGTTTTCTTCGAGTCCTCTGCTAGTTTATCAAGTAATCGATCAAGATTCATCTCCTGTCAATTTTGCTCTCTCTGAAAGTCAGTCACCTGAGTTCTTTTCCGACCAATCATTGGTTGAGAAAAAAGTTGACCTGATTCCACCCACGGCTCATTAGGTATTTTCCATCGAGAGAGTGTCTCATCCCATTCAGGTTCTCATTGTTTCTTCTACTTCCCCGGGACCAGAGGTTGATCCTCCTATTTCCATGATCTAGGAGGGTGATCCTCTGAATCTCATCACCACAGTTCAAGAAAGTGATCCTCCTGATATCATTAGTGAAATACAGGAGGATGGTCTTTCTACTCTCGTAACGTAGGGGGGTAATCATCTTATTCCTATGGCACCCCCTCCATGTAGTTTGGTCGCTTCCTTTGATACTGCCTTCCTTCTTACGTTCCCTTTGAGATCATTGTACAAGCCTGCAATATGGTCGTACCAGGCACGATTATAAATGAAGGTGCCTCAGATAGTATTATGTCCTCAACTACTTGGCAAGCTTTCAGTTCTCCACAACTTGTGTCTATTACTCAAAATTTGTTGGATTTTAACAGAGGAACCAATCAACCATTAGGGATCCTTCCAAATTTACCTATTACTTTGGGAGGAAAGATTATCTATATAGATGTGATGGTTTTCCAATGCCCCTTGGATTTTAACTTACTCCTGGGGTGCGACTACACTTATTTCATGGGAGCACTTGTTTCTTCCCTCTTTTGTGTGATCTGTTTTCCACATGAAGGTAGGATCATGACCATTGATAAAATTTCATTCATTGGTCCTGATGTGATGTCTGGTTTACCATCATCCTTTCCTGGTTCTTTCCTCCCAGTGGTATCTTCCCCACCACAGGTTAATTATGTGGCCAAGTGTTCATTTCCCTCATCCAATGATAGTGTCGTCGCGTACCATCTACTGGGGGCATTCAATAGCGATTTACGAGATGTTGTTCTCCCATCATATGAGAACCTCTTGGAAGCCATGAATTACTATATGTCTTGATCAAGTCGTTGGAGCACAATTCATTTTATGGTGTCAAGCTCCTTAAAAAATGAAACAAGCTAGTCAGAGCATAGTACCTTTTCTTGTGTCAAGCTCCTTAAAAATGAAACAAGCTCTTCGGATCATATTGCATTTTCTTGTGTCAAGCTCCTTTAAAAAAAAATGAAACAAGCTCTTCAGAGAAAAGTTCTTTTCTTGTGTCAAGCTCTTTAAAAAATAAAACAAGGTGTCATGAGGATAGTTCTTTTACTGTGTGAACCTCGTTAAAAAATGAAACAAGTTCCCTTTTAAATTTGAGTCTCTAATCATATCTCGTAAGATCACAATTAAGTTTTTCCCTTGATCTCATAGTTGAACCTTCATTCCATCCTCCTGTGAGTCTGCTCAGGTGAATGAAATAAAGCTTGGGGGGCATGTACCGCGATTTGAGTCACCATGCTGGGGGCATGCAAAATTTTTCAAGCAGAGTTTCCCATGAAACCATTCTTATTTTACCTCTCATGATTACCATTTTATCAACCTATTTTTCCAGATGAACCTTGGTTTTCTCATTCCATTGTCACCATCTGTTTGGTCGATCATATGCCTTCACTTGGCTGTTTTACCCATTCCTGAGGAACCACTGTAATGCGTGGTATTTTTAGCCATCCTCTTGACTTTTATCATGTTTTGAGTAGTTCCACCATAACCGAAACTAGTTGTTATCCTTTATACCACTCATTCCTCCAGGAGGATTAATCTTTAAGCTCTTTTTTGACTCTCTAAACGTGAAAATATTTTCAAGTTCTTGTCGTTTTGAGCTCGTTAAAGTGCACAAAAATTCATTTACCCAGTATACATTTAATCCTTTTTCAGGCTGGGATAAATTATTTACGAAAACAGAATACCTTAGTCAATCGTGACTAAGAGGTTCTCTCACACTTTTTTTTCTAACTTTTCGGGTATGAGGGACTATTTACGAAAAGGGCCAGGTGGAGTTTTATTTTTTTCCTCTTTTCAAACTCTCTAAACGTGAAAATATGCCGAGTTCCACCTTTTTCAGACTCATTAAAAATTAAATGGCATTGGATCCGTCATCATGACGACACCAATTTCCTCCTTCCTAGGGATCGTAAAACGTACTAGGATGGATTTTTCTGAAGGAAAAATTTATATGACAAGCTTATGTTATCCCCTTCAAGCTTGTACACAAAAGAAATGGGGTACTTGCCAGAAATGGTGGGGGAAAATGGAAAGTATTAATCACTTGTGTTGCTAGTATGTCACTCTTGGACATGACACATCCTCTATTTTGTGTTGGGTTGGGGATATCCTGCATTCACCACTTTGCCTCCATGGGTTTGGGATATTTGTTTTTCCTCTCATGCCATTATCATTTTTCATCAAACATGAACTCTGATTCCATTTGAGTCAAATGCTGCCAAACACTGGAGTCATGTCTCTGATATGTTCAAGAGAAGTTCCTTCTACATCTCATTCATTGTCTGGTTCTCTTATCACTTTAATTATTATCTTAGTTCCTTCATCTTGTGTCGATGATGTGGGATACATTATGGCCCTCCTTCGATGGATCACTTATTCTCAACCTTAACACATTATCTGGAAAGATTATCTAGAGATCCCTTTTCAGTGCCTTAGGGCCTGCATGCCCTAATGGTAGGTTGTTCGCATTCGACGATAGGCTTACATTATTGGATTTCAATCGGGTGATTCCATGAGTGTCCGACATCAGCTCCTTATTCGCATATCATGTATTGTAGTTCTGGTATCTTGAGAGCCTTTGTCATCATTGGTGGTTTCTCTCATGTTTGTTAACGATTTACATCATTGAATGGTAATCAGGTGATTTTCTTGCATGTTCTACTTTAAATAGTTTATTCATATGTTTGAATTTGTACTTGATCGGGTCATGACAGAGCGCAAGACCCTAGATTTTGTTTGATAAATCCTAGGTTGTGAGGTGATAAGTATTATTCATGATTGTATACATGACTCTTTCATTTGGATGGTTGCGACCATACCTTGAGTCTATATTTGTGACCCTCTTTATTTGGATGGCTGCGACCATACCTCGGATCTTGTTTCATGATTACTTCTATGGATGACTGCGTCCATACCTCATGTCATGTGATTATTTCAAAGATTCTAGTCTATGTATATATGTGCTTGTTTTCTAAGGTTTTCCAACGATGATGTCTTGTTCCTAGCACGTGTTTGTAAACCATTTCATCCCTCACTCTCATTTGAACTTCATGCTTTAGGGGGAATCTGTTACACACCAATTTTTCATTATCTGTGTACTCCCCATTCTTGATCCTTTAGACCCCTAACAGTGACCCCTGCGTCTTTTTTCCATCATGAAAATGTGCCATCATATCCCTTCCAACACAATGAGTAAACTCTTTGTTGACCATTCCTGAAGCGGCTCCTTGAAACCATGATGATATGGAGCGGCGCGCCCTCTCCATGTATCGCTTGCACTGATGGCTCTTTTTTTTGTCTAGGGAAGTGTCGATTGGCGCTGGAATGAGGATCATACCCATGTTGATCCTCTTCTGGAAATTTTTTTAAAAATGGAAGTGAAGCTTCGAGATCTAGAAGCTTCGTGGCAGAGAGCTGGTTGTTTGTTCCTGATGATAGAGATGAGTTTCTCCCTTTGCGCTCTTTGTTCCTGAAAAATATGAACCACACAAAGAGATAACCCATTTCCCCACCTTAAGTGGATCCATGCTCCCTCCTCCTTTGCTATAAAATGGAAAATATCTGATAGCTCTGCTAGTTAGAACATAGATAGAAGAAAAACAGAGATATAATGGTTGCTATAGGTATCGAGTGAGAGTTGAGACATTTTTCCCTCCACATCAAGTTGAAAGAGCGCTTTGGAGACGTGCCTAGATTAGGACCCGTCAAAGGAGAGCTGCAACATTAAGGTGTAGGTTGTAACTCCCACTCTCTATTTTAATATAATGCAATTGATTCGTGCTTTCCATTCTTGTCTTTAATGTGTGATTGGATTCTTTTTTTTCCTTGATCAACTAGGTAGATTTTATATGCAAGATATATGTTATGATTTCACATTTTTTGTTGTTTGATCCCTTGTGCAGGTAACCAAACATCGGCCACGGTGAGGATCTGACTATAGAGCGTTAAGGATCAAAGGATTCGAATGAGGATTAACATCATATTGAGGTAGGTGATATAGTCACGATATGCATGCATTTACAATCTAGGAAAGTAGGCTTCTAATTGTTCCCTGTTGCTACTAGACCCACCCTAGGGCTAGAGGGATCATCTCTTTGCGCAGAGAGGATTTTCCTGCATAACACCCATGGACTCCTATATATAAAAAGGAGGTTTTTTCATATGTATAATCCAAGAATTGTTCATTTATGTAATGTAAAGGAGGTTTCCCCCTTGAAGTGGCTGATTTATAAGGTGTTAATCTCTCTTTTCTTCTATTTTTGGAGCTGGTTTCATAACAGGGAACCATTGTAAGCCCCTGTCTCCAATTTTCAAATCAGAAAAATAATGGCACTCTCCAAACTCTTGAGATTCCAATTGATGAATTTATTTCTGTATTCCCCGAAGTGATCCAGGTGGATATGGGTGGCCACCTACCTATTCCAATTGGGGCCCTACCATTATTTCTTTCAGTTTTTCAGTTTCCTTAATTATAGAACAATTTACTATTTTTAGCATTTTTTTGGGTCCTGAACTTCCGGAGCCATTTTGAGGCCCTAAATGATGTGTTTTGGGCATAAAACCTCTGGTAAATAAGAGTCTATTCTAGAATTGATATTCACTGCCATCTGTGGTAGTCCTCGGATAGATCTTTCTAATGATGTATCATGTGCGTCAAAAAGAGATAGTATGCCAAAGTTACGAGCCCGGGAAATTGATGTACCAATTTACCCCGACGGGGCCCATATTCTGGCGTTTCATCTCCTAGGGTTAGGTTTTTGGGATTTTTAGGGTTTTCTATTATTTCTCAATATTATACAGGCCTTCAAGCCTTATTGTAATACAAATTTTAGAGGACTGTAGTCACCACATCTCTTCTCATAGATAAGCTACCAGTGCCCTAGCTAGTTTATTTCCATTATGTCTGTAAACAGATTTCAGTTCTTTGATATTAATGAAATGAAGTGTTATTTCCGTTGCATTTTTATATTTATAGTTATATGTGTATTCTTTTTCATTCCTGCATAAATATGGATCAGTGGTATCAGAGTGGTCTGCTCTTTCTCAATCCTTCTTTGCATGTCCCCAGCGAGATCGGGGTATAAAGAGTTAGGGCTCGATCTGCTTGAACCTTTGCAAGATCAGCCTCGCAAACCCCGAAGGCCACACATGGGGGAAAAAAAGAAAGATGAGGGAGTAGGAGATCCTATAAAAATATTTCTCGAGGAGGTCCTTGAAAAACAAAGGAACGCGATGATAGATAACTTTGCCAAAATCCTTCAACGACTGCCCACTGGCGGTGCATCTGCATCCAACAGCCACTCTAGAGGCGCAAATCCTTTTAAGGTAAAAGTAAACTTTTAAATTCCCATATTTGAGGGCAAAATAGATGCAAACATCGTAGATAGATGGTTGAATCTATTAGAAGGATATTTCTCAGTTCATGAATTTTCCGACTAAGAGAAGATTAGTTTTGCACTCGTCAAAGCTACCCCCTATGTCAAGGACTGATGGGAAACCTACTATGAGATAAAGGATGAGGGGGAACCCTCTCTGTTCTCGACCATACCCAGTTGGAATTATTTCCGAGACGTCATCAAGGAAAAATATTATCCTGTGGGGAGCTATAAGGACAAGTACATACAATGGACTATGTTGCGGCAGTAAAGGGATCAAGATGTGCATGAGCTGAAAAATTTGTTCCATACCCTGCACACAAAGTTGGGTATCAAATATTCGGAGAAACATTTGGTTTTTAAGTACTGTAGTTATCTTCTTAGATACATTCAGGAGGAAGTGGAGTTCCTCGACATCTCCTCGATTGGTATGGCATACCGGTACGCTGCCAAGATTAATCAGAAATTCAAATAGAAGAAGCGAGAATTTAGATCTGTGAATCAAAAGAAAGGGAAAGGTGCTTCCAAACTACAGAAAGGTCACAAGCAAATAACAAAACCACAAAGCTGAATAAGGACAAGTGAAAGTGGTGTGAGTTCCATAATAACTCCACTCACAACATAAGTGAGTGTCGGGCCAAGCAGTCACTGGTGGCCAAGATGAGGGCTTTTGAATCAAATTCATGTTCCTACTCTTAATCAGAACCTGACAAGGGGAATAAGAAAGGGAAGCAAATTATTGATGCAGAGCCCAACACCATTGTTGCCACTGTAAAAATCTAGAAGGAGGAACCAGAATATCTATAGGAGGAGGAGCATCTCTTCCACTTTAGGATGTGGGTAAAGGGTTCCCTGCAATAGTTAATTGTCGACAGTGGGAGCCAAAGGAACCTCATTTACACAGAGGTCGTGAAGCATTTAGGCCTTCCGACCACAACACAGCCACAATCGTACACCATCAAGTGGCTTCACCAAGGACGGGATCTCCGCGTCAGCCATGAGTGCCACCTTCCCTACAACATCAAGCCCTTCACAAATGAGGTATTATGTGACATTGCTCCTCTTGATGTTTGTGATGTGTTATTAAGCCAACCATACTTGTGGAAGTGACATGTTGTGTATGAGTCCTGACCTTGCGATGTTATTGTTACTTTGGGAAATAAGTTGTACAGAATACCAGAGGTACTACCGCATGCGTCTATCTCTTTGGTTACTACAAAAAAATGCAGTAAGCTCATTTCCAAAACTAGAAAATTTGTTTTCCTGATGATCCTCCCCCAGGGAAAGAAGAAGACTCTGGCTATACAGGGCTCCTCCGCACGACAACAACAAATGTACAAGTTCATGGAGGAGTATGGGGATATCTTCACCTCACCCACAGGGGTGCCTTTGCACTATCAGGTCAAGCACCCCCTTTATCTGACCCCAGGTGCGTTGTTGTCCAATGGACCAATCTATCGGCGCTCTATTCTGGAGAACGATGAAATCAAGGGGAAGATTCAGGAGCTGCTACCAAAATGTCACATTCGGTCGAGTTCATCACCCTGTGGGAACCTGATCGTGTTGGTGCAGAAGAAGGATGGGACTTGGAGATTTGGTATTGTCTATCGGGCGCTGAACAAGATCACTTTCCGGAATAGGTACCCAATCCCACATATTGATGACCTTCTGGATCAACTCAATGGGGCGAAATATTTCAGCAAGATCGACTTAAATTCTAGATATCACTAAAAAACTATCCAACCCTATGATGTGTGGAAGATTGCCTTCAAAGCCAAGGAGGGCCTTTTCGAACGGCTGGTAATGCCTTTCGGGTTGACGAATTCTCCCACAACCTTCATGAGGCTGAGGGAAGACATCTTGCGGCCATTCACCAACTCATTTGTAGTAGTGTACTTGGATGACATCGTGATCTTTAGCCAGACTTAGGAAGAGCACCTCCACCACATCCGACAAATCCTCCGAACACTGCGGAGAAGTACACTTTTGACATGACCCAGGTTCAGTATCTGGGATACAATATTGATGAACATGGGGTGCATGTGGATCCAACCAAGATCCAAGTAATTCGGGATTGATCGGCCCCAACTACTCTAACAGATCTTTGCAACTTTCTAAGTCTTGCTAATTTCTACCACAGGTTCATGTTGGGATTCTCTCAAATCACTTGGCCCTTGAGTCAAGTCACCAATGGAGAAGCAAAATAAAAATTATTTTGGTCAGAATCTCAACAGAAGGCTTTCGTAGAATTGAAACATCACCTCTTCTCTGCCCCATTGCTCACATTACCAGCCTTGCAACAACCATTTGAGATTGAGACATATGCATATGACTATGCTATTTGGGAAGTTCTTACTCAACAGGGGAATCTAGTGGGATATCAAAGTGAGACATTGTCTGACACAGTCTGCAAGTATCCCACTTATGAAAAATAAATGTATTCCATTGTGCAGGCATGCCACCAATGGAAGCATTACATTTTGGGGAAGGAAACCGTCATCCACACAGACCACCGACCCCTGCAGTTCATACAAACACAAGAGAAGTTGCAAAACGATCACCATCAGAAGTGGTCCAGATATCTACAACAATTTCATTTGAACATAAAGTATAATATGGTCAGCACCAATAATGTTGCAGACTGCCTCAGCCGACCACCGATCCTGACGCTAACCACCATTCTCAACTCTTGTGGGCATGAGACTTCTGATTGGCCGATTCTCTACAAGAGCGATCTATAATTCAGCCACACATACAAGAAACACTTGGAGGGTACACAAGTTCCAAATTTTCACCTACAGGATGTAATACTATGTCACCTAGGACACCTTTGTGCTCCTTCAAGTGAGCGTGCCAAGATGATTTTGGAAGCACACTATAGTCGAGTCGCTGGGAATTTCTGGGTCAAGAAAACAATGGCAATACTACATAAGTATTTCTATTGGCTGAACCTTCGATAGGATGTTGGGAATTACATCATATCCTTCACTGTTTGCTCCATTGCCAAACCGACCATAAAGAAGTTTTTATCACCCAAAAAAATTCAAAACATCATTTTGACAAGGTTACAAAATTTCATGGATCAAACTATGGTTTTAGGAGTCAATTTAGGTTTGATCAAGGGAAGGTTTTATATTTTTTATAGTTTAAAGCTCATCCTAAGGTTCAAATAAATCCTTCTTTAAAGTTATTTCATGTCAAACATTTATCATTTTCCATTTGTATTTCATTTCCCAAAGTTTTTGTGCCAAAAATACCTAATAAGCCAATAATCCCTGTTTTCATAGCACATCCAGTGTAAAAAAGGCAGAAAGCGCTACGAAACTGCTAAAAGTTATGAAGCAAAAACTTTGTTTTCTGGTTTTGAGCAATCAACTTCAAAGGAGCTTTCTGAGCAAAAAAAAAAAGGTATTTAAGAAACTGAGAGAAATTATTTTCACAAACATATCAAATAACAATAACCTCTCTCACGTTTCTGACATGTGTTATCAGTTGGGAGATACAAGGCTTTCTTTGAATCCCTATTTTCAGAAAACAGTGTTTTCCTGTTTTACACATGTTTTTTAAAGGCAGTTTCTAGACAATAGGAGATGTGTTTCAAAAAACCAATAGAGTTTTTTATTAAATAAATAATGGCCTACAAAAAAATCCTTCCATTTCTCAAACTACATCATGGATTAGGTGATATAGGCTCTGTCCAAAGACCTATTTTTCAAGAAAAAAATAGGAGAAATCTGCAAGAAATGCCTCAAGAAAGTTAGAATGGTTGTGTTTTAACAGTTGATATGGTATTTTAAATGATGGAGACATGTATATTTGGATTTTTGGGCATAATTACAGTTGAAACTTTGAAATTTTTTGACAAAAATATATACTCAATAGTTTCGTAGCGCATTCAGTGTAAAAAAGAATAAAAGCACTACGAAATTGTTGTAGCAGCTTTTCTTGCTCATTTTCATCAATTTTTGAAGGGTTGAAAAATTAATCAAGGATTGAAATTGCTATGGAGGATGTATTAAAGGGTAATTAAAATAATATTGGAGGAAAGAAGGCAAAAAGTTGAAGAATAAAGGTTGAAATAACAGTGCTACGAAAGGCACTACGAAACTACTGTGTTTTCGTAGCGCATAACATTACAACATTTTGAGCAAGGTTTTAAAGCGGTTTTTGACAACTGGAAGCTAGGGAGGAGTTATGGTATGTGTTATGACAACTTCAAACAACCAAGGATCACGAAATGAAGGATACATAATGGTCATAATGTTCAAGGAGTGCAAAAGATCTTATGCCTAAAAAACAGGATTATGTTTCCTATTTTGATGGAGGTCAGCAATATGGTCATGAAGAAATGAAGCCTATCATCCAGATTCGACCAAGTGATGATACACTTGGAACTGATGTAAATTTAAATATCTAAGGTTGTTAGAGATAGCATTAAGCAGTTTGAGTCCTTTTTGGAATAGGACTGTTTAAGTGGATTATGTGTCTTTTTGTAATAAATTCCATGTCTTATGGTTATGCAAGTTGTCAGTAGTTAGAAATTTGATGTATCTAGCCTAGAGGAAGATCATCTCATGTTTTAAGAGGTCTATTAAAGGCCAAGTGGTCGAATTTGTAAAGGGTTGGAGAATTTTTGGCAAAATTGCAGCTTATTGTAAAATCACTGTTTCAGCAATACAAAGATGGATTACTTGGCCAACTTGAGATTCCGAAGGAGTTTTTGGTGCTTACTTGTTATATATTTACCTTTTGTGTATCTCTCTTGCAACGTTTTTCATTTATATTACTTATAATTAATCCTTGTGATGCTCTGAATTCCTTAATAAGTGAATTGACTGTGTATTTCCATGTCTCATGTATGTGTGTCCTACTACTAAAAACTCTGACCTGCCTCAACTTCCATGTCAAGTAAACTCACTGGATCACTGAAAGTTTGACTCCATAAGCTCAATGGCTACATATTGATATAATTTTCAACCTACGGGTTGGAAAATGTGATCTCAGCAGACTATTTTATTGTAAAGCCTTTGGAGTGTTCTGATATATACAGTAACAATACCACTTTCCTTCACTTGAGATTCTTAGTGTATTTCAATGAGGTTTAGGTCCTATATTTGAAATTTTTTCTTCAATGTCTTAATATTTATTACTCAGAATTCATGATTTTTCATGCTCTAACTTCCTTTAAGTATTAATCTATGGTGAAATCTCTTTCAGTAGTTTTACTTTCAATACCTTGATGTCTCATTACTTAGAATTTGTGTGCTACATGCTCTGACTTCCTTTGAACCTCAAGTTATTGGTATTTTCTTGAATGTGTTATTCTTTCATTGAAGTATATATATGCTTCAGCTTCTACAAGGAAAGCCTTTGTCATCTTTATCCATGTCACTGACTCCATAGCCCAATGGTAGTAAGCCTTCATCTTTTCAACCTATAAACATACAAAACCAAGACATAATTCATAGAGTTAGCCATCTATATTTATCATTAATAAATATCATTAACCCTTGAGAGAGCCCTCTCAGGCTGAGGAGGCTAAGCCTCAGTCACAAGATTTGTTTGAAATAGTTGCACTGAAGTTGTCTGATCAACAGCCAATCAAGTACGATTTTGGTGATAACAGAAGCAATGCCTTTATAATCCACTACCTACCCCTATTCGACCATGGGAATCCATCTCCATGGATTAAATGTCGAGCCTTTCTTTTACTAAGAATGGAAACAACTGTGTTTTCGTGGTCGTCGACAGATTCTTGAAGATGGCCATTGTGTCGGCCTGCAAGAAGAATATCACAATAGAAGCCAATACTAAACTCTTCTTTGAATGAGTGTGGGTGCACTTTGGGATCCCACAGTCTATCATCTCAGATCAGGATAGCATGTTCCTCAACACATTTTGGTCCAACCTCTGGTCAATGCTAGACACCAAGCTCACCAAGTCCACAGCTTTCCATCCCCAAACTAATGGCCAGACAAAGGTCATGAACAAGATGATTGTACACATTCTACGCAAGTACAATTCAAAGCATCCACGAACATGGGATGAGAGCCTTCCCTATGTAAAACACAGTTATAACTAGGCTCTCCACAACTCAACTGGCTACAACCCCTTTCAAGTGGGCCTGGGGTTCCAACCACTATGTCTCATTGATGTAGCCATGCCATTTGTGGCTACTCAAGCCTATTTATCTCATGTCCAGTCTGAAGTTGACAAAGCGAACAACTTCATTGAGCACATTCACCACATCTTCCAGTAGGTTCATGACATATTGGACAGAGCCAATGATAAGTACAAGCAACAACATGATCAACATCGGGTGCCACACCACTTCTAGGTGGGCGAAAAAGTGTGGCTACATTTGCAGAAGGAGTGCCTCACTGGACCCCACCACAGGATTTGCCCACTCTGATATGGTCTAATCAGGAGATCAAGTCCTTTGTGGAAAAATTCTCAAAAATGAAGTTTCTCAGAATTGGTCCAAACCAGAACGACTGGAAATAGCTCGGAAAAACGATCCTGTATACGCAAATGGAACTGAAAACCAACACCATATGAGAAAGATATTCAGCTTTGAATTTTCTCAATTTCAGTTAAAAAATGGCCAAAATTGACTTTATAAAATTTTTTTATTAAAAAAAGAATATTCCACAGAATATTCTAGTAATATTCTGTGGAATATTCCACAAAATATTCTGCAGAATATTCCTCAGGTGGCCAATCACAGGGCGCTACGTGGCCAACCCGGAGGCCACCACGTGGCCCCAAGATCATATGAAATGGGTGTTTAAAAGTTATATTATGGTCGCGGCAGGATTCGAACCGGGGTCGGGGCAGTGTCAACGGAGCGGCCTAACCGTTGGGCCACGGTGCTGCTTGTTTAAACATTGGCGCCAATATATATATTTAAATGTTATATTTTTTTTGGGTCTTGGTCCTGTGGACACGTGCCCGGGGCGGAAGGCCTTTAATAATGCGGGTTTAAACCTTAACCAACGTCGCATTAAACTCAAAGTTTGTTCAACAAACTCCGACGGTTATGGTCACGTGGCCCTTATCTCTTTAGCCCCCTCCAATTCGGCGGTAATTTTGGCGGCGTGCCAAATATGGCGCTAGTCTCCATTTTTGTCGGGCTATCTAGCAGTTCTCCACATTTAGTGGAGTTTTTCTAGGTGACACTGGGCAAAACTTCAGTTAGCCATAAATTTGGCTAGGGAAGTCCATTTGGGACGATTTTTTTTTTTTTTTGGGGGTATTGAAGCATTCTGGAGATGCTGGGATAGGTTTCAGAGCCATCAGGGCACTCTATTAGTGATTTTATGAGAAATTTTGGTTTTGGAGCCACCAGGGCTTAATGAAAGATCAACTGTGTTGGACTATACTCATCCATTGGAGGTGAATGAATAGTCAATTTATACTGATTTCAGTCCTCTGTTTCTGAATTTGCAGCTAATTTTTCCTTTTGAGGCTTTCTACACAGTGTAATTCTTAATTTGAGCATTAATGAAAGAGGGAAAAGCCTAATTAGAGGCTTTTGGACCCAACAGAGGTAGCCCAAGAGAGGGGTGAACTGCTTAAACAAATGCTTACTGTTATGCTGTGCATTTTTTCTGTTATATTTCAGATTCTGCTACATTAAACAATAACTTTTCATAAGTACACTTTTCTCAAGCAGACTTATACAGTGAACAAAACTCATTAGTTCAACTTCAAACCACATTACTTCATTTGCAGAATACTTGAACTTGCTTATTCACACATAAAATTTGGATTAATGAATACTTTGCACATAAAAAAATACTTTCATTGATCGGATCTATTTCAGTGTTTACATTTTATTTCTTTAGGCAGAGCCAGTTTGTGGGCCAGAAGCTTCTGGTTTCATCCTTTCTAGTAAAGGTGAAATAACCAGTAAAAGCCCCTACTGTCAATCTCTGTATAAGAAATACTTTGTTCACACAATTTCAGATTAGATTGGTATCAGAGCTCTAGGTTTTGCTTAAGAGTTTGTGAAATTTGTGCAAGAAGATTGTGTTATTCTGCAAAATTTGATGCTCACTAGGCTGAAATTGAAAAGAGGGGAAGGTCAATTGGTTAGAGAACAAGTTAATCCTCAACCAAGGAGGGCTAGAGTGCCATTATATCCACCTTCCATTTCATCCTCATTAGCCTTAGAATCAACCACAAACATGTCTTCTAGAGAAGGAGAAGTACATGAGGAAATGGATCCCAAGGAAGAAGAAAGAGTCTTTAGAAAATCTTTCTTGGACATGACTGAGATGGTTAGGATCCTATACCAGGAGAGAAATGATAGGATTGCTGGAGAAGGGTCTAGAAACCAAAGAGAAGAAGGAGATTCTTCAAGAGGAAAGAAAGACAAAGATGAGTCTAAGAAAGGGAATGGAGGAAATGGTGATCCACCATCTCCATCGTCATCCTCTTCCTCCACATCATCCTCTTCTACTTCTATTAATCAGTCACACAAAACAAAAGCATCTCTTAAAAATCCTTTGTTAAAGCTTGATGTGAAGTTTGAGTTGCCGATGTTTAATGGTGATGTGAATGCAGAAAAATTGGATAACTGGATTAGACAGCTGGAAGTCTATCTAAGAATTCAAAATTTTCATGATGATGAGACAAAAATCCAATTAGCCTCTTTGAGAATGGATGGAGCAGCTTTGGTTTGGTGGGAAGCCAAGACCAGGGAGGAAATTAAAAATCATGGTAAGATAACTCTAACTTGGAATGAGTTTATTACTGCTATTAAGAAACAGTTTTATCCTCTTGCTCATATTCAGAAAGAAATCATGAATTGGAAAAATTTTAGGCAACTTAAGGGTCAAAATGTTCAAGATTATACCCAAGAGTTTAGAAGGAGAGCACTTCTACTTGGAGTAGACTTACAAAGTCAAGACACCTTGTTGAAATACATAGGAGGTTTGCACAATTATCTGCAACATACTATTCTAATGTTCAATCCTACTAACTTAGATGAAGTCTGTGTCCAGGCTACACATTTAGAAGCTAGAGGAAAGAATACTTTTGATGAGGATAGTAATTTCAAAAACAAAGGAAAGAAAAGAGTTGCAAATTCAAGAAAAGAAAAAGGAAAGTACTTTTGCAAGAACTGTTCAAAGACAATTCATGATGAAGATCATTGTTGGAAGCTTCATCCTGAACTGAAACCATAAAAATACAAGAACAAAAACAAGACCAAAGAAAAGGAGAAAATTGTAGCAACAGTTGAGCAAGACTTAGGGTCAGGCTCAGGAGATGAGACAAAAAGCATAGCCATGGTTTTAAAGAACATTAAGGGGAAAGAAGTGGTGCAAGACACAACTCCCAGTTCTAGCTCTTTGAATTGTCACAAAGATACTCATGAAGAAAAGAGGAGGATAGAGCTTTTCCATGTGAGGGTAATTTCAAAACATACGAAAATTGACACACTATTTGACAGTGGGTCACAAGTGAATCTTATATCTGAAGAATTGTTTAAGCAACTTAAAATTGAGACCATTCCACATCCGAAGCCTTATCCACTTGGATGGATATGCAAGGATGCCAATTTTCAAGTTTCAAGGAAATGCATATTGCGCTTTGCAATAACTGCACACTTTATTGACACAGTTGAACTTGATGTGGTGCCGCTTGATATCTCAGGTATTGTTTTGGGAAGTCCTTATTTATTTGACAGGAAGGCTATCTTTCATCGCCATGAAAACAAGTATCACTTGTTAAAATATGGTAAAGAGTACATTGTGAGAGCTCACAAGAAGAAGTTGGAATCTTCTTTATTCCATGCAAGTCAATTGAAAATACTGGTTAATGCAAGTCAAAGTCTAACTTTGTTAATGTTGAAACAACCAGATTTTGAGCATTCGCCTTTTTATGATGTTGCTAATGATATGTCTCAGTTTGATAACAGTTTGTCTTTGAAATAAGATGATGTTATGTTGCGAAAATTACCTTTTTAGTCAGCCAATGCAGTGAATGAAGTGTCAAAGCAAAGGAATGCAAGCAAGAAGGACACACAATTCAACATGGGAAAAAGTTGGTTTCAGAATGGTAGAATTCACCATGGGAACAGTTTGCAAGGTGAAGGTCATTTTAAGTCTTTTTGGAAGTTTGATCAGTGTAGAAAATTTTTGTTTTCTGCAGATTACAATTTATTTTCTGCAAATTTTAATCATTTGCATCATGATTCAGTCAATCTTAGCAATGGTCAATCAGTTGATTCCAGAGACAAATTATCATTTTCTCAAAAGCTTCATTTGATGAAATCGGGTAGATTTTAGTTCTTCAAGGGTGGAAGAGTGGAGAATCAGTCTCCACATTATCAGTTTCACTAATCAGAGAGATTTTGGGGTCCAAAAGCTTCCCATTTGGGAGGTGTGATCAGGAGATCAAGTCCTTTGCGGAAAAATGCTCAAAAATGAAGTTGCTCAGAATTGTTCCAAACTAGAACGACTGGAAAGATCTTGGAAAAAAGATCATGTAGATGCAAACGGAACTGAAAACCAATGCTGTATGAGAAAGATATTCAAATTTGAATTTTCTCAATTTCAGTTAAAAAATGGCCAAAATTGACTTTATAATTTTTTTTTATTAAAAAAGAATATTCCACAGAATATTCTGGGAATATTCCATGGAATATTACACAAAATATTCTGTAGAATATTCCGCAGGTGGCCAATCACAGGGCGCCACGTGGCCCCGAGATCATATGAAATGGGCGTTTAAAAGTTATATTATGGTTGCGGCAGGATTCGAACCGGGGTCGGGGCAGTGTCAACGGAGCAGCCTAACCGTTGGGCCACGGTGCTGCTTGTTTAAACATTGGCGCCAATATATATAATTAAATGTTATATTTTGTTTGGGTCGTGGTCCCGTGGACACGTGCCCGAGGCGGAAGGCCTTTAATAATGCGGGTTTAAATCTTAACCAACGCCGCATTAAACTCAAAGTTTGTTCAACGAACTCCGACGGTTATGGTCACGTGGCCCTTATGTCTTTAGCCCCCTCCAATTCGGTGGTAATTTCGGCGGCATGTCAAATATGGCGCTAGTCTCCATTTTTTTCGAGCTATCTGGTAGTTCTCCACATTTAGTGGAGTTTTTCTAGGTGACACTGGGAAAAACTTCAGTTAGCCATAATTTTGGCTAGGGAAGTCCATTTGGGACGAATTTATTTATTTATTTTGGGGTATTGAAGCATTCTGGAGTTGTTGGGATAGGTTGCAGAGCCATTAGGGCACTCTATCAGTGATTTTATCAGCGATTTTGGTTGTGGAGCCACCACGGCCTAATGAAAGATCAGCTGTGTTGGACTATACTCATCCATTGGAGGTGAATGAATAGTCGATTTATATTGATTTCAGTCCTCTGTTTCTGAATTTGCAGCTAATTTTTCCTTTTGAGGCTTTCTACACAGTGTAATTCTTAATTTGATCATTAATGAAAGAGGGAAAAGCCTAATTAGAGGCTTTTGGACCCAGCAGAGGTAGCCCAAGAGAGGGGTGAACTGCTTAAACAAGGGCTTACTGTTATGCTGTGCATTTTTGCTGTTATATTTCAGATTTTTCTTCATTAAACAGTAACTTTTCATAAGTACGCTTTTCCCAATCAGACTTATATAGTGAACACAACTCCTTAGTTTCACTTCAAACCACATTACTTCCTTTGCAGAATACTTGAACTTGCTTATTCACACATAAAATTTTGATAAATGAATACTTTGCACATAAACAAATACTTTCATTGATCGGATCTATTTAAGTGTTTACATTATATTTCTTTAGGCAGAGCCAGTTTTTGGGCCAAAAGCTTCTGGTTTCATCCTTTCTAGTAAAGGTGAAATAACCAGTAAAAGCCCCTATTGTCAATCTCTGTATAAGAAATACTTTGTTCACACAATTTCAGATCATGGTCCATACACCATCACCAAGGTTGTAGGGAACAATGCCTTCAAGCTCAATATTGCACCATTCCTTGGTCTACACCAGTATTCAATGTGGACCACCTTTGGCATTATTTCCCACCTCTATTGGACACCTCCGACATTACAGAACAACTCACACCAACAAAGTTAAACCCAGACTACATGGAATAGGCCACCACAGATTGTATCATGGACATGCAAATCAAGAACACTTGCCAAAAGAATATCCAATTATATCAATTTGTCAAAGTTAGCCAACTCCTGCACCAAGGCAAGTGGTTCACCAAGGACCAAGTTCAATAGAAGTTTCCTCATCTCATGGAGGAACTCAACATAATGGGGACCATTGCTTCCTAAGGGGGGAGGAATATTCTAGGTGGATATTGGTGGCCACCCACCTACTCCACTTTGGGCCCTACCATTCTTACTTTCAGTTTTTTTGTTTCCATAATTATAGCACAATTTAATATTTTTAGCAGTTTTTTGGGCCTTGAACATCTGGAGACATTTTGAGGCCCTAAACAATGTTTTTTTGGCATAAAAATTCGACAAATATGAGTCTGTTTCAAATTTTATATCTGTTGTTAAGAGTTGTAGTCCTCAGATAGATCTTTCTAATGATGTATCATGTGCGTCAAATGGAGATAGTATGCCAAAGTTACGACCTGGGAAATTGATGTACCAATTTACCCCGACGGGGCCCATATTCCATCGTTTCATCTCATAGGGTTAGGTTTTTGAGATGTTTAGAGTTTTCCATTGTTTCTCAATAATATATAGGCCTTCAAGCCTCATTGTAACACAGAATTTAGAGGCTTGTAGTCACCACATCTCTTCTCAAAGATAAGCTACCAGTGCCCTAGCTAGTTTATTTCCATTCTATCTATAAAAAAATTTCAGTTCTTTGATATTAATGAAATGAAGTGTTATTTCCGCTGAATTTTTATATTTATGGTTATATGTTCATTTTGTTGCGTTCCTTCATAAATCCGGATCATAGGGAAAAATTCAAAATATGAAGCTACATATTTCCAAGTGAAGAGTCTCTGGGGATATGGATGTGCCTGGCTAGTCCCCCCTCTTTGAACTACCTGCCTTTGTCGATGATGCATGGTGGCTATGGGTATCCTACCACCTCAAATAGGAACCATGCCAACTAAATAAACACAGGGAGTACATGGTAAATTGGAACTAAAAGTGCCAAATGTGAATAGGTCGACCCCCCATCACCCCAAACACAGATTAATACAGAGGTTAGTATTAACGAGACTAGAAACTTCAGAAGGGAAAAAGGCCCCAACATTAGTAACACTAACGGCAACACAATCCCTATACAAGACACTTGAAGTCTACGTACACCACTAAACCACTATACAACCCTCAAAGAAGGTAACCAACATATGTGATGACCCTAAGTATGGAGATGAAAATGAAAAATAGGGGATGCCAATTAAAATAGCGGACACCCAATTCCTTAGACAAGAAATAACCCAAACTTGTATAATGGGACAAAGCCTAATACCTCAAAGAGATTAAACACTTGAAAAGAGAACATTAAAACCCTCACACTAGTACCAAAAAGAAAAATTACCATGGTACCAATGCCCATATACAAAAACAAGACATGGAAACAAGATACTTGATGAATCATGAATCTGGAGGGCCAAGCTGGAAAGAACCACCACTAGTTCGAAAACCAGTCCGCATTCAGAATTATGGAGGAATAAAAGAAAGAACATTAACTGAACACCATTAATAACATAACTATAGCTCCATAGAAGGATTCTCTTAATGAGCATAGGCTCGCTACTCCCCACCACAGAATGCAACTATCAACCACAGAGAAAAGGCATGTCACCCCCAAGCCCAAATAATTACTTTGGCCAATAGTCCCAACACAATAAGAACTGCTACCAACAACCTCCCTTGTAAGAGATCTCACACTTGAGCTCACCTAACTTATTAAACCAAGAATCAAGAGACAAAAGGGTGAGGGAGGCACCTCACCTTCATTGTGCTTCACTACACAATTCCACCACCCTGCTTGCGCTCCATCTGAGTATATAAGGCGATAGGACTTAGGGTGATAAACACATGTGTGATTACTAGCTTGTTCCACGTTTCATCTAGAAACAGACAAGTTTCGGGGTGCATAACCTCATTTACCATTATTTCTCACAAGATATTAAACCCCCATCGAGGAACCGTCCTCAAGAGTATATTTTTCCTCCTTAATCAGAGGGTGAAAAAGTTGAAGTTCTTCAACCCAATTTATGGGGGGCCATGACTCGTCAAGATTGAGGTCCTTGATTCGACAACCCATATTGGCTAGAGAATCTGAAACCCTTTTTTTTTTCTTTTCATATGCTACACAATCTCATACTCAAATTTATTAAGAAAAACTATAATGTTATATTCCAACTCCTCTAGTCTCCAACTATTTATAGTATTAGCGGGAGGTTGTCTATTCAGGAGTTTCTTCAAACATTGTATGACAATATGAGAATCACCATCCACTTGGAGCGGTTTGAAACCTTCTCGAGTAGCTAGTTGCATACCCTTCTAAAGTGCCCAAAATTATGCAAAGTTATTACTTAGTAAACCAAAATTCAACACAAAAATTCTCAACAGAATGGAATTGAAATTTCATAAAATACCCCCCATCCCTGTGAGGCTAGGGTTGCCCTTGAAGGCCTCGTCAAAGTTCAATTTTTATAAAATTGTTTTGGGGGAGGCAGGGGGGGGAGGGGAGATAAGAATAAAGTGAAGACATAGGAAAATTTTACTTTGACTCTAAGAATGAAGGGATCATTTCTCAATCTAAGTTTAGGTTCCACAGAATAATAACTTCAGTCTCATCCACCTCCCAATTCGTGGATGACCAATCAACACTTAGGAGCGTTTCTCATAGATTTGAAAGGACCAATTCTTTGATCACCATAGATGGATGTTTTAATTGTTGAAAAATTATAGCACTCTGCTCCTTCCACATATAATATAAATCCAAATGCAAGATTCCATGCCCTATGGATTATTTGATTCCTAAACTGAACCAATATTCATTGGTCCAACATGAAAGAGAGCCCTAGATTATTGAATTGAGCTTTCACCGAAGATAATACGAAGTAGAGTCCATACTTTTGAGGAAAATGGAAATGAGATAAATATGTGGTTTGCAGTCTCCTCAGCTTGCCGATATAAAAGGAAAAATGATGGTCCTTCGTACCCTTTCTTTTGCAGTCTGTCCTAGGTGAGAACTTTGTGCCAAGAAATTATCCATAGAAAAGTTCCAATTTTAAGCCACCATATGCCAAACCAAATCCAAATCCATTTCTTCTTAGTCTCAACATTTAAATGATTCACTATAATTATATATGCTTATTTTAAAGAGAAATACCCCGACGGAGATCTATCCCATATAAGAGTGTCACCATCATTAGAGTACCTAATCATTCTATCACTTAACTCCTATTTGAAAGCATCCCAAGGAAAGTTATATGAAGGAGTAGGCCAATCCTCCTTTGTCTTCCATATTTTGTAGAAGCCAGTGTCCTTCGTATGTGTCCAATAATCCGATCATACCGTAACTGCACCCAAATAGGTTGTAAAGGATTGAATATCGTAAAGAACATCATTTTCCTTCAATAGTGGAAGTTTTTTCCAAGCATCCTCCTAGAAGTAAGTCATCTCTCCTACCTTCATCTCCCAGAAATAATTTTTCCAAACTATCCCACCACATTCTTGCGCCCACATCCACTAACTAGATCCACTAATGATAGAATTATAATGCATCCACACCTCCTAGATTTGTAACGAAATATATTTGTGCAACCAAATTTGTTTCCAAAGTTATTTTCCTCCCTTTACCCAAATCCACCATAGTTTAGCTCTGAATGTCTTACTTACAAATTATGGGTCTCTCAAACCTAGTTTGTGAGGAAATTTTTTTTTAAAAAGTTTGTCCCAACTTGGCAAGGACCATTATTTAGAACGGTTGGATTCTCTACAAAGAAAATCACACCACATTGATCGAAACTTACACCACACATTTTTAGGAATCAACATGGTTTCAATTTGATAGATTAATAATGCTTGCAAAAAAGACTTTGTTAAGACCAACCTGTTTGCAAAATTGAGGGCTTGAAAGGACCAATTTTTAACCTTATTGGATTTTTTTTTAATAATTATTTCTAGCCAATAATATGTTTAGGAGATAGAACCAATGGAACACCTGATTATTTGGAGGGGAGTTGGGCTCTTCAAAATTCTAAAATGCGAGTTAAGTGAGACTAAATCGTTTCCTTGCAGTTGAAGATGAAAACACCGATATTCTCCTTATTAATAAATGTACCAGAGGCTTCGATAAGAGTATGTAACACTAGTTGAATTCCCTTAGCTTCCTTAAGATTAGGAGGACCAAATGAGAAAAAATAATAAATTTTTTTTTGATGGGTAATCAAGAGATCATCCCCATACAACCGAAAACCTTTGATGTAACCCTAAGAATGTCAGTGCGAGATGTGTCTGCCAAATAATTCCGTGGCCAACATAAATAATAAGAGGAAGAAGGGATCTCCCTGTCGTAGCCCTTGAGATGGATTAAAAGCAGGGGACAATTAACCATTAAATAGGATTAAGAAAAACAAGGAGGAAATAAGGGAAGAAATCCAAGATATCTAATGCCACGAAAACCCAAAGGCATCCAAACCCTGAAGAAAATAATCCCAACTAGATCTATCATAAGCGTTGGAAAAAATTATTTAATCATCATAATTGTTCGCCTCATTGTTTTCATAGAATGAATAATTTTTTTTTTCTCAAAGATACCATCAAAGATGTGTCTCCCTTCCATGAACCTAGTATGCTCCGGTTAGATAATAGAAGAGAGTAATGGTTTTAGTCGTTTTACAATCACAGTTTATATCACCTTATATAGGACATTTCATAATGCGATAAGGAGAAAATGTAACAAACCTGGTGAAAATTCCATGTAATAAAGTTAAAAATAATAACCATGGTTGATGGGACACTTATTCCAAGTTGAATGTTGGGAAAACCATCCTAGTGGGTGTTCATTTCAGCTATTATGGCTAAAGGAAATTGGCAAAGGAAATGGCTAAGGCGTTGGAAAGGAAAAGTGGCATTTATTGGCATTTATTTATGAAATAAAGGAAAATAGGAGAAAAGGAAGGTGAAAGGTCACAGGTTGCATGTGAGGAGGAAAATGAAGGAAAATAATGGGAAATGAAGAAATTAGAGGCCTCGTTGATAAAAAGGCTTATGAGGATCAATTTTCAAGCTTTTGTCAATGCATTTTTTGAGCTCTCTCATCATTTTCTCTCTCTCAATATTGGACACTTAGAGTTTTCTTGGAGCACTTTGGCATTGTAGCAAGAAAGGAAAAGGAGGCAAGGAAGAGTAGGATCAAGCAAGTACAATAGGATTTTTTGTAGGTATTGATTTGCATATGTGATTTCCTTGCTAGATCTAGAATGTGTGGTATTGCATGTGGTTATTTTCTGCCTTAGCATGGATTTTTCTAGGTGTGACAGTGTTTTCAACCTAGCCTTGCCATTTACGAATTGCCATGGTGTTGTGGAATTCTCATTTTTTTTTTAACTGGAGCAGCTAGCTGGATTCAAGGTCGAGTGGGATGGATCTCTGAAATGAAAAGCACATGGCCTAGTGGTCCCTGAACCAGATCGTGGATCACGGTAAAGCCACTGGCCTAGTAAAACCTGAACTGAGCTGTGGGTTGTGGTAAAGTCAGATTGTGTGCCTCATTAAATCCTCCTAGTTCATGGGGTGATTGGTTGAAGAGAGATTTGGCTCACCCAATCTATGGTCGGGTGGAACGTGGAAGTCTCATCCCCAGTTGGTTCTTGCATTCATTAATGAGAGATTAATTCCTTTGGTAATTGATGTATAATTCTATTGATTATTATGTGGATTCTATTGGTATTTTATCTATTGTATTTTTGTTGTTATTATGTTGGTTATAAGCATATAATTTATCAGTGACGATGTATCACTCTCTCCATGTTTTTACCTGTAAATGAATACACAATGTATCTTTGGTCAAATTGATTGTATTGAAACTTATGATGTAAGGGATAAATTTTTCTTAGCGATTCTCAGATAAGTATGAGACCCATAGGTTTAAATCTATTGTTTACACCTGTAAATGCAATGTTTATGCCATGTTTGATGAAATGCCTCTCATGGCTAGGAAGGGTCTAGATGAGATCCTAATGATGTGATTTATTTTGTACCTTTATTTTAATGTTATATATCCTCTTGTAAATTTTTATGAAGTTATGGGGAGTGACCTGGGCTCTAAGGCAAAAAAGGTGGCACAAATACCAAAGTTGCAGTAAAAAAATAGACCAAACCGGGCCCTAGTCGCTACCTTGCCTTGGCATGCCCATGGCTATAGGCCTTTAGCTGCTACCTTGCCTTGGCATGCCTATAGATATAGGCCTTTATCTGCGACCTTTCTATGGAATGCCCACAACTAAGGCACAAATTGGTCAAAATTTTAGTCTCCCTCAGGGTTCAGGGGCTTGGAAGGTTGGGTTACCTTTTCAGGATGTTTTTGATGATGTGTAAGGTGTGTTTTTCTTGTTTCCATCGATTCCACTTCCTTGAGGTCATCTAGGAGTTCGGATCTCATATTAGTAGCCTCTTGTCGCATGTTTACCACGGTTGGACAGTTACTTGGGTAGATGTGGGAAGGGGGTGTTATAGAGTGGCATCAAAGCATGGTTCAACCCTTGGACTGGATGGGCAATGTGTTGATCATGTATTTAGTATGCTTGTATCCTATGTGTGATTTTTGCATCCGTGTTGTGTTGGCCATGGTGGCAGTGGTGTTTCCATGGAAGTGCTGATGGTGTTCTTGTCAACATGTTGTCATGAGTGTATGACTAATTATGTGTTGTTCATGTTTGTGTATTGTGCATGCAAATTAGCTTACATATTGTTACATTTTGTGTATGCATTTCTTGTGTATGATAGGGTTACATATTGGTCATGCTTTAGTATTATCCTTGTATGCTTTCTTGTGTGATGTCTTATGTTGAACATGCATTGGTCATTCATGATTGGTTATAAATGTCGAGTGGGTGCATATGGTCAAGTTTTCATTGGTTTTATTAAGGTTGTTGTGCATAAGGTCATTGTATGCATATTAGGGAATTATGATGCTATTGGTGTGTTATGATGCTAATGTGTTGGATAAGAATCATAATTATTCCCTAAATTACTCACAGGTGTGAATTTGTAGAGATTGCAGGAAGGCAAAAAATTGCAAACTTGTAATAGAAGCCAAGATTTAGAAGAGATGTTGAAATTTGAAGAATTGGAGCAAGCTTGATTGGAATTCACTTGCTGAAGAAAATCTCATCAGAAGGAGTTTTTACTTGGTCTTGGAGGGGTATTGGTCTTGGGTCATAGTTCTTGTAATTCGTCATTTGAAGATTCTATAAGAAGAGAAGAATTCTTCTTGGTTTTCCTCTCAAGAGGAGATGTTTTGGCCCTAGCTAGAAACCTACATTTTGTGTCCTCTTGTCTCATTGATCTTCATTGTTTGATATTTTTTTGATGATAAATCATTCTATAATAATCAAGATAAGAAAAAAGCTACAAATATATCAATTTAAGTAAATGAACATCACAAGAAGTTATAATTTAAGTAAGAAAAATCACCCTAATCTAGTTGCCCTTGATTTCTCAATATGGTATCAGAGCTAAAGTGACAACAACAAGAAAATTTAGATTGAATGTCATCCAATTGAATAAGGATACATAAGTATCGAGCAAAAGGATATCATCTAGGATAACTAAAAAGCATCAAGACAAGGATCATATCATCTAGAAGGAACAACACTTTGAAGAAGAAGAAGAATACCTCAAGGATCATACCTCCTCTAAAAATAATCTATACACTTGAAGTATTCTTGGAAGCCTTCACATTATACACTATATCCAAAGGAAATTTAGAAGATCTTGTTATCATCAAAGGAGTTAAAGTGATCTCCCTCACATTGAAGAAAGAATCACATCTCAAGAGAATATCATCAAGGAAGAAATCTTCATTAAGAAGACATCTTCAATTATCAACCATAAAGGACGAGTTGAAGTCAATGCCATCAAGAACGAATCAAGTTGAAGATACAATCATAAAGTATCATCTTCAATTGACAAGTACGTATTATATATTTTATGTCTCAGTCTACAATGACTTCTTTCTGCAAGGAAAATACCGAACTTGTTGGGTCGTCGAATTACCTTGCATGGAAGAAGAGAGTAGGTTTTATCCTCATAGAAAATGAAGTTAATGAATATGCCAGGGGATCAATCATCAAACCTACTCAAGATAAATATAAAGCTCTATTGAAATAAATGAAAGGAGAAACAAGGAGGATCCTCATAGATTCAATCAAGGATTCTCTCATCCCTTACATAGTAAAGTTGAAAACATCTAAAGAGATCTATGACAAATTGCTGGAGTTTTTTTCGGTGAGAATTATGATGGGAAATCATATATTTAAGAATTTAGCTATACAAGATGAATCAAAGGAAAAATGGGTAGCCTCATACCTTATGAGGTTATATCAAATAATAGATAAACTATAAGAGCTGAGATAACTAATGTTTGATCGAGATATGACCACCATTGTGCTCAATGCACTACTCGATGAGTGGGGAAATTGTGTATCAAACATCTATGGGAAGAAGGAAACCAATCCATTCAGCGATCTGTGGTCATTATGCAAGATTGAAGAAACTATATTAAAGACAAAGAACTATGTTGGTCCAAATGAAAAAACTCAAGCATATGTAGAAATGACTAGGAGGAAAGGGAAATTTGGGAAGTTTGAGCCTCAAAAGAAGTTTCAGAAGAAAATCGATATGTCTAAGATTCAATGTTATGAGTGTAATAAATATGGGAATTTCAAAAGGAGTTTCCCTAAACTCAAGAAGGTCAAAAATAAAATAATGCAAAGAAATGAATTCCTTGTCACTGAAGAAGTAGAAGAACCAGAAAAGAATAAGACAAAGAAAGAGGAAGTGGAATACCTCTACTATGACTAATATAACATCATATACTTAGTTATTTTCAGTTTAGATAAGGTAGCATTCATGATGGTAGGATGAATTATAACAGAGATTGTCATGAAATCACCATTAAGACATGGAAGAATAACCAAACTAGGAGTCTATATGATTGAAATAGTCATATTACATGATAGAAAGAAAGTAGTTCATGACATCTTCATTGGAAGCATAAGAGGAAAATTGAAGTAGAAATTTATATATTTGAAGTAATTCGTCTAGCAGATAGAAAGATAGATCATCATACTGCATCATAATAGGAAAACTTGCAGAATAAGGATCATCAAGATACTCCATTGGAATCTTTGTTAGAAGATTCACCTCTACTTTGAATAAGCAAGTGCCTCACAGAATATTCTGCATTCCACCTTGTGTGGGATCCACAATTTAGAAGGATGATGGTACAATGAAAAATATGTGTAACATGTCAAGTTGGTTGAAGTATTTTCATCTTCAAGCAAGGAAAGGAAGTTGCTAGAAGGAAGTATAGATGACCACATGAAGGAATAGGTATGTATATATTTGATAATAGATAGATAAAGTCATGTCATCACACAACTGTAGATTAAATGGCTAGGATGCTCTATCTAATGAGAATGATGAAAGAAAATGGAAATATTCCTTATGAATGATACATGAAGGTATGAATACCATGTACCTTGAACCCTTCTACACATTGACAAGATGAAATGAACATAATATGACTTCATGCATAATATGAGGAGGTTGGAAACTATGGTTCCCGTGATGAAGGAACTATGTATAGAAGATCCTAAGGAAGCCATATGTGGAGAAAGTGAAATAATAGTTTGTGAAAGATGTATATATAGATAAAAAATAAACATTTGATGACTAGAAGGATTAGTTATGACACCTCCATGGAGAAGATATGAAGACCCTTATAAAGGTATAAGAAGGACCTTGGTAATGAATGTATTGGAGATGAATTCATACATATGCACGATTTTGATGTTGCAAGAAGTTGATGTCATGAAAAAGGGTGATCATAAAGAGGTAATGTTGACTTGATTTTCATTTTTATTTTTTAAAGAAATCATCTAGTTGGGTTGTAACAGGGCTACCGAAAGAGGATTGTAGAAAGTCACCTACAACTAGTAGTCATGGGATTGGATGGAATATCCTGAAAGGAACATGCCTTGGAAGAAGTATATGTATGAAGGATAACTAGATGTGGGTTAGAAGATCACTTCTTGATGAAGAAAAGGATGACAGGACTATTGGTGCAACACTATGTCTCAAGAAGTGATGGAGAAATATTTTTGATACCCTACGAATAAGTTATAGAAGAAGATAAATCCATGATGAAGAAGTTGAGTTCATGACATGATGTCGAAAGGAGGAGCTCTACAAGAAACTGATAGTACCATGATCTCCACCGAAGATAAAATATTTGTTTTTGGAAACAAGTCCCTAGGTAAGAGGGAACTGAGGTATAAACCTTTTATAGGAATGAGTAGATCCTCCCTAGTTGAGAGGGAGAGATAGACACATCATTCCTGACTTCGTTCTATGAAGAAATAATGGAGGATTGTGTAAGCATCTAAATATCGATACTCTTTGAGGATGAGGTAGGGAATCCAATAGGTAAGAGTAGTCGAAGAGGAAATTCCATGAGGATGTGTAAATCCATGATGGGAATGATCCTCCAAGGACATACCTTGGGAACATCCGAATGGAGTATGTGCCCTGAGAGACAATGATGAAGGTGTCTATAAATCATTTTTCTCCCAGTCATTATGATATAATATTTTGGAGAGATAGAGTTGTTAGACAAGGCCTTGCTAGGTGACAATGTTGGTTGATATGATGAGATGCATTGATATAAGTTGAGAAGATAACTTATGAGATGGCTTACCAAACTGACTCTTCTTATGAGAATTCTTCAATATGAGAATGTTCAAGTACCTGGTATGTATTATGAATATCTCCCCAATTAAGGATGACTGTTGAAATAGGTAACTAGGTTCGGTCTTCATAAATATGAAATGTACTCTTGATTATTGTATAGTGTAAAAATAAAGAAAAATTATAATTATTTTTTTTGTAGCATGAGTTTCATGCTCAAGGTCAATTTTATTTGTAGGTAAATCACCCATTGAGTACTCCTAGGAGTCAGGAAGTCAATTGAGCCATTTTCATATATATGAAAGGCCCCATTGGGAATTTTGTATCATGTGTAAAAGAAAATTATGAAAGTCAACTTGAGTTGTAAGACCCTCCAAGACCTAGTCAAACTACATAAAACAAGTTGGCCTACAAAGAAGTGAAGTCGGCCTCCTAGAGATGTCAATTCAACCTATTGAGGACCTCCAAGAAGCCTATAAATAAGAGGCACTCAATCTCATTTAGAAGAAGTCATCAAGTTCGATCAAGGAGAAAAATAAAGATAAAAAAGCAGAGTGAAGAAGAGGAGAAGGAAAAAAATACAAATAAAAGTTTTAGAAGAATTTTTTTGAGCTAATCATCTCACATGTGCGAGGAATCTAGGGAAAATTTCTATTGCAACAAAATAAAGAATTGCAGTTATATCAAGGGCTCGAAATAAACTCTCAAGGAGATCATCTTTCTATCTGAGTTATCAAGGAAAATGAATCAACCAAAGTGAAGGAGAGAAGACTCATAATTTTCCCCTAAACTACTCATACGTGTGAAACTACAGAGATTACAGGTATGCCGAAAATTGCAGACTTGTAATAGAAGTCGAGATTTAGAAGAGAAGTAGAAATATGAAGAATTGGAGAAAGTTTAATTGGCATTGAATTTGTGAAGAAAATCTCATTTTAAGGAGGTTTGACTTGGTCTTGGAGGTTTGACTTCTTATTCCTATATTTCCAACCTCATCATAGTGAAAAATTTGAAGTGTTTTTTTCCACCATTTTGGGGGACCTTTATGAGATGATCCATGTTGCTCTGTTGATTGATATGGAGTTGCATCAATATTAGCCTTCCAATCCTCTTAATCACATCACTCAAAGTGCATTTATAATTTGAAGGAGTGGCTAGAACTTCATGAGGTAGAGACAACGCTTTAGAATAAGATCCCATAGATTGATCCAAGATAAAAACCCCCCCTTCAAGATATGGAATCTCATTATCAAATTCAAGATAATTTTTTTCATGATTGAATATATCCAAACGATCAAGTTGTCACTAAATTGTGTTGTTAGGCTTGGAAGATTTGAGAAAAAATACAACTCTAGACAATATAAACATATTATTTACCTCATTTTAAAGACAATATGCTTTGGTGGTATTTGAATACCCCAAGAAGATTCAATTTCAAGTCCTTGCATCAAGATTTCTTCTTTGTTCCTTAGGAATTGGTTCCACCTGTTGTACCTTAATTCACTTTCAGCTCCTTGCATCAATCTTGCTTCTTTGTTCCTCAGGAATCAAGGCATATCAGGTGGAACCAAAGATCCTAAGATGCCTTACCAAAAGAATGTGGCCATACCACATTGCATAAGAAGTATTATTTTTTAGAGCATGAAATGGACATTCATTTTTGACATATATTGCACATATAACTACATTGACCCAAAATATCAACTTTACATTTTTGAAACATATCATGGAGTGAACCATATTAAAAATAGTCATGTTTATTCTTTTAGCTACACCACTTTGTTGAGGATTATAAGGAACAATAGTTTGATTTTGAATCCCATGTTGGAAAATATAGTTTTCAAATTCATTAAAAGTGTATTCTTTTATATTATTAGTATGAAGGGAACTAATATGTGATTGAGTATCATTTTCAATCCATGCATGAAAATTTCTAAAATTTTCAAAATATTTTGATTTAATTTTCAATAACTATACCCAACACATCCTAGTGCATTCATCAATAAAAGTCATCATATATCTATTTCCATTTGTAGAATGAATAGGTATAGGGCCACACAAATTATGATGAATCAATGCAAGCTTTCTATGTGCTTTGGAAGTAGAATTATGAAATGGTTGTTTGTTATGTTTTCCTAGGATACAAGCATCACATTGCTTCAGTTTCCTTAGAATAGTTGGAAAACCAAAACACCATTACTTTTCAACAAGTGAAGATTGTCATAATTAAGATGTCCAAATATTGCATGTCATAGAAGACTGGATGGAAATGTACTTTCATTATACTGAGAATACACATGCAAAGTTTTCTGCACAAGTATCATTGCAACTTCAACAATCTTCCCTCTTCTATTCCAACCATGACAATTATGTTGTCTAATTCTTTTCTTATCTCTATTTTTTCATCAAACATATGAACGGAGTGTTCTTGCTAGTGAATGTGAACAAGGGACAACATGTTTCTCCGCGGTTTTGGGAGGTAGAGTACATCATGCCGAATAAAGTTAGGAAGTCCGCATAGTTTAAGCATGATGGTGATAATTTTGCATGACTTAAGACTTAACTTGTTTGCAAATTACACTGCTCCATCTAAATTATCATTGAGGTCTTCAAAGAAGTGTTTCTAATGGCAGGTTGCACCTATATCAAACAACCATGCATCTTTCCAAGAGGAAAAATGAAGTATGAAAAAAATCTTCAGTTACTCCAACATTGCAATGGCCAACAATGTAATCAACAAATTTAAGTGTTTTACCTTTTGCTAGATCTAATGTTTTACCTTTGTCTTCTTTGTGTTCTTGATTGATTCTCTCCTAGGGGATTCTACATGTGGATGCATCATGTCCTTCTCTATCACAACGAATGCATTGAAGATACAATGTCTCTCCTTGATGGTGTTTACCTCACTTGCCTCTATGAATCTTTCTTCCATTTCCTCTTCCACCACCTCTTCCTTTAGGAGAATCTCGTGATGGGTTCTTCTCTTTTTGTGCAAGGCACACTCCTTCAACGAACTAAGATGGTGTCTTCCTCTTCCCAAAAGCTTTCCCCTTTTATGAAAACTGCTCCACAAGAGAGTTAAAAGTAATTGCCTTGAGTTGTGTACTAGCTTGTAGGGATTCAAGCTAGTGCAAGTATGTGGGATAGAGAGCCTTGACAAAGGTATTAAAAGGAATATCCATCTAAAATCCGATGGCATTAACATCACGCATGATGGCTCTAATCTCTAAGGTTAGGGTCGAGGGGTCATTGTCTTTCAACTCATGGTTGAAGAGCTTAATCATCAATTGAACCACTTCCAATTATGGGTGTGAGTCATATAAATTTTTTAGCTTCTTCAACACATCATAATAATTTGTAATTGGAACAATATGATGGCTCACCTCTTCACTCATAAAAACATAAAATAAGGCATATGTTACATTGTCCTTGTTCTCGCAATGTGGACCATCCTTGATAGTTCTCTTTGCAAGTAAGTACTACACCAACCATGGGAATGAGGAGATGCATTTTCAACCCAACTTTGAGCTGAGGTCAATCTAAGAGTATTAAACATAAACTCATATATATATATATATATATATATATAAACTTGCAGCTCACGGGTATCGTATTCAAGGTTTTGAAACGAGTGGACACATAAGCCGAATACTAGAAAAGGATGGAAGGTCTTGTAACAACACCAACTCAAACTTAACAATAGTTATGGAGATTGGATAGTTATGCTCATGAATATCAATCTTACTGAAGCAACAAAGGGCACATAATGCGAGGAACTGCAATTAGCTGAGTCCGCTCGTTTAATTCCAGAATTACAGGCTTGTGAGTGAGAAGATTAAAGTTTTGGGTAACGCAGACTTTCGGGGAGACTCTTCCCATTTTCAAACCTAGAAACATACGTTGCTTCTAAAAGAGAAAAAGGACTGCCCTTGAACCCACGTCGTTTTGATGTCTATATAAGATGCAGTACGTGATGTTCGAAAGGCCACTCATTAATTGGATCAGCGTGTTCCAATTAATAAATACTGTGGAAACAACTACTTTGGTTTCAAATTTGACTATGTTGTTCCGTGAAGTCACGTGTTTCCTCCCATTCAAAACGAGAAGTTGTCTACCCAGCTCGTGAAATAGCTTGTACGGCAGAAAATTGCTGGAATCTGGTTAATTAAAACTCCAAAAATCAAGTGCTTAGAGTATTTAGAATCCATTTTTGATGTTGGAAATGGATTCAGCACTATCAAAGATTTTTAGGACACTTAAAATATTAAAATTTAACAACTGTAAACAAAATTCTGGGTAATTTTTTGCAAAATTTTCTGAAAATCATTGCCAGATTAAGTGAAAATGCGGCCTTTTTAAATTTCGCGATTCAAAACTAAACCACAAAATAGTTATGAGGTCAGATTACACGGAAGGTATGTGAAGTGACATGACGGATGACAGGGAGAGTTCGTCATTTTCATAACTTATGTGAGGAACGGGCGACAAACTTAATTTGGATAATTATTGCGTAGATCCGGATCTTGCTCCTGAAGACACTCGGGAATTTCTTTTGAAAAATCTGAGATTGCTGAAAAGATAATTTTTCTTTTTTCATTCCTGAAAAGATATGATTTGTCAAAAACGAAGATATAAGGGGATAGTTTTGAGGGGCGTTTAAGACTATGATTAAAGTTTATGATTTTGGAAATTAATCTATTTTTAAAGGAAGATATAAGCGGATAGTGTTGAGAGGGTTTAAAATTATGATTAAAGTTTATGATTTTGGAAATTATTTGATCTTTAAAGTAAGATAGAAACATGATCAAACTGTTTACAATATCTGCAATATTGTTGTGTTGAATTCGGGTAGTTCCGAGTATAATGGCCAACATCCCAAAATTATAGAAAATGAACTGGTCTGCATAGTTTTGAGAGGGTTTAAAATTATGATTAAAGTTTATGATTTGGAAAATTATTTTATTTTTATTTTTATTTTTAAAAGTATTAGTAATTGGGTTGGTTTAAATTTCAGGGAATTCTAACTATTATTATTATAACTTTTAGGTGTATAGGTATGCTAGTAGGTATAAGTGAATGGAGTGATTTGATCCTGGAATAACTTTGCATAAGTTTAAATAGCAAAGATGCTTTTGGTCCAGAGTTAGCTATTGGGAATTAGTCGTTAGGAATTATTTATTAGAGTAATACAATTAATATTATTTTGGTAATAACATAGATTAAATTGAATAAATAAAATTAATATTTAATTATAAACTAAGTATTAGTTGTTATAAAATAGCTATTAAAAATTAATCGTTAGAAATTAGTTGATAGAACAATTCAAATAATATTTAATTAATCAATTTATTTATTTATGTGAACCCTAAAGACATGAAAGAGGTCTTCTCAATCCCTTGTTCTTGTGGATCCCCTGAGTTGGGGAAACTGGGCGCTGTATTAGCCAAATAATCCAAGAACATGCAATAGAAATTAAGCACAATCATTCTGGCTCCTAGCTTTGGCTGAACATGTGGAGAAATCTAAGTACCATGTCTAGAAATCTAAGCACCATGTCTGCATTGAGTATTCCTAGGTCATCGCAAGGGTTGATAAGTTCCATCATGTTAGTGTCTCGTGATTTAGCAGATTGGTAGACCAAATGCACAGGGTAACATCAGACCAGTCTTTGGAGTCCTAGGACCTAGCCTTCTTGGACTCAGAGAGGGCTCTCTCTATTTTTTGTAAAGGATGTGAACTTGTTAGCTTTAGATAGTTGATTTTAGGCTACTTGTTAAGAGTAGGGTTTGTTTGATTGTTTTGGTTGGGCAGGATGATCAAGTAGAATAGATGGAATGAGAAAATCTTCAAGTCATTGGGCTATGGAGTCTATAAAAGTCATGGAAAGTTGAACAATGGATCGAGGAGCATCACAAGGAAAATCTAGCATCGGTCAATGGATTTTCAAGGCTTATGGGAAATGAGATGGACATCAAGTTTGAGAACAAAGGTAGGGCAAAGGGCAATCAAGAATCCTTTATCATGTACCTTTTTAAAACGAAGGGACTTAAACACATAAGCATAAAGAAGCAATCAATAGACAGGGCAAACCAGTTACTCTTTGATTCAACTTAAGCAAATAAGCATTCAAGACAAACATTCCAATGAAATATAGAAGGCAAGAAACTCATTTAACTTCTAGTGGTTTCACCTTCAATGTTAGAAAACATTCAAGATTCACATATAACTTTAATCAAAGAAGAGGGAATGCCTAAACAATATTGATCATAGTTATGAATATCTTTAAGGAAACTTCTCAAGCATGGAAAAAGGGCATGATCAGAGCATGGCCTCTTTGGCTAAAATCTAACAAGTAGTACTTCAAAGAGAGATTCCAAAACAGAGTTTAAATAGCATCAAATAAGCAGGGCTAACCATAAAACATATTTGAAAACTACTATATTGAACCATTCATAGAATAAACAAGCATAGGTAGGTCTAAGAAGCAACTAAGAATTCCTTAAACTAACCCAACAGAGGAAAACATAAAGACAATAGAAAGCCGGAAGGACTAAGGTGCCTCAAACAACATTTCTTAGCCTATACTTTTCTGTTTTAATGAAAAATAGAAGGATGGAAACATAATGAAACATGAGAAAACAATAGCTAAAATAGAAGCACTTCACCATTAACCAAGCTCAGAGATCCTGCAAGCAAGCCCCCTCCATCAACAAACAAAACAAGCCATTCACAAGCTCCACAACACCAAATTTCTCTTCAACCTCCAAAAGACTATGTATTGCTCCAAAGAGTCATATAATGTCAACACAATACATTGGACATCCTTGATATATTTATCTAGCAAAGGAGGAGGTGGAAACCATAACAGGCTTCTAGAAAACATAAATACATCATAAATTTCATTTATGTGCTTGAAGACCATGCAAGGCGCAAGACACATAATATCTAAGCTAATAAATGAAAGATAACATAACATAACTCCTCAACCAAATCTGGAGTGATTTGCCCAAGAAAACATTAAAAAATCGTTTTTCCATCAATTTGTGTGTTTTGTTGACCTTTTGGCCAAAAACACATAGTGCTGTCTATAAGCACAACACCATTCTAGGTAGAAAATAGGTCCTATTGCAGCCAAGTTTTGGGGACCTTTCTGATGTCTGATTTTTCTCCGTGATGGCCTGTTGGAAAGCCTACTGAGTCTTCTTTCCCGATATACCTTTGGTTTTTTAATTGAGCCTCTATAACCTGTCCAAAAAGTCAAATTCCCAACACTGCTATGAGCGCAGTACCAGGCCTGAAAATGAGGCAGAATCGTAGAAAATGAGGTGTTTTTTGACCTTTTGAGGGGTCAAAAATGCTCCAAATGCTCTGAAATTTGGTGAGCATAGTGTACTAGGCATGAGAAATCCAAAAATGTTAATTTTTCCCTCTGAGGATGCCTGAGGGAAAAGCGTAGCGCCAGTGGTGCTGCGCTTATAGGCCTTAGCAAAAAACCAAAATTTGTCAAAATTTCCCTACACGTAGCGCCTTTTGTAGAGGGAATTTTGAGGGCTTCCCAATGTCCACATTGGGCCCATCATAACTTTTTGGAAATATTATCCTGTATACTTTCCAAATATACCCATTTTTCTTTGATTGGAGTTGATTTTCCCTATCAAAATTTGATTCTCCCAAGACTGGTCAAAAAGTGTTGAATGGTGGTGTAGAAATGCAGAGTGCTAGTGCAAAAAACTTTTGGAGGTCTTCCTTAACTCCAAATTGGGCGCATGATAGCTCATTGGAAAGATATTCCAGTATTATTTTCAAATATACCCTTTTTATTCTAATTGGAGTTGATTTGACCTATCAAAATTTGATTCTCCCAAGACTGGTCAAAACGTGTTGAATGATCATAAATCACAATTGCAAGATTGTAGGTGTCCGAAAATTACTCAAGATCCTGTTGGTTTTTTTTCTCTCGCCCTGCGCTTTGCAACCTAGGGCAGCTGGGCGCTCATCTGCGCCGACTTGGATGTTGCGCCCCTGCGCACAGCCCCGATCCTCTCCTCCTTTGCTAAATGGAGTCTCCCGGGGGCCTTGTCCCCCCTCCAGATCTGCCCCCTGAAGTCATAGCATTCCGATCATTGATTGCAGCAGGCACGAAATGCCCTCCTTCTGCGTTCCAGCATAAATTCATCAAGAAAATGGACTCGATCCCATCTGTTGCCCTGCCTGAGGAAGATACTTGTAAAGCGGCATTGAATCTGGCGGAGAGAGGCCTCATAGGCCAGTTCACGGGCTTATGGCCTTCACCCAAATCTGTGGAGGAATGGACCCAAAGAAACTGGAAACCTCTGACAAAAGATGGAGTCAAGAGTCATTTCGTGGGCAAAGGGTACTTCGTTTTTGTGTTTGAAAACCCGGAAGATAGAAGCTTAATATTCAGAAATGGCCCTATTTCATGGGGCCACAAGGCCTGTATTTAAACAAATGGACTCCATATTTCGATCCCTCACAAGATGTCCCATCCGCTATGCCGGTCTAGGTGAGACTCCCCCACCTGCCTCTTCATTGTTGGAATCAAAAATCTCTTCAGATCATCGGGAACGCGCTGGGAAAATACATAGACCAAGCGGTAAGAAAAGACCAGTACTCATGTGCACGAATCTGTGTAGAAGTGGATCTCGAAGAGGGCTTGACGGAAGCGATCAAGCTCACGGTTGCTGGATGGACGCATGTCCAAGAGCTTGACTATGAACAGCTCCCCTTTAAATGTAGACATTGCCATGGACACAGACACTTTGCAAAGCACTGCAAGAAGAGAGCAGAGGAGCAATCTGACAAACAAAACGGGGATCAATGGACTCTAGTCCAGAGACCAGCACACACAAAAAAAGGTGCAGGAAAAGGTATCGCGGCAGGAGTAAGGAATATCCCCAATCCTACTCAGGAAACGAAAGTAACCCCAAAAGGAACAGAAGGCGCACAGATTGATCCAGCAAACAACGTTCAGGAAAACGAGGACCAAGTAGAAGCCACTCCTCCAAGCAAAGAGGGAGGGGCTGCCATTTAGATTGAATCTATACAAGGCAGCCCCTCCAATCCCACCTATGTAGAAGTCACAAAGAAAAAAGCACCTGAGAGCTCTGAGTCCTCGGAGGACGAAATCTATGAGCGACCATTAAAAAGAGCTGGAAGGAAATCTCGCAAAGAAAAAAGAGAAGAAGAAGAGGAAAGGCTTAAAACACAAGGAAGCCAGTCCACAATAGAAATGTCGATCGGAAGATATACCAGGCCAAGGCCACCTAAGGGTGGTTCCACCCCCCTCTCAGGTAAATAATGAAGCTAGTCTCTTGGAATTGCAGAGGTCTGGGGAACCATTCAAAAATAGAAGCAGTAAAGGATCTCTTGAAGTCAGAACCCGCAGATATCCTCTTGCTCCAAGAGACAAAGATAGCAGGACAAGCTCTGTTAGAAATCAGCAAGTCAAAATGGAAAAAAAGCTCAGGCAAAGCGGTCAGCGCTAGGGGCTCTTCTGGAGGGCTGGCAACTCTCTGGACCGAAGACAAATACCAGCTGAACAAATTTCATGAGACTCAACATTGGATATTCACTGAACTAACCCAACTCGCAAGTAAGTTGACTATCTCTCTCGTCAATCTTTATGTCCCTGTCAATTACTCTGAAAAAAGAGAATGCTGGAACTCTCTTTCAGCATTTCTAGAGCAAGATTCCCCCAACAATATCATCCTGGCTGGGGATCTCAACATTGTTTTGAAAGCCAAAGAGAAAAGAGGAGGCTCCAACACCAAAGATCCCATGGTGGCCGTAGTGGAAGAGCTTACCCAGCAATGGGATCTGCTAGATTTCAATCCAGTTCGAGGACTCTTCACCTGGAAAAACAATCGAACTAGGGCTGATCACATTTCTGATCGCCTGGACCGCTTTCTGGTGCAAATCTCTCTCATGATGAACAAGAAGATCATAGTAACAAAAATTTTGCCCAAGCTGACCTCAGATCATAAGCCAATCCAGCTCAGTATAGAAGATGAAGAGGACCTGGGCCCTATACCTTTCCGTTTTTCCCCTCTATGGATTGAGAGAGAGGGCTTCTCAGAGACCGTGAAAGCAGCTTGGACCACTTCCTTCATAGGTTCTTCAAGCTACGTTTGGGAGCAAAAGCTGAAAACCACCAAAAAAGCTTTGAAGGACTGGATTAAGAAACCAGCCCCTACCCCCATCAGTCAAAGAGTTGATGTAGTACAGGCTCTGTAGACACTTCAAAATGATATGGAAAGCAAAACTATCACCGAAGATCTGTTGGATTTGGAAACAAAAGCACAACGTGCTGCATTTCAATCCTTCAGAACTGAAGAAGAGTATTGGAGATTAAAATCCAGAAGTCTGTGGTTAAAAGCTGGGGACCGTAACACCTCCTTTTTACATCGACAGTATCGAGCTAGATTGTCAAGGAATCATATAGCAAAAATCAATACTTTGGAGGGCCAAATCTGCAAAGGATTTAAACAGGTCAAAGAAGCTGCTGAAACACACTTCAAAAACCTTTTCAGTGTGGAAACCCAAGGTGAAGAAGAGGAAGAAGCTGAATTTCTCACTCATATCCCTTCCCTCATCTCCTCAGAGGACAATGCTGATCTTTGCAAACCGGTAATTGAGGAAGAAATTATCAAAGTTATTTGGTCCATGGAAGCAGACAAGGCTCCAGGGCCTGACGGATTTACAATCCATTTCTTCAAGGCTTGTTGGGACATCATCAAATATGATCTTCAAAAAATGATACGGGGATTCTTGAAAAAAGCTAAAATAGGGGGTAGTACCAACTCTACCTATTTAGCTCTGATCCCCAAAGACACCAATCCGGAAACTTTCGCAAGATTTAGGCCATATCGCTGTGTAATGCCTCTTACAAGATCCTGGCTAAACTTTTAGCTAACAGATTAAAGCCTATGCTCTCAAGACTGATCTCTAGTCCTCAAGGAGGGTTCGTGGAAGGCAGGCACATTCTGGACAACGTCATTCAAGTGCAGGAGACTATACATTCAAGCAAGCAGCGAAAAGAGAAAGGTATGCTGATAAAATTAGATATGGCGAATGCTTTTGATAGAGTCAATCGATATTTTCTTAGCAAATTTTTGTTCTCCTTTGGTTTTTCTTCCCACTTTGTCAATCTTATAAAAGCCTGCACGGATAATCCGTGGATAGCCCCTCTCATTAATGGCAGGCCTACTAATTTCTTTCAAGCTAGGAGAGGCATCAGGCAGGGATGCCCTCTCTCCCCCTTTCTTTATATCGTATTGGCTGAAACTCTAAGTCGAAAACTGGAAGCAAAAAGAATGACAGGCTCCCTCCCGGGTCTCAAACCCTCCAGCAGTGTCGATCTCCTGAATCATGCCCTCTTTGCTGACAACTCCCTTCTATTGGGAGGAGCATCAACCAGAATAGCGAAGGCCTTTGATTCTGTCCTCAGAAAATATTGCAGAGTTTTGGGAGCCTTAGTAAATGAAAGAAAAAGCGAAGTTTTCAGTTGGAATATTGACCAACAAGAGCTCAACAATATAGCTAATCTTCTTGGATTCAAAGGGCACTCCCAATGGGACAGGATTAAATACCTCGGGCTCCCCATCATTTCTGGAGTGAACAAGAGGTCGCTTTGGAGTGACATTACCAGCAAAATTAAAACTAAAATAGCTGCATGGGGAGGACACTGGTTAACCAAAGGCGGTAAAGTCATATTGATTAAGTCTCAGCTGTCAGCCTTACCTATTTATCAAGCAGCATTCCTGCTCGCCCCAAGAAACATTATGGATCAGATCTCCTCTCTCCTCAGAGACTTCCTTTGGCAAGGAGGGAAGGGCAACGAAAAGAAAATGCATTTGGTAAACTGGGAGCTGGTCAAAAAATCCATAGCTGAGGGAGGTCTGCAAATTCGAGACCCCTCCCTGGTCAATATAGCTCTTGAAGGAAAAATCCTGTGGAAGATGGTTCAAGAGCCAACGGACCCTGTAAGTGAAATCTTGAGATCAAAATACACTAACAATGTTGCATTTAGAAACCTCCAATTGGGAAACACTGCCAACAGCACGCTGTTGTGGAAACTCTGTTGCAAAAGCTGCAAATTTTTCAAACAATATGTGTACAGGATTCCAGGGAATGGTAAACACACTCGACTCTGGCACGATCGCATTATGGGGCGTGATCCATTAATTGAAAAAGAGGAGATATCTGATCTGAGAACCTGGCTTGAAACAGCTGGCATACACAGCATATTTGACCTCTCGACTTGGGATCATCGCGGCAAATGGGTCGGCTGGGTTTTCCACGGCGCCCCTGCCAGGCTTCTACCTCAACAAAACATTCTGATCGACCTGCTGGAGGAGGTCGCTCCGATCCACTGCTCCCTGAAGGATCGTTGGGGATGGGGCCAAGCAGGGGAGTACTCAACAGCTGAAGGGTACAGTGCGCTTCAGGCATCAAGGATCAGTAAGCATATTTCAGCGTTCTGGAAAAATGTCTGGGAGCCATTAGCTCTCCCAAAAGTCAATTTATTTTTCTGGACGTTGGTTCACAACAAGCTATTAACAGGTGACAATCTGGTAAAAAGGAAATTCGCAGGTCCGCACAGGTGCGTTTTATGCAGGCGCAATGCTGAAACAGCTCAACACTTATTCGTTGACTGCCATTATGCCAAGGAAGTCTGGGACCTCATTCTACAGGATTTCCAAATGAACTCTCCCTCTCAGATCTCTGTTTCAGATCTTTTTGCTGAATGGAGTCACCTATACCCGTATCGAACTTCTCACAAGTCATTTTGGCGCAAAGTTTGGAATGCCCTCCCCAAGTTCGTTTGCTGGCAGATCTGGTTGGCTCGCAATCAGATGATTTTTAATGATCTGAATCACACGCCGATGCAAGTTGCAGCAAAAGCCAAATCATTCCTCCTGGAAGCGGCCCAACATCAGTACTTTAAAGAGGATCCAACGCTCCTGCCAGTTGAGAAGATGTGGCTCGGCCCTCTTGAACCTCAACATCGAAAGTATCTTCTCTCTCCCCAAATAGCGCACCCAGATTGGAGAAAGAGAGAACCAGATGCCATATTCCAGCATTGGTGGCATGCTCAAAAGATACACATAATTTTTTTCGACGGGGCGTCCAAAGGGAACCCCGGTGCCTCCGGCGCTGGAGGGATCATCTACCCCCCAAATGGAGTTTCCCGGGACTCTTTCTACTGGGGCCTTGGTCTGAAGTCCAATAACCAAGCAGAGATTCTTGGCCTCCTTAAAGCCTGTCAAATTGCAAGAGAGAAAGGGATCAAAGACATCCAGATATTTGGCGACTCGGAGATTCTCATAAAAAAGCTAAACACTGAAGAGCATTTCAGAAATGTAGGCCTCAACAGAATATTGGAAAGACTGAAAAGAGTCTTATCAGCCTTTGCTTCCTATAATTTTTATCACATCCTCAGAAGCTCAAATAGTGACGTTGATTTGATGGCCAACAAAGGGAGTGCTACGACAAAAGGGCTGCTATTCATAAACGAGGAAAGAACCTTTGAAATTCCTTGATAATGTCAAGTCTCAAAAACAACTCTTGCTGGAAAATTATGATGTAAATGGGGATGCTACGGCAAAGTCCCACTCTTTCTCTTTCTCATAAATAAAAAACATAACCGTTATAGTTAAAAAAAGAAAACGTGTTGAATGATGGTGTAGAAATGTAGAGTGCTGGCGCTGACAACTTTTGGATGCCTTCCTCAACTCCAAATTGAGCTCATGATAGCTCATTATAAATATATTCTAATTTAGTTTTCTTTTGACCCATCAAGCAAGTCATTTGGACACTTCATCTATGAGAAAACCTGATTTTACCAAGGTCACTCCAGAAGTGCAACAATTCTCTTGTGACATTTGTATTTTTGAAATTTCTCCCAAACCATGATACCTATATAAAATCTGAAGGAGGATTTTCTTCTTGGACCTATGATGGAAAAAAACCGCTCTCACTTTTGTCAAATTCATCTCTTTTTGATCAGAAACATAGTTTGAAGAAAAAATGGCCCTAGGTGTGGCAAATGATTTGTCCTTTGGAATGCATTCTTGGAAAATGATGGAGGCATGATGTTTATGAGTTGGTATGGCTTTATTCTTGTTGATATGATCTATCATATGGATCCTTTGCTCTTATGCCTCCTTTCCATAGCAAACCCTAGCTTAGTTGGAAGAGGAAATTAGGGTTTGGTGTAGGGGATTTAGGACTGCCTTGTAGAGGGAGGGGAATGAAGGGGTTAAGGGTTGTCTAAATTATTGTGGAAATTTTGGGGGATAGTGATAGATGTTAGAGAGTATGGGAAAGTGTAATTTCAAGTATTGAGTGAGGGGAAGGGGTCCAAAAGGGAAAAACACAAGCTTAGTCTCAAAAAGTGTCAAATTGTGGCAATAGACTAGGTTTTGTAGAAAAATGATGATTTTGAGGGATAGGAGTGATGGGAAGTGTTTATGAAGGTATATTAAGGATAGGGGAAGGTATAAAATCATCAAGATACAAGCCTTGTCGATGATTTAACTATGGAAGTCATGAAACCAAGAAAATTGCCCTTAAAAACCCTAGTTTTCGTGTCTTCCTTGATACAAGATGTCATCATTGAGTAGCAGACCTCTTACCTTATCAATATATTATGTTGGTTGGCCTCTTATTACTTCTAAAAAAGTGTCAAGATAGCCCATTACCTTATGTGCAGACTTTGAAGCTGAATGGTAGTCTTTTTTGGAGATGATGACCTTGAAACACATGAAACCCTAATTGACCTAATGGGGATTCTTTGACCTCTCTTTGACTAAAAATTGGTTTAGAATATTCAAGTGTAAAAATAGAGTATTGAAAAAGTGGTGTATTGAAGATCCAAAATCTAGTGTCCTTGATTTATCTAAAGAGTCTATAGAGATAGTTTAGAGACCATCAATGCTTGAGGAACTTGGGGATCATGGGCATGAGTTAGGCTTGTAGGAAACCCTAGATGGAAAATGGAGTTATAGGCAAGGAAAAAACAGAGTGATAAGGTTATATGTGGGAAAATAGGATGTAGATGAGTGGCATAAGACCATGAGGGGTCTTTTAGGAGTGGTAGGTTGACCATGGAATGACAAAATAATAGAATAGTCAAAATTTTGTTCTAAGGATAATGAAGGCAGAGAGATTTCTAAAACTCACAATATTTAGGAATCTTGTTTTTAGAAATCTAGAACCAATCTATAGTCATCAACAGATAGTAAAAATTATGAATGACTAACATTGGCTCCACTTGGGGAGGGTAGCTCCTTTTCGGGAGGTGTCTAGAACCTCAGAGTTCAGATCTCTGAGCTTTGAAGACCAGTGCCTTACTTGCACTTCTTGAAGATATTTATTTATTCATTTGCTGATGTTATTTTGAAGCTATGATCTCACAATCTGAAAAGACATGTTTGCTTCAACCTCTTTCCTACCTACCCATCTTACTTGGCCTAACATTTTTTCTTCACTTGGGTGCAATTGGACTAGCAAACCCTTGATATCATTTTATTTTGAAAGAATAAAAGACTATCTATTTATACCCTTATTACTTCCAAGAGTTCAGATTAGGCTAATGAAATCTCTTATTCTCTACCTAGTCTAATCATTTTTCAATATTAAGCTTTTTGGCAAACTTTATTCTCTATTCTACTAACATAAAATTCAAAGCATGATCAAACCAGGATTAGACAATCATATTTTCCATGGGCTATGGCATTCGGACAAGCTACACACATGCATTATTTTTGTATAATGAAAAACTAGAAAACATGAGGGCTATGATTCAAAATTTTTTAGGCATCCCTATCTTTTCTCTTTGGTTCATATTTGAGCATGGAAAACCTTTATCTTTTCTTCCTAATCTATTCCTACTAACAAGTCAAGTTTAGATGCTTTGAAAATTTCTCTTTCACTAACCTATAAACAATAAATTGAAAACATGTTCAGCCATGATTAGGCTAGATGACTGAACAAGACTCTTTTGGAACAAGTAGTGGCATTTAGGCTTGCACACTTTCAGTAGTACTCTTTTTTTGGATATGGAGCTGTACCTCTTTTTCAACTCTGCCCTCTTTTTCATCTTTTCTTTGTTTTTTTGTGTTTTCAAGATTAGTATTCTAAAACTAGAAACTAGAAAGATGCTCACAGTGCTGAGCTTATTTTCATTCCTATCTATCCTAATCAAACTTATACAATATATACATTCATTTGGTGAACTCCCTTTTCCAATATAACTAGTCAAGTAGATGATTCCATGAGTGATTTTGTTTCAGCTCTTTGAGTGTGGTGAAAAAATCAAAAGGCCACTCCCACCTTACTAGTGTTTGAACAGTAGAGTCTAAAATGTTCTTTAAACTTTGCATCAAACTGCTCCTAACATATTTGACTCCTTCTTCAACTGTCTCTAAAAAATCAGCAAAGGGATCTTGAAACAATACCTGGCTTATAGGATTTGGGGGATAAGCTTGATCCAGGACTGCTTCCTCCTCCACTTGGCTGAGCTTAGGACTCCTCTGGGAAAGAAAATCTTCCTCTTCCTCATGATCATCTGAACTAGTAGACTCATCATATATTACAATTTTGTTCTCTTGAAAGCCTGATATGCCTTGATTGAGTGGAATGAATTCTGTGTGAAGGCCATCATGTTGATGAGCAGGAGCACTCTTTGGAAATAAATCTTCTTGAGAACGAAGTGCGGCAACTCTTATGAGACTATAAATTTCCAAGCCTTCATCTGAAATTTGAAATTCAATGGAACTTGGTGGCTGTAAATATGAAGCTGAAGAGGATTCTATGTCCCAAATGATTTCCTCAACCCTTTTAGGAAGAGGCTCCTCATTGACAACTTGCTCAAGAAGTTCATCACCCTCCTCAACCTCAACATCAAAACTGAAAGAATGCTGATTTCCAATTACATGAAAGTTATTTCTGATGGACTGAAATGGAGTAGAGCAAAGAATCAGAGATCCCTCACTTACTTCTAAAATTTCAAGGCTTTCCTCATCAGTGTCATAGATGGTATGTATTATCTTATTACTTTTTTGAAGTTGATGAAACTGAACTTCCTCCCACAAACCAACTACCGATTGCTTTGCAAGGTTAGTTTCTATTTGGAGGACATCATCATCAGACTTTCAAACTTTGGAAAATTATCAACATAAGTAACATCACCAATCAAACATATTGGATTATCAGTTTGTTCTTCTTTGAATTGATCTACAAGTTCATTTTCTGATTTATGGTAGATGGGATTGGTAGGAGAATGAACAGAAATGTTTGGTTCACATGAAGGCTTAGAGGCTGGCTGCATGTTTAGCATTTGATTTATTTTCTCTTTAGTTAAAAGAGGAGGCATTTTTCTCTTTCTTTGGATAGAAGTACAATAGCTCTCTCTCTCTTGTGAAGGCTGATTTTGAGGCTGAATGTCTTCTTGAATCTCACTTAGAAGGGATGATAAATCATCACTTGTACTTTCAGAGAGATCTTGTGAGTTTCCTTCTATTTCTTGATCGATTTCTTCGTCAACTAACTCCTCTAGGTTTTCATGATAGTTATCTTGAGAATGAAATTCATGGATTGCTACTAAGAGATCTTCAGGATGTAAATTTCCTAAATCTTCATCACTATCTAAAAGGTACTGAATGATGTCCTGAGATTGATCACAACAATTTTCTGTTAATGATAGAGATGGACAATATTCTTTATAATGTTCATAAAATACCTTGTGGAAATCCTTTAAGGAAAACAAACTACCAGTCTTTAGCCATTCATACCATTCTCTTGCCTTACCCTCTAATGTTTCCATAAACATTTTCATGAGGCAGTCCTCGTGCCATTCAACCTTTAACCTCCATACATGTATGTGAAATTTGATGAGATGTAACAAGGGGTTATCACATTTTTCATCTTGAAATATAGGCAGGTTTTTTAACCAATTTATTTGAAGAATTTTATGTGGAAATCTAGGGATATGATCTCTATTCATCGGAGCATATCTCCTTTGTATCCTTGGATCCATTTTTGTAGATTAGAAAGGGTCACTGTATCTTTTAAACCAGTTTATATTTTTCTACCAGTGGAGTCATTAGGTCTATTGAAAGTTGTGGAGTCACCAAGTGGATGATTTCAACTTTGTTGTCCACCATCAACATGATTTGGATTGCTTACTGCATTCCTAGGGGAGTCTTTGAGAACTAGTGGGGTCAACAGGGCTACTGAAGACTAGTGGAGTCGCCAGGTGGAGGATGCTTACTGTTTTAAGGATGTAATTGTTGTCCGCCATCAACAACCGAATACCAATCTAAGGATGTTTGAGAATTTTCTGAGGTCTTAAGGATGTCTAAGATGTTTATTTACTCAGAAATTCCCACCGTGATCACCATTATGTTAGTGTCCCATGATTTAGCAGATTGGTAGACCAAATGCATAGGGTAACATTAGATCAGTTGTTGAGTCTCAAAAGTGTTTTCCATCTTCATACATATTTCCATTATGTCATAACCATTCAGCTCTTATTCCATAGCCATTTGACCTAAAACCCTACATCAAGTAACCATTTTCATAAATATATGGGTTAAGATCCTTGTTTTCCAAAGTTATTTATTTTATGTATTTAAAGTGAATTTATGATCAGAAACTAGAAAATTAACATAGTTTCATATATCTATATATGTGTTATGAGTTTTGTGACATGTGTAGGTCAAAAGGAAGCTTCTAAAAGACCTTTATGTGGCCTCCCATAACCAAATTCGAATTTGAGTGGAGAAGATCATGGGATCATGAGGACACGTGTCTCATTTCCTTTTTGTATTGAAACTCTAAGAAGATATGTGTCTCATTTCTTATTTGTGTTGAAACTCTAAAAATACATGTGTCTTATCATTTCCTATTTTTATTGTAACTCTAGAGATGGAGGGAGAGATTCATGGAATCCCATTAATGAGATAACTTCTCATATTTTGTATAAATAGGAGAAGCTTTCTCCTATCATGGGTAGTGAAAAAATAGGAGAAGAAGAGAAAGGATTAGAGAGTGTTTTGTAACAAAGCTTAAGATGGAATGGGATGTAGATTTGTGAGTTTATCAATAAATAAGTTTAGTTCTTTGATGCTGTTTTGATCACATCTTCAAGGAGTTAAGGATTACACCAAATTGGTAGCAGAGGGCCCCTGCTATTTGAGGAGGTTTTGCATGTTTTCTAGATAAGTCATTTTCAATTATGTTTTGTCATATTTCCTTACTTAGATTGCTTTCTGAAATCATAGCTTTTAGCATTATGTTTCATGTCATTTGTTTAGATAAAGGATCCTCATGATATTGCAGTTAGTCTCTTTCTCAAGCTCTTCCAATACATCTCTATTAAATGAATGAGATTCAATTGTGATATTTTGAGTTATTAGCATTTCGTTTTCTGTTATTTAGTTAAAAGGAAGATCCTCATTTGTCAGATCTATTTAGTGTTTACATTATATTTCTTTAGGCAGAGTCAGTAAGAGGGCTAGAAGCTTCTGGTTTCATCCTTTCTAGTAAAGGTGAAATAACCAGTAAAAGCCCCTACTGTCAATCTCTGTATAAGAAATATTTTGTTCACACAATTTCAGATCATATTCCTCATTATACTGCAGTTAGTCTCTTTCAAAAGCTTTTCCAATAAACCTCTAATTCACGAATGAAACTAAGTTGTAATATTGTGAGTTATTGATTGTTTTGCTTCATAGAAGATCCTTATCACATTATGATTAATCTCTTTCAAAAGCTCTTCCAATAAACCTATAACTCATGAATGAGATTTAGTTGTAATGTTATAAGTTGTTTCAGCTTTTCTTTTATGTTTTAGGAGATCCTCATTGCATTAGAATTAATCTTTTTCACAAGCTCTTCCAACAAATCTCTAACTAAATGAATTAGATTAAGTTGTAGTGTTTTGAGTTACTTTTCATTTCATGAATGTTCATTTAGAAGCTGTAATATCCATGGATTAGGACTCTCTGTTTTTATCATTTTCTAGTTAGGAACATAATTTGCAAATAAACTCTATTTTCATTTATTCATTAACATTTCCTTTTCTCCCTTTTTGACATAAATCTAACTTCATATTTTTAGCATAGAGTAGCATACTAAAGATCAAACATAAAAACCCCAAAACATCAATAAAACACTAAAAACAACGAAGTAAGAAAAAGGGATACTTAGGCACATATAGTGCATCACACTTCATCAGTTTACTAGCCCTGGTTGATAATTTATGTTAGCAATTTAGGACACTAAATTATCTAAACATCAGTCTTTGGAGTCCTAGGACCTAGCCTTCTTGGACTCAGAGAGGGCTCTCTCTATTTTGTGAAAAGGATGTGAACTTGTTAGCTTTAGATAGTTTATTTTAGGCTAGTTGTTAAGTGTAGGGTTTTTTTGATTGTTTTGGTTGGGTAGGATGATCAAGTAGAATAGATGGAATGAGGAAATCTTCAATTCATTGGGCTATGGAGTCTATAAAAGTCATGGAAAGTTGAATAATGGATCGGGGAGCCTCACAGGGAAAATCTAGCATCGGTCAATGGATTTTCAAGGCTTATGGGAAATGAGATGGACATCAAATTTGAGAACAAAGGTAGGGAAAAGGGAAATCAAGAATCCTTTATCATGTACCTTTTTAACACGAAGGGACTTAAATACATAAGCATAAAGAAGCAATCAATAGATAGGGCAAACCAATAACTCTTTGATTCAACTTAAGCAAATAAGCATTCAAGACAAACATTCCAATGAAATATAGAAAGCGAGAAACTCATTTAACTTCTAATGATTTCACCTTCAAGGTTAGAAAATATTCAAGATTCACATATAAATTTAATCAAAGAAGAGGGAATGCCTAAACATCATTTATCATAGTTATGAAGATCTTTAAGGCGACTTCTTAAGCATGGAAAAAGAGCATGATCAGAGCATGACCTCTTTGGCTAAAACCTAACAAGTAGTACTTCAAAGAGAGATTCCAAAACAGAGTTTAAATAGCATCAAATAAGCAGGGCTAACCATAAAAAATATTTGAAAACTACTATATTGAAACATTCATGGAATAAACAAGCATAGGTAGGTCTAAGAAGAAACTAAGAATTCTTTAAACTAACCCAGCAGAGGAAAACATAAAGACAATAGAAAGTAGGAAGGACTAAGGTGCCTCAAACAACATTTCTTAGCCTATAATTTTCTATTCTACTGCAACATAGAAGAATGGAAACATAATGAAACATGAGAAAACAATAACTAAAATAGAAGCACTTCACCATTAACCAAGCTCAGGGATCCTGCAAGCAAGCCTCCTCCATCAACAAGAAAAACAAGCCATTCATAAGCTCCACAACACCAAATTTATCTTCAACCTCCAAAAGACTATGTATTGCTCCAAAGAGTCATCAAATTCCAACACAATACATTGGACCTCCTTGCTCTATTTATGTAGCAAAGGAGGAGGTGGAAAAAATAAGAGGCTTCTAGAAAACATAAATACATCATAAATGTCATTTATGTGCTTGAAGACCATGCAAGGCCCAAGACACATAATATCTAAGCTAATAAATCAAAGATAACATAACATAACTCATCAACCAAATCTGGAGTGATTTGCCCAAGAAAACATTTAAAAATATTTTTTCCATCAATTTTTGTGTTTTGTTGACTTTTTGTCCAAAAACACACAGTGCTGTATATAAGCGCAGCGCCATCCTAGGCAGAAAATAGGTCCTATTGCAGCCAAGTTTTGGGGACCTTCCTAACGTCGGATATTTCTCCGTGATGGCCCATTGGAACACCTACTGAGTCTTATTTCTAGATATACCTTTAGTTTTCTGATTTAGCCTCTGTAACCTGTCTAAAAATTCAAATTCCCAACACTGCTCTGAGCGCAGCGCCAGGCCTGAGAATGAGGTAGAATGGTAGAAAATGAGGTGTTTTTTGACCTTTTGAGGGGCCAAAAATGCTCCAAATGCTCTGAAATTTGGCGAGAATAGTTTACTAGGCATGAGAAATCCAAAAATGTAAAGCTTTCCCTTTGAGGATTCCTGAGGGAAAAGCGTAGAGCCAGTGGTGCTGCGCTTATAGGCCTTAGCAAAAAACCAAAATTTGTCAAAATTTTCCTACGCATAGCGCCTTTTGCAGAGGAAATTTGGAGGCCTTCTCGATGTCCAAATTGGGCCCATGATAGATTTTTGGAAATATTATCTTGTATACTTTTCAAATATACCCATTTTTATCTGATTGGAGTTGATTTTCCCTGTATAATTTCATTCTCCCAAGACTGGTCAAAAAGTGCTGAATGGTGGTACAGAAATGCAGAGTGCTGGTGTAGACAACTTTTGGAGGTCTTCCTTAACTCCAAATTGAGCTCATGATAGCTCATTAGAAATATATTCCCATATTATTTCCAAATATACTTTTTTTTTTCTAATTGGAGTTTATTTGACCTGTCAAAAGTTGATTCTCCCAAGACTAGTCAAAAAGTGCTGAATGGTGGTGTAGAAATGCAGAGTGCTGGTGCAGATAACTTTTGGATGCCTTCCTCAACTTAAAATTGAGCTCATGATATCTCATTGGAAATATCTTCTAGTTTGGTTGTATTTTGACCTATCAAGCAAGTCATTTGGACATTCAGCTATGAGAAAACTTGATTTTCCCAAGGTCACTCCAGAAGTGCAGCAATTCTCTCGCGACATCTGTATTTTTGACATTTATCCTAAACCATGATACCCGTGTAAACTATGAAGGAGGTTTTTATTCTTGGACCTATTATGGATAAAATCCTCTCTCACTTTTGTCAAATTCATCTCTGTTTGGTCAGAAACATAGTTTGAAGTAAAATTGGCCCTAGGTGTGGCAAATGATTTGTCCTTTGGAATAAATTCTTGGAAAATGATGGAGGCATGATGTTTATGAGTTGGTATGGATTTATGCTTGCTGATATTATCTATAATATGTATCCTTTTCTCTTATGCCTCCTTTCCATAACAAACCCTAGCTTAGTTGGAAGAGGAAATTAGGGTTTGGTGTAGGGGATTTAGGACTGCCTTGTAGAGGGAGGGGAATGAAGGGGTTAAGGGTTTCCTAAATTCTTGGGGAAATTTTTGGGGATAGGGATAGATGTTAGAAAGTAGGGGAAAGTGGAATTTCAAGGATTGAGTGAGGGGAAGGGGTCTAAAAGGGAAAAACACAAGCCTAGTCTCAAAAATTGTCAAATTGTGGCAATAGACTAGGTTTTGTATAAAAATGATGAGTTTGAGGGATAGGAGTGATGGGATGTGTTTATGAAGGTATATTAAGGATAGGGGAAGGTGTAAGAGCATCAAGATACAAGCCTTGTTGATGATTTAACTATGGAAGTCATGAAACCAAGAAAATTGCCCTAAAAAGCCCTAGTTTTCCTATCTTCCTTGCTGCAAGATGTCATCATTGAGTAGCAGACCTCTTACCTTATCAATTTATTCTGTTGGTTGGCCTCTTATTACTTCTGAAAAAGTGTCAAGATAACCTATTACCTTATGTGTAGACTTTGAAGCTGAATGGTAGTCTTTTTTGGAGATGATGACCTTGAAACACATGAAACCCTAATTGACCTAGTGGGGATTATTTGACCTCTATTTAACTGAAAATTGGTTTGGAATCTTCAAGTGTAAAAACATAATATTGACAAAGTGGTGTATTGAAGATCCAAAATCCAATGTGCTTGATTTATCTAAGGAGTTTACAGAGATAGTTTAGAGACCATCAATGCTTAAGGAACTTGGGGATCATGGGCATGAGTTAGGCTTGTAGGAAACCCTAGATGGAAAATGGAGTTATGGGCAAGGCAAAAACAGAGTGATGAGTTTATAGGTGGGAAAATAGGATGTAGATGAGTGGAATAAGCCCATGAGGGGTCTTTTAGGAGTGGTAGGTTGACCATGGAATGACAAAATAGTAGAATAGTGAAAATTTTGTTCTAAGGATAATGAAGGCAGCGAGATTTCTAAAATTCACAATATTCAGGAATATCGTTTTTAGAAATGTAGAACCAATCTATAGTCATCTATAAATTGTAAAAATTATGGATGACTAACACATCATAGGAAGCTAAGAGAGGCCATTGAAATTGAGAAATAGGGACGATGGTTGGAAATTAAGAAATAGTTGGATTCCTTCCCTCTCTTCTTGATTGCCCCCCCTTTTTTTATTCTAAAAGAATGATATAATAATATTAATCTTATTTTATAATGAATATACATATAATTATATTCGTATTCTATAATTAATATTAAAAATAAATAAATAAACTAATTAATTAATTAATTAATATTTGAATTATTCTAACAAATAATTTCTAACTGCTAATTCCTATTTATTTCATTACGACTAATTCTTATTTTATGATGATGATGGTGGTGGTTAACGTCCACTGAGACCAAAATTTGGTCTATCGGGCCTATAATTTTCTTAGTTCTTAATTGTCTGGCTTCTTGTCTTTCTTGGCGATATTGGTGTTGTAGTTTTCATTTTCTTCTCTATGGTCTTCCAACTTCCTTTATCTTGCACCTCCTTCATCTCTTCTGATTCTTGGGACACTGGTGGCTTATCTTCGAGATTTGGGAGATATGCTTTGCTACAAAATGAATATTTATTTTGCATGGTATTCACATCCTCATAATTGTTGATGCTTGAGGGGCTATCGAGTTCATTTTTTTTTTTAATGGGTGGGGCTTTCCCCTTGATTGTCTTGAGGGTTGTTTCTTTCTTGCCTAATTTCTTGTGATTCAGAGTTTTCTGGAGAGTATTCTTCCTTGATGATAGTTTAATGTTCCTTTTGTGCTCCTTCTCACCATGTAGATATATGGTGATTCTTTCTAGCATAATTTTTATGGGAGAATTTTGGCAATTTTTGGCTAGATGGCCTGTCTCAAAGTAGGATCGACATCTAAAGAGGACACTTTCATTGTCGAGTTTCTGGTTCCATACATAGTCTTTGCTTGTGAGGATTATTTCAGCTGGGAATCCGGCGCTGAAGTCCATTTCTACAAAGATGCATGCATAGGTGGTTCTGACATATTCCTTTGTGTCTGGGCACCTGCAGTAAAATTTCCCAATTTCATTTCTGATGGCTTGTAGTGAGGAGAGATTCCAAAGATGCAAAGGTAGGTTTGGAAATCTGACCCAAACTGGTGCTAAGGTTATGACTATTGTTGAGGGGTCGAATGATGGGTTCCATGGCTTCATGAATAGGCCTGAGTTTTCCCAAACCAAGGGCCAAAATATAAAATGCATTGTTTGCTTTCAGAGTTTTCAAAATATACTATAAAGAAACTCTTAGCACAGGGGTAGATATTAATTTCATCAGAAATGACAGGTTTCTATACCTCCGAGATCCAACTGTGGAGAGTTGTCAACCGCAGCCAAAAGACATTAAACCGACAGATTAAGGCACTCTCAAAAAACTTCAACGCCTCATCCAGTGAGGCCTTGACCACCTGCACAGTGGGAGCTGGGGCTTCAGTGAGAATATGGGCAGGATCTTGACTCTTAGAGGTGGAGAGAACTGGGTCGACAATTATCTTCGCGAAGCTGGGAGCCAGACTAGACTTAAAAATATAATGGAAGAGATTTCACATAGCAGACCTGAAAGGTTTTAAATGCTTCTCACCGCAGACTTGAGAGATGAATCGATATAGATGAGGTTTTTTAAATACCTCGTACCGCAGACTCGATCCGGAGAAATCCCCTTTTTTCACTATAAAGCTCAAATTGAAAGTTTCAGACTTCAAAATTAATGTATGGCATAGTGAAACAAAGGTCGAGCTCAAATTCCGAAAAAATAACCACGTAGAAAATTTTCAATTCATTCACAAAGGTTTGAAAGTTTGCTTTAAACTGTCTCAAAGATATTGAAAGCTGATTAATCAGATTGCGGGAATTACAAAATGCTCAAAATAAACATCGAACTCAACAACGTGGAAATAATCTCAAACCAGAAATCCAGCACAAATGCCACACCTAACAATTTTTCTCAGCATCTTACAAACACTGTTGAGTTGTATTCTGGCAAGCGCCATGCACTGAAATAACGTTGAATGCCAAATCCGTCAGAAATGTGATCCGCCGACACTTTGCCTCCGATCGCATGGATTTCCTTCGACTTCCTTGCAAATAGCTCCAAACAATTCGGTCCAGATCCCCTGGTTAGAATTGTTTCATCGAACTGTGTAGCCCAAGATGCGCAACAACAATCTTAAGAAGTGTATGTACTAAAATAATGTACAGAAAATCACCACAGAAAACCAATTAGAATTAAATACTAATTTTATTTATTCAATTTAATCTATTTTATATACTAATTTTATTTATTCAATTTAATCTATTTTATTACCAAAATAGTATTAATTTTATTCTTCTCATAACTACTTCCTAATTTACAATTAAATAATAATTTTATTTATTTATTTTAATCTATTTTATTACCAAAATAATATTAATTCTATTCTTGGACTAATTCTTAATTTATAATTAAATACTAATTTTATTTATTCAATTTAATCTATTTTAATACCAAAATAATATTAATTTTATTATTCTAATAACACATTCTTAATGCATAATTACCAACGTCTAACTCATGCATCTCTCTTATTTAAACTTATACATAGATTGTTTTTTTCACCTTTGTCCTGAGAATGAACCACATTAGATGGTTTGAGACTTTGACGAAATCTTAATATTAATGATGTGATTAATCTGAAAGACAACTTCATTATTTTATATATTGTTAAAATTTATAATTTTAAATAAAAAACACATAATTATATTTATTAATTAATATGGTTAGTCTAACTAATAGATGAAACAACATTTTTTTCCATATTTGTTTTTTTAATTCTTGAGAATCACAAATTTAGGTTAATTAATTTGCAAGTAGATTTTTAGGGTGCCAAACCAATTTATGCATTCAATACCTTGTTTTTAAATAACAAGAAATCACAATATTGCTCGAAATTGTATAGAAATTGTATTATCTTATTTTAACAAAAAAGATAAAAAAGAAAAAATTATTTATTAGTTAGAGTAAACCTTAATTAATATTTGTTAAATTAAAAGTAAACCATCTCAGATTCATTTTAAATCTGAATCTACCAAGCGCCGAGAGGATCAAGGATCAAGTCCCGAGTTAAAGATCCCTCTTAACTAACTCAAACTTATACATAATTATGATGTTGTCTACTGAGGAAGTAAATTTGTCTAGAGAGCTAGGAATCCGATTTTTTTTTCCTAAAAAATCTATCGGGAGAGCTGTTGAATCTTGTATTTTTTATAGTGAAAAAGGATTCAACACCATAAAAAAAACCAATAAGACACCCAAAATCTTGAAGCTTAACATTTATAACCAAAATTTCCAAAACATTTTAGGAGATTTTACAAAAATTGTATGTAAATTACCATTATTTTCTAAATTATTAATTTTATTTTAAATAATTTGACCAATCAACTTAATATTACATTAAGTTACATAATACATTATATTAGATAACACATTACATAATGTTTTAAAATATAGCTACCATTTCTCTAGACAACTATCATGGCAATAACAAAAAAGTTAGATCTACAACATATTACCAAAAAAAAATTAATAAATTATTTTAACGTCTACTAAGCTATAATAAATTATTATAGTATAATAATAAAAATAAAAACTAGAACTGCCCATGAACCCACGTCGTCGTCGTTTTAACGTCTATTACGGATGCAGTACGTGATGTTGGAAAGGCCACTCAATAATAACTGAATCAGCGTGTTCCAATTAATAAATATTGCGGAAACCAACTACTTTTTTTTTTCGTTGGATATTATAATTCAGAGTAGTTTAACTCTTTTGTTATATATATATAGATATTATAATAAAAAAAAAATTTATTATAATTTATTTGTTAAAACTACTTGTTGAGAATCTTGTGAGAATAGTTATTAGTGATCCAAAATGTAGGTTACTTTTTCAAGAAAAATCATCAGTTATTAATTTATTTTCCATAAAAATATAAAATTTTAACCAAATACAAATAATTTTAAAATATACTTTATATATAATTATAATTTTATTTAAATCTGGTAAAAAAAATATTATAATTAAAAAATTATTTTCACAATTTATATGTTAATAAATATTTATTAACAGTTAACAATATTAAAATATAGAATAATTAAATTAAATAAAAAAAATATCATTTATAAAAAGATTATTCTTCTTTTAACTTAAAGTTGGTATAAGACTTTTCGGATATGGTACATATATCACCATCCCAAATCCATGTAATACCAGAATTTGTGGATATTGGTTATAGATCATTTTCATGCCCAAAGACAAGTGACTTTCTGTAATTCCAAAGAGAGAATCTTCCCGGGGGTGAAAGACTTAAATTGGATAATAATTCGCAAGATAATATTCATAACTTTTGTGGTGAAGGGGTGACAGACTTACTTTGGATAATTATTGCGTAGATCCGGATCTTGCTCCTTAAGACACTCGGGAATTTCTTTTGAAAAATCTAAGGAGATTCCTGAAAATATAATTTTTCTTTTTTCATTCCTGATTTGTCGGAAAGGAAGATATAAGGGGAGAGTTTTGAGGAGAATTTAAAACTATGATTAAAGTTCATGATTTCGGAATTTTTTTTTTTAAAGGAAGATATAAGGGGTAGTTTTGAGGAGGTTTAAAACTATGATTAAAGTTTATGATTTTGGAAATTATTTTATTTTTAATGTAAGATATAAGTGGATAGTTTTGAGAGGGTTTAAAATTATGATTCAAGTTTATGATTGTAAGTTTATGATTTTGGAAATTATTTTGTTTTTATTTTTGGTATTAGTAATTGGGTTGGTTTAATATCAGGGATTTTAATTATTACTAAGATAATTTTTAGGTGTCTATGTCTATACCCATAGGTGAATGGGGTGATTTGATCCTTGAATCGCCTTGCATAAGTTTAAATAAGAGAGATGCAGTTTAAATAAGAGAGATGCTTTTCGTTATTGGGAATTAGAGGTTATGAAATAGTTAGTTATTAAAAGTTAGCCATTAGAAATATAGAACAATTGAAATAATAATTAATTTATGTGAATTTTAAAGAAAGTTAGTAATTCAAAATTAGTTGATAAAATATTTGAAATAATATTTAATTTATTTATTTATGTGAATTTTAAAAATATGAAAGGGGTCTACTCAATCTCTTATTTTTGTGAGGTTCCATATATTGGGGAAATTGGTGGGTTAATCAGTTCCATCATAGGAAGTTAAGGGAGGTCATTGAATTGAGAAATATGCAATCAATCCCCACAAAGACCATGGTTGGAAATTAAACATAAGTTGGGTTCCTCCCTCTCTTATTCATTGCCCCCGGCCTTTTTAATTTTATTTTAAAAGAATGATATAATAATATTAATCTTATTATATATATATATATATATATATATATATATATATATATATAAATTCGTATTCTATAATTAATATTAAAAAAATTAATTAATTAATTAATATTTCAATTATTCTAACAACTAATTTCTAATCTTAATTTATAATTAAATACTATTTTTATTTATTCAATTTAATTTATTTTATTACCAAAATAATATTAATTTCATTCTTCTTAATGATGCGATTAATGTGAAACACAGCTTCATTATTTTATATATTGTTAAAATTTATAATTTTAAACAAAAAATGCATAATTAGATTTATTTGATAATATGCTTACTCTAAGCAATAGATGAAACAACATTTTTTCCATATATATATTTTTTTTAATTCTTTAAGAATCACAAATTCAGGTTATTTAATTTTCCAGTGGTTTTTTAGGGTGTCAAATCAATTTATGTATTCAATACCTCGTTTTTAAATAACAAGAAATCACAATATTGCTAAAAATTGTATTATCTGATTTTTTTTTATTTTTTATCAAGAACATGTATGGTTTTTATATTAAAATTCAAAGTTGTTAGATTCCTGTCCAGCTGCAAAATATTACATGTCTTTTCAAACTTTCAGATACAGAGCTTATTACAAAAATGATGCCCATAATTACTTCAAAATTGCATATACTAGCCACTCTAGGAATTCTAAACTTCCTAGATATATTGTAGACCTTATGGTATACCCCTAAAAGAAAAATTGTAAAACACTACATCAAAATAGACTTAGCAGAAATGGTTATAACTCGGGACGTCGGGACAGTTCCTGTTTGCTTTGACTGTGCGACGCTGATGTTGGATGTTGGGCTCTCTGATGCACAGGTCCGCTCTAGTCTGGGTACACGAGCCAATTGTTGCTGGAAGGGAAATTTTTATTCCAGTCTGTTTGCCTTTTTCATCTTGCTCCAATTGTTGGCGGAGTCTTCTAACCCCATTCCTTAGACATGTCATCCATTTTTCCCGCTCTGCGAGCCTACTCTCCTGCAACATCATCCCTTTGGTGATAGCTTTGTCTTTGTCTCTTATTATGAACAACAGGTTATTTAAATTGATGTGAAGGTGGGAAAGTTGAACCTCCTGCTGACTGTAGATCTCTTCCATTATTGGAAGCGAGTCCAAGGGGGAGTCTGGAGTTCGCTTCATAGGGTGCATGTCCTTCCTACTGCTGAGATGATGGCTTCCAATGTCGCCTGTATCCAACTCCCCTATGACAATGTTGGCGTTCCCCTCCTTACACTCCTAAAAACAAAGCATAATCTCTTTACCAATTTTTATCCTGAGCACCACGCAGAAGCATTTCCCGACCTGAATTCTCCCACTCCCGGATGAGGCTCTGTCAGAGTCACCCTTCTACGCACTAGAGGAATGATTATGATGGTGGGGTAAGCCATCTGTTATCTTGTTTCGCAGGATCAACATGTCATAATCTCTTGGATTTCCTTGTTCTTACGTTCTCCCAAGTAAATTCATTGCTCTGCAAACCATATCCATCTCGCATGCTTTCTTTTGGAACTGATTCACACGGATGATGTTCTCTTTATCCATGGCACTTGAATTTCCGCCCTCCATCGATTTGATGTGACCTGCCGCACTGTTAGCCACGTGATGGGAGGTTACAGCTGGGGACCTAAGCCAACTGCACCATATGTCATGTTGAGATAACGCGCTCTGAGTGGCAGCACATGAGTGGAAGTTGCGACATATTCCATGAACGCTTGAAGGCTCTTGTATCTTGCGACGGTTTCCCTTCGTCCTATTTGGGTTACTTTCCATTGTCTATAGGGAAGGTTGTGGATCTCAATTTCTCCCCCTAGATTGAGATGACTTGGGGATGGCCCCACTCCTTGATTTGCTTGTTTTTCCACCATGTTGTTTAAATCCCGCTTCATATGCGAGGGAGTCAGGATTTCGAAATGGAGGAGAAGACTTTCTATACGACACCAGATCCTGGCCTTGTGCTTCATTATACCTTTTTTCAGGGCTAGAACGTTCTTGATTTCCTGGACTGAGTCTCCAATAACATAGAGGTCTCTAATGTTATTCCTTAGAGATAGCTCTAACCATTTCTAGAGAGCCATTTCTTCAGCCTGGTTATTTGTTTTCTTTCTGATTCACCAGGAAAACTCTGTTCTAATTGTTCCCTTGGGGCTATGCAACATCCATCCCGCTCCTGCTGACCTAGTGTATTATCTGATTTTAACCAACAAAATAAATCCTTTTATTTATTAGTTAGAGTAAACCTTAATTAATATTTGTTAAATTAAAATAAAACCATCTCACATTCATTTTAATCTGAATCTACCAAGCGATGAGAGTATCAAGTCTCGAGTTAAGATCCCTCTTAGTTGGATCTAACATGGTACTCTTGCATTCTACAGTGGGACTTCATCATAGAAAATACCATGGAAAAATAGCATAGGCTTGTAAACCACCATTAGTAAACACAAAAAATAACTAACTCAAAATTATACATAATTATGACGTTGTCTATTGAGGCGATAAATTTTCCTAGAGAGCCAAAACCCGCTAGAATTCGACAATTTTTTTTCCTAAAAAACATGATGGTAGGAGTGATTGAATCATTTTTTTAATAGTGGAAATGGATTCAGCACCATTAAAAAACCCATAGGTCACCCAAAATCTTGAAGCTTGACATTTATAACCAAGATTTCCAAAAAAAAATTCCAGATTTTACCAAAATTGGGTCGAAATTTCCATTATTTTCTGGGAAAATTTGCAGCCTCGTTACACTGCACTCATAACTATTAATTATTAGTTATTATTTTTATTTTAAATAATTTGACCAATCAAATTAATATTACATTACATTACATAAAGTGTTATATTATATAACACATTACATAATGTTTTACAACATCGCTACATACTACGGCTCTCGAGACAACTACCATACTAAGTTGCAGATAGCCTCTCAACTCAATAAAAAAATGGTTGGATCTAGAACATGTTACGAAAGAATGAAGGAAGAAATAAATTATTTTAACATCCACGAGGCTAAAAATAGCCTACGGTGCACTAATAGAAATAAAAGATACCATACTAAGTTGTAGATGGCCTCTCAACACAATAACAAAAAGGTTGGATCTAGAACATGTTATGAAAGAAAGAAAGAAGAAAGAAATTATTTTAACTACCACAAGGCTAAAAATAGCCTATGTACAACAATAAAAATAACAGAGGCAACATAAATATCCTTGGTGTGAATCTAGCTTATTTCTTATCTTTTTTCCTCAGGAAATATCTGAGCAGATCCACCCATCCTGAGGAAATATCTAGGAAGAAGCTTATTAGAAGAATCTAACCCTAAGGAAATTGAGGAGGATTAACCCCTTGACCTCCCATTAGCAAGTTATTTTATCACTGAGAACTCGAATAATTGATGTAGACCTTAGGGCTAAATTGATGTACGTTGCTATATTTTTTAGATAGATTTTAATGAGATATTTTTCAGTTTTTTTAATTGGAATTTTAGTTTTCTAAATTAAAATTAATGATATAATATTTTATATGGTTTAAATTATATTTTTACATATAAAATAAATTTTATATTTTAATTACATTTTTAAGTGTAAAAATATATTTGATATTTGAGTTATCCCTTTCCATCTCTAGTAAGTTTAGATTTCATTTATATTTCGATTATCTAATTGAATTTTTCTTTTTAATCCATGTTAATTTGAATAAAAATGTATTCAAATTTGTAGGATTATGATTTAGAATCGAGTTTAGTTGCAAAAACAATTTCAAAATTTCAAAATTGTCAGAAACTCTTATAAGGAGCAACATATCACAAGAAATTGGTAGATGAAAATGGATAGTCACTTCACCCTGCCAATTGGAACATGGCATCTGCTAGCTGCATTTATGCATCAATGATGGTAATAATTGTTTGGTATAATGTATTTCAACAAACCAATTGCATTGTGGTTACTAATATAATTGATGTACTAATGTTCAATATTTTTGAAATTAGGATTCTAGTGACGATGAGAGACCCACCTACCATATTCTGGTGCACCCCACTACAACATCAAATCAAGAGAAGGTTTCACTAAGAGAAATACTCGGAGAAGGAAGCATACAAAGAATTGTTGAATCAACCACCTATTCAATTTGCACTGCGTCCAGATTCATCAAGTAGGAATGACTACAACAATAATAGTTCTTCATCACACGTTGACAATGGAGGAAACCAAATAGAGGTTCGTATGGATGATTATTTATGCGATATGACTTCCATGGAGGCGATGTTGTTAGATGCATTCCAGGTGATGATTCTCATATCACTGATACCTTATTCGAAAGCTTGAAATCTGCCTCCAAAACCCCTCTCTTTGGACCTGGCAGCCAGTCAAAGTCTACTTAGCTAGGGAAAATGATGTTACTATACAACTCGAAAGAAAATTTTTGCATTTCGAATGCATTTTTATCGGAAATATTTAGGTAATTGAACTGCATTATCGATAAAGTCCCTTATATTTTGAGAAATCTTATCACACAATCAAAATTAAAAATGGTCGATTTTATGAACGTTAAATATTGACATTGTACATTTATATTGGCTGCCAATTGTAGGTTATCCAAAGATAAGGTTCTTCCAAGTGATATTGTCTTGCCAGGTAGTTGTGAGGAGGAAACACAGTTATTGAAAATGTTGGGTGTTGATTACATATCATATCTTCCATGTCTAAATGATTGTATTATATAGAGAGGAAAATATGTAGACAAAGAGATATATGTCTAAAATGTGGGCAAGACAAGTAGTGTAAATAAAATTAAAAAATGGGTAAATCACATGGTCCTCCTCATAATATATTGAGGCACATGTCTATAATCCCAATGATTCAAAGGCTCTTTCATTGAAAATAGTTATCTATGTTACAAGGATGGCATGCCTCACATAGAAGTGAGACGGTATTTATTCCAATCCCAACAGATTCAATAGCCATGAAGCATATAGACGATAAATGGCCCGAAAAATTCAAGGATGAAGTTAGTACAAAGTCTAGAACTCGGCATATCCATGGATGGCATCAACCCATATTCCCTCCAAAACACCAACTATTCTGTTTGGCATGTAGTAGCGATCAATAAAAATACCCTCCCATGGTTGTCCATGAAGAATGAAAATATTATGTTGACTCTCATAGTCTCTGGTAAAAGACAAGTGAAAAATATGGATGTTTACTTACAACCATTGGTAGATGAATTGAAAGAATTATGAGAAGGGATACATGTATACGATGTATCAAGACCCATCACAATAGAGAGGAGTTTTAATTTGTATGGAATATGTGCTTACACCATACATGATTATCCAGGCTTAGGATTTTTCTCTAGAAAATTACATGAAGGGATACATGTACACGATGTATCAAGACCCATCACAAAAAAGAGGAGTTTTACTTTGTATGGCATATGTGCTTACACCATACATGATTATCCAAGCTTAAGATTTTGCTCTGGAAAATTACATGTTTATTGATTTGTTTATATATGTAACAATATTGTTTCACATATTAATTTAATTCATTACAATTGTTCTAATCTTCATGATCACTAATGTGCCCTGTATACAATAATTTTGCAGTTCTTGTAACAAAAGGGTATCATGGATGTAAATGTTGTCGACCGTCTCTGAAGGCTAGGTGGTCCGACCACCTATGAAAGATAGTGTGCGACTACTCCAGGGTATTCCTCCCAAAAGAACACCCTTACAGAAGAGAAACATTTTCTTTCAATGGTAAACTAGAGAGAACCCAAAGGCCTGCAATAATGACACTAGTTGAATGGCTTATTGCATATTATAGAGAGAAGGAGGAGGAGTTTGCATAGATGTTTGATTTAAATGGGGAGCGTATGTTCGATGATCCAAAATTATTCGACACATATGTTGAGAATTTTCCCATTGGGATGAAAGGGAAATTTATCTTTTATGAGCTCCCATATTGGGAGAATATTGAGATTTCCCACTTACTAGAACCCATGCATATATTTAAAATGTTTAATATTCTTTATGGAGGCATGTATCATTGAAATGAAATGAAATATTGGCTATTAGGAGAGATCTTATTTCTTCAAAAACTAAAAATAAACATTGGAAAAGACAAGAAACTCAAGGAGAGGTTGGTCCCTCTTGGTCTTTCAAAGAAGGTGATGTCCCATGGATTTTAAAGAAATATGATATTTATTTGGAAAATGAAGTTATAATGGATGTGAGGGTGCCTTATTATATGGGTCTTCACTATGACATTGCTTTGCTGTGGAATACCATTTTCTAGGGTTGAAATCACATGACCATTTGCACCTTCTAAGAGTGCGTATGTCAAGAACACGATTTTTTTATTTGTTATTATTTTCATGCAATGTGATATTTTATAATTAATTTATGTATAATGTACTATTTACTTTGGAGTTCCATTATCCTTTGCACGTGCATGGGTGTGTGAACTATGACTTCCCCTAAGACCTATGATTTGCAATATCTAAATTATATGCATTTGTACGTTGGATCACATCAAAGGAGATTCCTATGGATAGAATTCCACGATGGCTTCAAGAGATAGATGAGATTCCTTGTATGTTTGAGAAGGAGCTGATGACTAGTTTCATGGACTTGCATGTTAATCTTCTAATTCATCTAGTAGATGAGGTTGAATTATTTGGGGTGGTTTCTTGTCATTGGATGTTATCCTTAGAGAGATACATGAAAAAATTGAAAGGTTTTATATGACAAAGGGAAAAACCCGAGGGCTCTATGACATAGGGGTACATATCATATGAGTCTTTCTATTATTCCAGTGAGTACATGAAGAAGATTGACATCACATCAGGTGCAATGATTTTGGACAATGAAAGCAATGAAAACAAAAGTGAAGGGGAGCTTCTCCAAATGAATGCAAAGAGGCACAGATGAAGAGTAAGTGAATTATCATTTTTTAAATTTATACATAATAATTATTCACACTAAACTTCATATTAATGCATATTTTGATCTCATACATACTATATATGTTGGCTTGATTTCATTAGCAAATTTATAAATTGAAGTCATCAACAAATTCATTCTTTACAGTATGAATGCAACACAACCATGAGTCACATTCTATGAACATAAGAGGAGGAAATGGGACAGTGACATGAAATAATTAAGCTGTTGAATGGTAGAAGTGTGCCTTATCCTGATAATTGAAAATAAAATATCTCAATGACATGCCCTAAACATTGGGTTTTTGATCAAGTCATAGAGAAATATGGTGCATCTGGTCGTTACCTGCAAGCTGAAGAGGATGCACTAAACATAAGGATTGGGTGAAGCAATTTATTAATAATCTATTTTTGTACATTTTGAACTTCATAATGCACATTTGAATTGTAATATCTATATTTTATTTTTTAATTATGTTTGGGTTATTAGACACATGAAACTGTGATTTTTTCACTTTTTTATAGATGCATTTGTTCTAAGCTATGTGGGAATATGGACATCATTTTCGCACGAAGGATGTTGATGATGGATGCATGACACAACACTGTGGAGTGGAAGTCGATTTCGACACCACGATTAAAACCTAATACAAGGGATGTTAGGTTACATCAGAAAGATACAAGAGATCATTCAAGTGGACTTATCTTCATTGAAATGTGATATTTTTAGGTGCAATTGGTGGGACACCTTTGATCGGAATAATGTAAAGGAAGATCATGATAGTAGGCTAATATATATTAACTCTAAAAAGATGTGGCATGAAGCTAGGGAGCCTTATCTTTTCCCTAAACACTGCAACTAGGTGGTTTTTTACCCAGATGTTTTGGATAGATATTGGTGGTTCATATTAAGACACAACCCTAGATCAAAACATATTTTTTAGAACAACCATGTTATCATGCCAAGTGAGGAAGATAATCAAGGTGATGAAAATAGAGAGTGATATTTACTTGTGTTATTTCATCATTTTATACTATTGTTGTATGTTTATGTTTTCATTATTTCACTAATTATATTGTTTTTTATTAATTTTGTTGGCATTTTATATAATTGGTAAGATTCAAAAATGTTTTTACATGTTTTTTATTGCAGCGGAAACATTTTTACTCTTAAAACTAAGTATTTTCAATTGTGTAATTTATAATTTATAATTAAAATTTTAACATATTTGTTTAATGTGTTTAAATATAATTTACAATATACTTCTTCTATAGTATTTGGATATACATCAGGATGGATCGAAATATTGTGATTCTAAGCATGAATTATCAATTTATAACTATATTTTTGTAAGATATCAATCTAAATATACTCATATTATCTCCTTTCTCAAATGACATTATGACCATAAATCTAAAATAACTCACAAAGTGATAGAAAATGGAGAAGGAAAATTATATTTGTGTTATATATGTGTACTCAAAGGCCTACTACAACTATCATCAAAGTTTTTCAATATAGTAAAATAACCTCCCTTATTTTCACTATGCAACATATCTCCATAAATATAAATGTAGTGTAAAACATGGTGTACAATATCAATGATTATAAGGATTCAAGGTGGTAGTCCTTATAAAATAGGAAAATGAGAAAAATATAACCAAAATAAAAGAATACAGAATTTTTAAACAACATTGAAGATTTATTCTTGATTAGTTTATTAATCAATTCACATGTTTTTCTTCACGTTTATTTCAAAATCAATATAAATCATGTAGTGATAAAACTATGAGGACTTTAATAATGAAAAAAATTGTGTATTAATATGTAAGATTAAATTCTTGACATGAGAGGTAAAGCCATGTTTACTATGTTTAAATTCCAGTTCTTGCAACATTTTGTAAACTAAAAAGAGGTGTTATTCAGGTATTAAATGTTGATTACATCTTTTTATGGACCATAAGAGAAACAAATGGGATTACATGGATGCATGAGAGGTTTTTATTTTTCTTTATGGATAATGGAATAGTTTTGACTTTTATTTTAAATGGTGATTATAAATAAAAGTTGAATTGATAAATATTTTATGGTAGAAGAATTAGATGATAAATGATGTGATGGTGATTAAGAGCCATTTGCTTGAATTTCTAATAGACTCGGTGATGCATTTTTCTTTCCTATTTAGATTATGTAAAAAAAATATCTATTTTTATGTATTTATAAGTAAATTATTTAAAGAAGACATGTCTTTATCATCGTAAACATGATGTAATATTAGCTAGGAGAAATGTGAAAACATGAATTTTAGTGACTATCTCGTGATAAGTATGTGGAAAAAATAATATTTCTTGAGTTGTTGATTAGGAAATAATCAAATATATTATTTGTCAAAAAGTTAAATCTAATATAGTACTATTTTGTATTGTTTAACTCATATTTATTATTAAAAAAAGATTAATTTAAGCCACAATGGTAAATAAAGAACCAAAATACCACCAAAATGTTATATCTTTATAACTATAAAAAAAACCATTTGTCTCTTTAAGGGAGAACTTCCAATAGAGAAAATCCCTAACTACAAGTTACTTGACAAGCCTTATTTTACATTTCTTGATCCTCATATTTTGAGAGAGAAATTTTAATTTAAATTGGTAAGAGTTGTTATAAATATTAAATTTAAATTACTTGAAACACTCATAAAGGTAGTGATAAATTAAATTTTATTAAAATAAATTTTTTTTTAAAGTTATATTAAATCTAAATTAATTATAAACAAATATGACTTAGGTTTTTTAAATTTAACAATAGATTGAATTTTATAAACCAATATAGATCCATCTTAACAATGGAGCCACTAAGAGCCGAGAGGGATCAACCTAAATCCTAGAGAGTCGGTCAGAGTACTCCATCCTGAATCGGACACCAGACCTATGTGCCCGCATGCCCACACCCATTTACATATGAGGATGTGCCTCAGCCTCCAGGGCCTCACCTATCTCTCCATCTCCCTCTGGTGGGGGAGGAGGCATGTCCCCAAAAAAACTACCGATGCCTAAAAAATATATAGTACACAACAATAATTAGACAATTGTTTTAAACAATTTAGTAAAACAAGTTAAAGAACGCGCTAGAATAAATTTTATTCTAATTAATTAAGATAATAAAATGAAACTAAATTAATTTATAGAAAACACAAATATTACCTCTATCATCTGCAAGATCATTTAGTGTGAAGAGGATGTTGGGAAACTGTCTCAAATCCATCCCCGCATACAGACATGACACCAAGACAAACATGTGGTCATCCTCACTGGCCTGTAGCCCTAGTGCCTTAGTGAAAATCTTGGTCGAATACTCCAATAAGTCCCCCTTAGGCATCATCTCACCTGAGATGCGTATTCACACCTCAGTCATCGCCCTAAGAGGGTGACAATAAAAAGTAGAACTCGTCTATGAAAACCTCTAAAAAAATAAAGAAAAAAATCTTTGAAGCAAAATGGAAGCTCTTCCTCCCATGAATAATAGCATGACATATATCTAAAGCCCTAAAAATCTGCCGCAAAAAATGGGATACCATATGACATCATGGTGCTTGGATTAAGAATTGACAAGAAGAAAAAGAGGGCAAATAATGCATTTCCTGTCACTAGTATAGTGTGTAATGGTACTCACTAGAAGTGAGAGGAACATAACCTCCTGTGCACCAAAAGAAGCAATCTTTAGTTGTCCACCAGACACCTGAAAATTTGATGGATACACTACATGACCCCCAACATATCTCTAAGAGTAAACAAGTTGACTCTCTGTTGCAACACCATGGGGGACATCAGGGAACTGGGGGAAATCCTTCCCTCTCCTAGATAGGTTAGTGATAAAATATATGTCCTCCTCAGAGGGCTTATACCATGTGTTAGGACCAACACGAAAATATTGTTGGTGGACATCCCACCGACGGATCAAATGTGCCAAAAAGCCAAAGCGCGCCTTTAGGGATGTAGTCTCCTCATAGTACTTATGGAAGCCTACATTACTCAAGGGCACTCGGGTTGTTGTGCTAATAGGATGAGTGTGTAAATCACTCTTCCTCTCTCGAGCCTCCCATTGTTGGATCATATTTTATTGGTCCGCCATTTGCTCCTACTCCTACTATTGCTCCCTCTATTAATGTCTTTGCTAAATGATTAACATATAAAATACATCAGCCTCATACATAAAACATAATTTTTTTTATTAAATGAAAAATGTATTTATAAATATGGACACATAAATTTCAATTAAAAAGAAAAAAAATCATCCCAAGTGTGCCCAGAAGATAGTAATGTACTAGAACTGGTACACCATCAAATAGGAAAGCACCGAAAATGGTGCATACATGCATATGTCGCACCGCTTTTGGTTTACATAAATACAAACACATTGTTTATTTTTTATATTCAACACAGTGCATCGAGACAAGATTACACATCGGTGTGTACATATAAATTTTTCGCACTGAAATAGAACGTTTAGGTTATCGAACACACCAGGCTATATTTTTTTAATATTATGTGTGCGGTTCATTTAATAAATATAAATGCATCAGGAGTATCCTAAAAATGTACGCATTGACATATAAATTAACTCTTTTCCCAGTGTGTTTTAATTTACCAAACACATCGACAACATTGTGGTACATTAAGTTTACGTACCAGAGTGCGGTGCATTAAGTTTACACACAAAAGTGCAATGCACTCTGTAAATTTATAGGGTTCACTGCTACTGGTGCAATCCGAACCTAACGAATAGACAACACAAGATATTTTTTTATTTTTTAAAATTGTGTATTTTTTGACCTAATTTGCAATTCTAATCCGCTAAAAAAATAAATTACAGAGAAACATAGATATTACCTAGACATTTTCTCTTTGGGGAGGCATAGTTATGATGTAAATGAGAAAACAAAAATTCATAAAATTTGAAAGCCATGCATTGAGCACGGGAGAAGGATGGTGAGCAAGAGAATCACTGATGGTAGGGCACTTGAGTGAATGAAGAGTGGCACCAATGCTTCAAATCTCTACAACAATTTAAATGGTAAATATGAAATTTACAGTCGGTAGGTGCTTTTTATTTAGCCCTGTTTTGGCGCGTTATTGTAACAACACGAGTGCGTACTATTTCCAAGTGCACTGCATTTTTTAAAATAAAAAAAAATTATAGCAATGCTCTTGGTAAATGCATACCAGGGAATTTTAATACATGAACAACATCGATGCGTCATGGGCATATAACACCAAAATGGTGAAAATAATTTTAGGACCGACATTTTTTAAATTTAACCTTTGTCCAGTGCTATTAAGTACTATAAGCATGTAGTTACACATCAAGGAGTTTTAATACATGAAAAACACTGGCGCTTCATGGGAATATATCATTGAAATGGCTAAAAAAAACTTACGACTGCCATTTTTTAAATTTAGCCTTTATCCGGTGCTATCGAATAGTGTAAGCGCAGGTGCGTCATATATAGGTGGCACATCGTTGTTTTTATTTGTATAAAAGGTAATTCTTTGATGATGAATCATTCTTTATTAAGCATCGGGGCTTTTAGTTTAATTAACAACACCGATGCATATAATTTAATAAGTGCACCACCATTTTGAAGTTAAAAAATCCACATCAGTGCACTATGTTGTGGACACTCTAGGGCATTAGTGCACTTGTTTAGCACCGGGTCATCATGAGAGTATAGCACCAGACTGGGAAAAATGAATTTTATGACTGGAATTTTTGTAAACTTAGCCTTTTTCTAGTGCTATATAGTAGTATACATACCAATGCACTTTTTGTACTTAGTGCATTGTTATTTTTTATTTTTATAAAAAATAAATTTGCCATGGTGAACAATGTGTTATTCGACACCGATGCATATATTTATAGTAACACACCAGTGCGTTAGTGTATTAGATACACACTGTTTAAAATCATTTTCTAAAGCATCTTCCCGCCCAACTTTGCCAGTGACCTCCACTACAAACAAATTTGTGCGCTATTTTTATAGGGGCTTTCAAAAAAACCTCCATTATAGGGTCTTTTCCTTGTAATGAAAGGATAAAATTTCTTCTAACAACACCAAAAAATGCCTTAGATTATTTAAAATAACTCAAACATAAAAATAGTTATAGGGATTAGATGGAAAAATGACATCATATGCGAGGTGCTCCCTAATCAATGCTCATGACAATCAATCTTGTTAAAGAAAATTTTTTATCAACAAACATCTAGTGTGGTTCCTTCCTAATGGAATCTTTGCAGGAAATAAAAAGGCTTAGTATAACACCTACAAAACCAAAAATTTATGAAGATTATGGAGCGACCGTAAAAAATCAGAAAAATTTCCCAAATACCCAAAACAAATAGCTATGTAGAAATCAAACAATAGCCAAAATAAATCCCTCAGATATGTTAGGCGGGATATCACCATCTAACATATATATAATACTCATGGTTCCATCTATAATACAAATCAAGGTCCTTTCCATTAGAGAATTTTTGAGGTATATAATGGGCCTCCTAAGGAATATTATAAGATAATAGTAGAAACAAAAAAGTAAGATTAGATTACAACATCAAATTTTAGAGGGAAAAAATAAAAAACTACCTTTTCAACTTGTGTTTTCAACTGATCTCCCTACAGTTTTACTCAAATTTCGAGCGTGAGCACTCGTTGGATGCAAAATTTAATTCCTCATCTAATGAGTACACATCGAAAGTATACAACATGGATACTCCTTGGATGAGGAATTAAATTATGCATCCAATGAGTGCTCCTGCTCGAAATTTGAGTAAAACCATAAGGAGATAAGTTGAAAATACGAGTTGAAAAATTTGTTTTTCATACCTTTTTATTTTTTTACTCCAAAAATGGTAAATCATCCCCCACATTTGGTAACATCATTTTGAATCTTATTGGTTCTTATAAAGTTGATTTTGATCGTGAATTCCCACCAAACCATTGATTCAGGGTTTCTATCATCCGATCTAGATAATAGAACGAGAATTCTCTAAGCCACTATCTTGTGAATATTTTTGCTAGAAAAAATAACACAATCTAGAAGCGGAAGAAGCAAAATCAAAGTGAATTATATAAATAACCAAATACAAAACTATAACAGGATCCCTTGGTAACTTCTCACTAATCCAACATTATCCCACAACTTCCATTGTGTTGCTCTGAATGGGAGGTCAACATTAGGAATGACACTACACTCAAACCCACGAGACCAAGTATACATAGTAATGGGAAACACTGACATGTAAAGGTCTCATCAAAGTAATGAGTGAGCAGAAGATCACTTGGAAACACTTGGGGCTAGGAATACTTGGCTCTAATACCATGTCAGGCAAAGGAAAATAACTCTCGAATTGATACCTTTGTATTAATGTGAATATAATTATATAACATGGAGGTGTGTGACCTTTGGGATTCTTCTTCCAAGGTCGCTTCATTCTAATTGTTCATTTTCTTTTATTTACATATACAATTTATTCACCCTTGACGATCAGATGTGCAAAAGATACAATGAGGTCATAATTTTACTTTAATTATCAATAATTATTAGGTGGATGGTAAGAATTTAACTTCCATGGAATATTTTAGAATATTTTTAGTAACATATACAAATTAAAGGTTGAGATTTATCTTCAAAGTAGTTATGCAATTTTTGCTACTTTAGTTAAATTGATTAATTAAAAAATTGTTATATGAACAAATTTGACATAACAAGTTACTATTTTTTTGGCATGTAATGATAAGTACGTGTATCATAATATCTTATATAAAACATTTATTTTATAATCAAATAAAAATATACATCTTTATATATATATATATATATATATATATATATATATATATATATATATATATATATATAATTTAAGTGTTATATATATATATATATATATATTCTAAATTTTAACATACTATAAAATGTAGAGTGAAATAAACATAAATGAATACCTATCACATTTAGGGACCATTTAATGTATATTAGTGTACTTATTGGAAGGGGTAATGATAATATTCATGTACCCTAATTGGAAGGGGTAATGATAATATTCATGTACCCTAATTGGAAGGGGTAATGATAAAGGGTGAGGTAGCCCAACAAAACCATCTGTCAAATTTGACTGTTTTCATACCTCTCCGACTATCTTCCCAGTAAAAAGAAAAGAAAAAGAAAAGAGGGGGAAGGTTTCGCAAATTTATAACCTGCATTTGAGGAGCAAATCCCCTACTGGTCAAATTCCATCCCTATTCCCGCATTTCCAGCAAAGGGGGAGGAATTGCAATTAGCTGAGACCTCTCGTTTAATACCAGAATTAGTCTTGTGAAAGAGAAGCCTAAAGTTTTGGGTAATGCAGACTTTCAGGGAGATTCTTCCCATTTTCAAACACAGAAACATATGTTTCTTCTAAAAGAGGGAAAGGAGTGCCTGTGAACCCACGTCGTTTTGACGTCTATAGCAGATGCAGTACGTGATGTTGGAAAGGCCTCTCAATAATAAGTGGATCAGCGTGTTCCAATTAATAGATATTGCTCAAACAACTACTTTTGTTTCAAATTTGGACCCGTGTTTGGCTATGTTGTTCCATAAAATAATCTTTATAATTTTTATAAAATTTAAAATAATTTTTTTCTTTATAAAATTTAAAATAAAATCAATTCTAATTTTATGTTATAAAAAAAATTAATTCAAATTTATTTTATGTAATAAAAAATGTAATTTAATTTCATCTTTTATTTATATTTATATTCATATTTGATCAAATTAATGAAAATGGCTCTCCAGGTGAGAACCTGGAGAGTGTACAAACACACTCACACAATCTCTATTACATTGAATGAGATGAGCCTTAATTATATAGGCTTTCACACTAACGGGATGGCTTCAACCACTCCCGAGATATTAGGATCTGAGATCTAGAATTAGAATCTCATTCCTATCCTAACTTAACTTTCTCCATTAATTTCTAACACTCCCCCTTAATGGAGAAAGGGTACAGAACAATAACATATATAACATACGCCTGCTGGTCTACTCTCAGCTAGGTTTACAATGGTAAAAGACATAAAAAAAAACTTGGTAACAGAGTTTTCATCTTAGTCTTCTTTGCGTGAGATCCATGCTTGTTCATTTGTGGATGAGGCTTCATCTTCACTTTATTTGTCATGAGATAGTGATGTATCTTTGCCTCATTTCTTCCCCAGTGATGGAAAGCTTGAACGCTTATCCTCGCCCTTTTGAAAATTATGACAGGCTTAATAGAAAACGGTTTTCTCTCACCATTTCTGGTGGCATGCGTGTAAATTTCAGCAATTTTGTTATCTGCACACACATAAATATTGATGAGATTATCACATTTTAAGTTCTCTCCAGCTCTGTCTTCTTCTACCACGTCTTCGCCATTAGTTTCATGTGGCTCGTCGAATTGATCTTCAACACTTTGTTCATCTTTACATCCCTCCTGAAGATCAACTTGTGACTCTTCAATATCACGATCTTGCACAACGGATTGTGCCTCTTGTTTTTCGTGGTCATCAACAGAACCACATTGTTTTTCTGAAAAAATTCCAGACTTAAAAATACTCCTCATGCTAAAGCCTCCAAATGCCAACATGAGAATATCATCATCATCATCATCAGAAAAAATATCTAAAAAAATAGACATGTCGTTAAAAAAGGTCCAGCTTATCTGGTTTTGTCTTGCTTCCAGATTTCGACTCCACTCGGTCCTCTTACAAGCTCCAACAACCCCGTTTTCACGCAGGTGGGAATCTTCCCTTTGGCTACTCTTCAACAGTAGAACCTTGTCGATTGTGGCTTCTATGCCACGCAGGGCTTAGTGCCCTCATCTCTTGCGACGAGCAGCAAATGACCTCTCAACAAACTGGAAACGATATCGACATCCAATTCTAATGCATGTGATTAGCAGTGTCTCATATGACACATATTTCTGAAAATAGGTTCAAATCAGCGAAAACTTTCACGTTTTCATTATGACATATAATAAATTAGACGAAAAATTTCACCAAAATCAGAGATATTTAGGCCAAAAATTGGGCTTATGTCCGCAACAACCCTGGCACCACATGACCATAGCATTCTTGGTACACTGAAAGCTATTCACGACAGTATCGAAACATAAAAAAAGGCGAAGAACAAAAGAAATGAAACAAATATCTATTAGACGAGCTCGAAGTGTGAAGCTCCTGGACCGATTCCCTAAGGTCGCAGCCGAAGCTATCCGCTATGCTCGAGTATCATAGCGAAAAGCCATAAAAAAATAAATACAGAATTCCTCTAACTGTCTCATGCACCTTCCAAAAGCAAGTGGAATCAATTTGTTCCACAGCTAACACGGGGAGGTGGTCTCATAAAAAACAAAAAAAACTTCAAACGCTTTTCATATTGTGCTCCCGCATCCAAACACTGGATACCCACGAATCCTTGCGATGTTTTAGAGCGCAGAAATTTGATCAGATCTTTGCAAAAAAACATCCACAGGTCAAGGCTACATGGTGATGGTTGAATCACTGTCAAGGCCCCTTACGATCCACGTCGTAGCCAGCCTCTCATACAAGGATCGAGGTAGATCAGATCCAATCCAATCCGAATCCTCAGAGATCAGCTGCACACTGTAGCCTCTCGTCCCAATAACCATAGATTCGACGACTAGTTCACTTTACAGAACATTATACCATTCAAGACTGAGACGGAATGAGGCTATATTGCGTGGATGCCTCGACATGGAGAGAGTACCGTGGCCATCTATTTCTAATGGTGCAAAAGAATTGCTTAAATCGATGATGAGAATTGCTTCTGTACACAACGCACAATAAACAAGCGGATGGCGGATGCCTCAAATTCAATTTGACAGGGACGCATGATGATGCTCATTACCGAAATCTTCTCCAAACGCCTCTGCGTGCAGGGATTCACAACAACCACGTTGCCTTACTCCCACAAATCGACGCTGCTAACTAGATATGTTGCCCACACTACTCACACTTCCACTGCGCAGGCAAACTCCTCTGCTCAGCTCACCATAGGCAGTCAGCGATTAAACCACTGAACTCATCACGACCTCGGACATCGACTCTCACACCCATGCAGCGCCACCAGCCACGCAGCGCACACAGGCCTGTTATCTTACAAAGCTCCGATACCATGATAAAATTAATGAAAATGGCTCTCCAGGTGAGAACCTGGAGAGTGTACAAACACACTCACACAATCTCTATTACATTGAATGAGATGAGCCTTAATTATATAGGCTTTCACACTAACGGGATGGTTTCAACCACTCTCAAGATATTAGGATCTGAGATCTAGAATTAGAATCTCATTCCTATCCTAATTTAACTTTCTCCATTAATTTCTAACAATATTCATATTATATAATATAAATTTAATTTTTATTTAAATAATTTTCATATTAAACTATATAATATGTATCTTTTATATCATAGAAACAAGATTTTGAAGAATCATACTTAGAATTTTTTTTTTTAAATTTGTAAGTAGCATTAGTCTTAATAGACGTTAATCACAATCATCATTTTAAAAAAAAAAAAAAAAACATTCATTTAACAAGAAATAATAACATTCTTATTTTACTATGTTTATATTTAGATTAATTAAATAATAATGAAATATTATTATATGTAAATTAATTGGATTGTTAACCTTTACTTAGTTTTATTTTAAATTTTGAAATATTTTTTATATTACCAATCTTCTTGACTTGTTAAGTCAACATGAATTTTTTTAAACCTTGGCATTACTTCATCCTCATGTCTAGAGAATTGAACTAAATCACACTTCACATCTAAAAGTGCCTTAACAGAGCATTGTATCACACTGAATCAGAGTCTTTAAAGAGAGCACTCGATCACAGTCTATCCAAAACCCACTAAAAGTTAAGTCAACATAATTATAATAATTGAAATATAGAAATATTACTCTTAAATAACGTTAGTCATCATCATTTAAATTTTATTATATATTGAACTATTTTAATATATAATAATCGATTGGTTTATTAATCAATTCACATGTTTCTTTGGGTTTATTTCAAAGTCAATATAAATCATGTAGTGATAATTTAAATTTTATTATATATGAAACTATTTTAATATATAATAATCCATTGGTTTATTAATCAATTCACATGTTTTTCTTTGGGTTTATTTCAAAATCAATATAAATCATGTAGTGATAAAACTGAGGACTTTAATAATGAAAAAATTGTGTATTAATATGTAAGTTGTGTATTAATATATAAGATTAAATTCTTAACATGAGAGGTAAAGCCATGTTTACTATAGTTAAATTCCAGTTCTTTCAACATTTTGTAAACTAAAAGGAGGTCTTATTCACGTATAAAATGTTGATACATATTTTTATGGACTATAAAAGAAACATATAGGATTACATGGATGCATGAGAGGTTTTTATTTTTTTTCTTTATGGACAATAGAAGAGTTTTGAATTTTCTTTTCAATAGTAATTATAAATAAAAGTTGAATTAAAAAATATTTTATGGCAGAAGAATTAAATGATAAAAGATATAATGATGATTAAGAGCCATTTGCTTGAATTTATAATAGGCTTGGTGGTGCATTTTTCTTTAATATTTAGATTATGTATAATAAATATCTATTTTTATGTATTTATAAGTAAATGATTTAAAGAAACGTGTCTTTATCATTGTAAACATTATGTAATATTAGCTAGGAGAAATGTGAAAACATGAATTTTAGTGACTATTATGTGAGAAAAATAATATTTCTTGATTTGTTCATTAAGAAATAATCAAATATATTATTTCTAAAAAAGTTAAATATAATATAGTATGAGTTTTGTATTATTTAACTCATATTTATTATTAAAAAAATATTAATTTAAACCACAATAGCAAATAAAGAACCAAAATATTATATCTTTATAACTATAAAAAAGACCATTTGCCTCTTTAAGGGAGAACTTCCAATAGAGAGAATCCCTAACTACATGTAACTTTAAAGAGAAAACTACAAGTAACTTCACAAGCCTTATTTTACATTTCTTGATCCTCATCTATCTTTCGAGAGAGAAATTTCTAATTTAGTTGTCATCTTAAGAATGGAGCTACTAAGAGTCGAGATGGATCAAATCTCATTATATGAAAATCTATTTTTAGAATGCAAAACTTGAAAAAATATGTACATGTCAAAAGATAGATGGCCGAAAGTGTAATTTTTCATTGTTTAAATTGTATTTTTGAATAATTCATTATTAATATTTTATATTAAAAATTGAAATACTTAAACATTTTAGTCTTATTAAGAACTAACTAAACTATTTTACGTTTAATTATTTTTTCCTTGTGAGTATTGAAATGTTTTACTAATTAGGTTATAATGAATATGAATGAACTATCGAAGAAAAATAAAAGTATTTATGGTAATTTTACAATTATAGTTTCAACCATACTAAACTTTGTAATTTATAAAAACACATTTGAATTTTTTTTTTTTAAAGTAAGTTGTTTTGAATGTAATTTCATATATAAAATTTTGATATAACTTCACCAATACATAATCTATAATAAACATTATTTCATAAAAATAAACATCATCATGATAACCATCTAACAAACATAAACATCATCTAAAATACACATTCAAATTCGTTAACATCATGATTATAATTATATACACCTCTAGCACATATAAATGCCACTGGTTAGCACACAAAGGCTAATAATCTAAAATGGCATCATCATTGTGGTCACATCTAACAAAACACAAGCATCGTTATCTAACATCATCACCACACATCCTCAAATATACATCTCATATCAAATAAATTGTATCACATACACATATATCTACGAGCACATTAAATGAACATATCTAACATGACTTAATAATATACACATCAACACCAACGTATAAATTAAGTACATCAACATGAACAAAAATAATGCACCATACACACACACACACACACACACACACACACACACACACACACATATATATATATAAATTAAGTACATCAACATGAAAAAAAATAATGCACCATATATATATATAAACAAGTCAAATAAATGCATGGAGTCAAATAATTGCTATAAAATATCTAACACAATAGACGTAGTAGTGGCATCCTTGTCTATAGCAGAAGACGATGGCTGGTAAAGTACTACCTCAACAGTCGAACTATGAGGTGGAGGAGAAGGTAGTTGGTCTACTCTCTCAAGAGAAACATGTGGCAAGGCCACCAGTACTGGGTGATTATCATGTGGTGAATGATGAGGAGGTGGAGTACTACTAGAAGAATCATCGACGCCCTGACTATGATTTGATGGGGTAGTACAACCAGAAGCGTCACTACTCTCATCATCATGATCTGATGGGGTAGCACTGGGTGAAGACTCATGTGGCATATCTGTTACATGCCCATCCCTACTTGTTGCGAGTATCATGGTATCTCCAACGATATGACACATGAGACTCATTTTTATTACGCGAACAATCCTTGAAGAGCTCCAGGATCCTAGGATATGCCCTAATGTCTCAAGCCCTCGTAGGGAGAACTCCCTCCTCAACCAAAATCCTAGATAGTCAGTCACAGTACTCTATCCTGAATCGGACACCAACCCTATGTGCCCACATGCTAGCACCCATTTACATCTCACGATATGCCTCAACCTCCAGGGCCTCACCCATCTCTAAATATCCCTCTGGTGGGGGAGGAGGAATGTCCACAAAAAAAATATTGATGCCTAAAAAACATATATTACACAGCAATAATTAGACAATTTTATTAAACAATTTAGTAAAACAAGTTAAAGAACGTGCTAGAATAATTTTTTTTTCTAATTAATTAAGATAATAAAATGAAACTAAATTAATTTATAGAAAACACCAATATTACCTCTATCATCTACAAGCTCATTCAATGTGAAGAGGATGTTTGGAAACTATGTCAAATCCATCCCCGCATATGGACTTGACACCAAGAAAAACATGTCATCATCCTCATTGGCCAGTAGCCCTAGTGGCTTGGTGAAAATCCTGGTCGAACACTACGATAGGCCCCTCTTAGGCATCATCTCACCCCACATGCGCATTCACACCTTAGTCATTGGCCTAGGAGTGTGATAGTCAAAAGTAGGCCTCTTCTCATAAAACCTCTCAAAAAATAAATAAAAAATCTCTGAAGTGAAAGGGAAGTTCGTCCTCCTATATATAATAGCATAGCATATATCTAAAGCCCTATAAATATGCCGCAAACAAATGGCATACCATATGATACATCATGGTGCTTGCATTAAAGAATCGACATGAAGAAAAAGAGGGAAAATAATGCATTTACCATCACTAGTATAGTGTGAAATGGTTCTCACTAATAGTGAGAGGCACCTAACCTCTTATGCACCAAAAGAAGTAATCTGTAGTTGTCCACTAGGTAGCTGAAAATTTGATGGATACACTACATGACCCCCAACATATCTCTGAGAGTAAACAAGTTGACTCTCCGTTGAAACGCCATGGGGGACATTAGGGAACTGGGGAAAATCCTTCCCTCTCCTCGATAGGCTAGTGATAAAATATATGTCTTCCTTAGAGGGCCTATACCACGTGTCAGGACCAACATGAAAAGATAGTTGGTGGACATCCCACCGATGGATCAACTGTGCCAAAAAGCCAAAGTGTGCCTTTAGGGATGTAGTCTCCTCATAGTACTTAAGGAGGCCTACATTCCTCAAGGGCACTCGGGTTTTTGCACTAATAGGGTGAGTGTATAAATATCTCTTTCTCTCTCGTGCCTCCCAATGGTTGGATCACATTTTATTGGTCCGATATTTTCTCCTTCTCCTGCTACTGCTCCCTCTATTAACATCTATGCTAGATGATTAATATATAAAATACATCAGCCTCACATATAAAACATAAATTTTTTAATTAAATGAAAAATGTATTTATAAATATGGACATATAAATTTCAATTAAAAAAAAAATCTTCCCTAGTGTGCCCAAAAAATTGTAATGCACTGGAACCGGTGCACCATCAAACAAGAAAGCAGCGGAAATGGTGCATACATACATATGTCGCATAGATTTTGGTTTACATACATACAAACACATTTTTTATTTTTTATATTCAACGTTGTGCGTCGAGACAACATTACACATCGGTGTGTACGTATAAATTTTTCATGCCAAAACAGAACGTTCAGGTTATTGAACACATCGAACTATATTTTTTTAATATTATGTGTGCAGTGTGTTTAGTAAATATAAATGCATCGTAAGTAGCCTAAAACCATACACATCGACGTACAAATTATATCTTTGACCTATGTGTTTTAATTTACCAAACACACCAACAACAATGCGGTGTGTTAAGTTTATGCACCAGAGTCTGGTGCGTTAAGTTTATGCACCAGAGTGCGGTGCGTTAAGTTTACGCACCAGAGTGCAATGCACTCTGTAAATTTATAGGGTGCACTGCAACTGGTGCGATTCGAACCTAACAAATGAACAACACAAGATATTTTTTTATTTTTTTTAAGTTGTGGATTTTTTGACCTAATTTGAAATTTCAATCCGCTAAAAAAACAAATTAGAGAGAAACATAAACATTACTTAGAAATTTTCTCTTTGGGGAGGCATAGTTATCACGTAAATGAGAAAAACAAATTTCATAAAATTTGAAAGCCACAAACTGAGCAAGGGACTGAAGGATGGTGAGCAAGAGAAGCATCGATGGTAGGGCACTTGAGTGAGCAAAGAGTGGTACCTGTGGTTCAGAGCTCTACAACACTATAAATGGTAAATATGAAATTTATGGTCTGTATGATTTTTTACTTAGCCCTGTTTCGGTGTGTTATTGTAACAACACCAATGCGTACTATTTCCAAGTGCACCACATTTTTTTAAAATAAAAAAAACCTATAGAAATTCTCTTGGTAAGTGTGCACCAGGGCATTTTAATACATGAACAACACCAGTGCATCATGGGCATATAACACCGAAATAGTGAAAATAATTTTAGGACCAATTTTTTTTAAAATTTAACCTTTCTCTGGTCTTATGAAGTACTATAAGCATTGGTGCCTTGGTAGTTACACATCAAGGAGTTTTAATACATGAAAAACACCGGTGCTTCATGGGAATATAGTTGAAATGGCTAAAAAAAAATTACAACGTCCATTTTTTAAATTTAGCATTTGTCCGATGCTATCGAGTAGTGTAAGCGTAGGTGTGTCATATATAGGTGGTGCATCGTTATTTTTATTTGTATAAAAGGTAACGCTTCGATGGTGCACCATTATTTTTTAAGCATCGAGGATTTTAGTTTAATTAACGACACCGATGAATATAATCTAATAAGTGTGCCACTATTTTGAAGTTAAAAACTCCACAACAGTGCACTATATTGTGTACACATTAGGGCATTAATGCACTTGTTTAGCACTAATTCATCATGAGAGTATAGCACTGAACTAGGGAAAATGAATTTCATGACTGGCATTTTTGTAAACTTGACTTTTTCTTATGCTATATAGAGTTATACATACCAATGCACTTTTTGTACTTAGTGCACCGTTATTTTTTTAATTTTATAAAAAATAAATCTGCCATGGTGAGAAATGTATTATTTAGAACCGATGCATATATGTATAGTAACACACTAGTGCATTAGTGTATTAGAGACACACCATTAAAAAGCATTTGCTAAAACATCTGCCCGCCCAACTTCGCCAATGAACTCCTCTACAAACAAATTTGTGTGCTATTTTTATAGGGGCATTCAAAAAAACCTCAATTAGAGGGTCTTTTCCTTGTAGTGACAGGATGAATTGTCTTCTAACAACACCAAAAAATGCCCCAGGTTCTTTAAAATAACTCAAACATAAAAATTGTTATACAGATTGGATGGAAACATGACATCATATGCGAGGTGCTCCCTAATGAATGCTCATGGGAAATTCCTTCTTAATGGAATCTTTTCACAAAAGAAAAAAGGCTTAGTATAACACCTACAGAACCAAAAAATTATGAAGATTATGGAGCGACCATAAAAAATCAAAAAAATTTCCCAAATACCCAAAAAAAATAGCTATGTAGAAATCAAATAATAGCCAAAAATAAATCCCTCAGATATGTTGGGTGGGACATCATCATCTAACATATATCTGATACTCATTGGTCCATATATAATACAAATCAAGACCCTTTCCATTAGAGAAATTTTGAGGTATAGAATGGGCCTCCTAAGGAATATTATAAAATAATAGTAGAAATAAAAAAAGATAAGGTTAGATTACATCATCAAATTTTAGAGGGAAAATGATCCAGGTGGATATCGATGACCTCCCACCTATTCCATTTGGACCCGCAACATCAATTCTTTTAGTTTTTCAACTTCAACACAACTTACTATTTTTAGCAGGTTTTCGGGTCCTGCACACCCAGAGCCATTTTTGGGACTTACTAATCGAGGTGGATATTGGTGGCCACCCACCGAGTCCATTTGAACCCCCACCATCAGTTATTTCAGTTTGTAATTTTCAACACAACTTATTATTTATAGTAGTTCTTCGGGTCCTGAACTTCTAGAGCCATTTTGAGGCCCTAAACGATTTTTTTTGGGAAAATGAGGACTCAAAAGTTGTATTCCTCAGATATATCTTTCTAACAATCTATTGAGTGTGTCAAACAGAGATTGGATGCCAAATTTATGTCCCTTGGAAGTTGAAACACCAATTTACCCAAACGTGACCCACAGTTTTGGCGTTTCATCTCCTAGGGTTAGGTTTTTGGACGTTTCGAATTTTACATTTTTTCTCAACAATAAATAGACCTTCGAGCCTCATTGTAACATAGTTCATGGGGTTGGTAGCTGACACATCTCTTCTTAGGGATAAGCGCTACCAGTGCCCTAGCTCGCTTGTTCGGATCATGTCTGTATTGTAACACAATTCAGGGGTTGGTAGCCGACACATCTCTTCTTAGAGATAAGCGTCGTCAGTACCCTAGCTGTTCAATTCCATTATGTCTCATTGTAACACATTTCAGAGGCCTGTAGCTGCCACATCTCTTCTCAGAGATACGCCTACCAACGCCCTAACTTTTCATTTCAGTCATTTTTTTTTATTAATAAAATGAAGCATTATTTCCGCTGCATCTTTGTGCTTATGGTTATATGTGTATTCTGTTGTGTTCCTGCATAAAATCTGGATTAGTGGTATTAGAGCAGTCTTCTCTTTCTCTGTTTTTCTTTTCATGTCCCCAACGTGGCCAGTGTATAAGGAGTTCAACCTCACAAACCCCGACGACCCCCCATGGCGGATGGAAAGAAAGACGAGGGAGCAGGAGATCCTATCAAAATCTTGCTCGAGGAGGCCCTTGAGAAACAGAGGAACGCGATAATGGATAACTTTGACCAGATCCTTCAATGGCTACCCACCGGTGACACATCTACATCCAGCATGTCCGCCAACAGGTTTGCGACATCCTGGACAAATCCAATACCAAGTTCAGCAAAATCCCCCCCCCCCCCCCCAATGGAGGAACTTAACACAATGGAGACCATTGCTTCCTATGGAGGGAGGAATGATCTCAGTGGATATCTGTACCTCCCACCTATTCCATTTGGACCCGCAACATCAATTCTTTCATGCCAAATAACACAACTTCATTTATTTTTATGTGTTTTCGGTCTCGTACACCCTAAGAGCCATTTTGGGGACTTAATGATCCAAGTGGATATTGGTGGCCACCCACCGAGTCCATTTGAACCCCCACCATCACTTATTTTAGTTTTTAAGTTTCAACACAACTTACTATTTATAGCAGTTCTTCGGGTCGTGAACTTCTGGAGCCGTTTTGAGGCCCTAAACAACGTCTTTTGGGAAAACGAGGACCTAGATGTTCATTTCCATTACATCTCATTGTAACATAGTTCAGAGGCCTGCAACCACCACATCTCTTCTCAGAGATATGCCTACCAGCACCCTAGCTGTTCATTTCAGTCATTTGTTTTATTAATAAAATGAAGCATTATTTCCGCTGCTTCTCTGTGCTTATGGTTATATGTGTATTATGTTGCGTTCCTGCATAAAATCCAAATCAGAAAAAGGAAAAAAATACTTTTTCAACTTGTGTTTTCAACTGGTCTCCCTACAGTTTTACTCAAATTTTGAGTGCGAGCACTCGTTGGATGGAAAATTTAATTCCTCAACCAAGGAGTACCCATCGAAAGCATACAACATGAATAATCCTTGGATGAGGAATTAAATTATGCATCTAACGAGTGATCCTATTCGAAATTTTATTAAAACCATAGGGAGATAAGTTGAAAATACGAGTTGAAAATGTTGTTTTCTCTTTTTTAACCTTTTTATTTTTTTACTCCAAAAATGGTGAATCATCCCCTACATTTGGCAACATCATCTTGAATCCTATTAGTTCTTATAAGTTGATTTTGATTTCACCTTTTTGTTTTGAGACCCATTTTAGGCCTCAAAACTTCTCTAATGCTTTCATCTTTATCAAGGAACAAATAACGAGATTCGCCAACAACTCATCATAGATTTTAAGGGAGGGAATTCAAGGAATAGATGAGTAAATATGCCATACCTTAGCCACTGGCAGTGCTATTAGATGGGGGAGTAGGAGTGAAGCCTATGCATTGGCAGAAAGTGTGAAGAGATTAATCAACTGAAAGGCAACAGAGAGCATCAACACCATCACAAAGAATGACAAGAAGGTTATCTCTTCCATTTCATGGATTCGTTAGAGAAAATATATGCCAATGGCCTTGCAAATATCTAGAGGAAAACAAGATGAAAAAATAAATCTCACAATGTTCTCTTCAACAACTTCCCACCAAACCATTGATTCAAGGTTTCTATCATCTGATCTCGATAATAGCATGAGAATTATCTAAGACACTATCTTGTGAATTTTTTTTCTAGAAAAAATGGCACAATCTAGAAGTGGGAGGAGAAAAATCAAAGTGAATTATATAAATAACCAAATACAAAACTATAACATGATCCCTTGGTAACTTATCACTAATCCAACATTACCCCACAACTTCCATTGTGTTTCTCTGAATGGGAGGTCAACATTAGGAATGACACTACACTCAAAACCATGAGACCAAGGATACAGAGTAATGGGAAATGCTGACATGTAAAGGGCTCATCAAAGTAACAAGTGAGCAGAAGACCACTTGGAAACGCTTGGGGTTAGGAATACTTCGATCTAATATCATGTTAGGCCAAGGAAAATAACTCCTAAATTGATACCTTTGCATTAATGTGAATATAATTATATAACATGGAGGTGCGTGACCTTTGGGATTATTTTTCCAAGGTCGCTTCTTATTCTAATTTTATATTTTCCGTTATTTACATATACAATTTATTCACCCTTGAGGATTAGATGTGTAACAGATACAGTGAGGTCGTAATTTTACTTTAATAATTAATAATTATTAGGTGGATGGTAAGGATTTAAATTCCATGGAATATTTTAGAATATTCTTAGTAGAATATACAAATTAAAGGTTGAGATTTATCTCCAAATTAGTTTTGCATTTATTGCTATTTTAGTTAAATTGATCAACTAAAAAATGCTATATGAACAAATGTCACATAATGAGTTACTATTTTTTGGGCATGTGGTATTGATAAGCCATGATATTGTAACAAAACCTATTTATTTCTATAATAAAGTGGGAGTTTTTGGATGAACTATAATTTCAACCTAACCTTCAGACAACATTTAATGCAGGAGTGGCCTCAGACTTTCTCGAGATTTCTCAGCTTCCTGAAGAAGCTATCGCCACCGACAGTCTCGAAAAGCTTCTCTGTTGTGTATAAATATATGTTTCTGCAATACAAATCACAAGTTGTGTGTATATTATGGATGTGCTACGTTCTTTGATATGGTATCAGAGCAAGGTGAGGCCTTTGAGCGATCAGTTATCGTCGTGTGAGTTTTCTTGTGTGCTATCAGATCATTGAGGAGATGTTGTAGAGGAGTATTTGTATTGCTGAAACGTTTGTTACAGAGAGGTTATGTTTAGTCTGTGTTCAGGTTGTGTGTAATGCATTAACCTTTTAGTGAAGGGCGTATTGGACACTAAGAGTAAGTTTATGTGTGGAGCCAACTTATGAAATTTGTTGCAAAGAAGTTTGTTTTTAGTTCTTTCTTGTGTTGTAGAAAAGTCTATTTCGGTTTGCAGTGGGTAAATGCTCTAGTGAAGGGTGAACTAGCTTTTGTGAAGGGCGAATTGGCTGAAGGAGATGAGTGGAGAAGTTTGCTTATGTGCTGGTAAGAGAGGGTCGAAGAAACCTGTTTTTAAATCAAATTTTGGGCAAGGTTGGTTGTTCGTATATGTGTTGAAGGCTTCATTGAATCCACTTGTAGTTTTTAAAATCGAATTGTGGTAAGGTTAAATTTAGTTAATGGATATGATTGGAACACTTCCTTTATGTTAAATTTTTTAACAGTTGGATTTAAAAAGGTTATTATGAATATTAAAGGCTTTATGGTTAATGCAAAGGTTCAAACCCAGTGAAAAGTAAATTGTGGTAGTTGCTGGTAATTGCCATTTCTTTTGAAGATTTTAAAAAGAGTTAATGAAGTCGTAGAAGTTATAATAGTTAAAGTGGTGAAATAAAGTATTGGAGTTTTTTTTTTTTAAGAAGTGGTTTTGATATTAAATATTTTAAAAGGATTTGATAACAAAAATAAAAAAAGGAAGGAGAATTAAAAATAAAAAAGGGGGTGCTATTATTTAAGGGGAAATACAATTAGTCAAAGAAAGTGTTATTGTTGTTTGTGCTTAAGGATTTATTAAAGTTATTGGTAAAGAAGTTATTATGATTTAAGGAGTATGTAAATTATTCATTAAATATATGGATTTATAATTTTAGAGACATGGCTAATGTGTTGGTGGAATATTATTTATCTAAATCTAATAAGTTAGATGGTGAGAATTATGCAAATTGGAAGTTTAAGATGCAGAATTTGATGGAAGGATACAATATATGGACGATTGTGTCTGGAGCTGAAGTCAAGCTAGAGCCCCCTCAAGCCACAACTGCTGCAATTCAAGATTGGGAGCGATGATAAAACAAAGCATAGGCGTTATTCAGGATGTCCGTTAAGGACAATATTATTCCACATTTTAGAGAGTGCAAAACATCCAAAGAGACATGGGACACTCTCAAAAATTTGTATGAGATGAAGACTAAAAATCGAATATTGTATTTAAAGAGTAAGCTTATTTGAATTAAGATGGAAGAAAATGAAAGTATCAATAATTTTATTTCTAGAATTAAGGATCTAAAAGATAAATTAGGTGACATTGGTGAAACAATATCTATTACAGACTTGGTTACTGTGACATTAAATGGAATGTTGGATGAGTATCAAATGTTTATCACTAGTCTTGCAGCTAGAGAGAAAGCTCCTACATTTGATGAATTGGCAGGTATACTTATACAGGAAGAAGAGTGAATAAGAAGCCTTAATCATAAATCTCCCAATTCAGATTTAGCATTGATGGCTAAAGGGAAGAAAGCCTTCAAACGAAAACAATGGGAGAAAAATAAAGGCAAAATGCCACAGGTAAAATCAATTCAAGGTACACCTTCACCAAGGTTAAATGTCAAATCAAGTAGAGATGATGTATGTTACTATTGTGGAAAACCTGGTCATTTTGCTAAGAATTGCATGAAAAGAAGATATAATTTATTTAAAAAAATAAGGCATACACGAAATTATGTTGATAGAATGAGGCAATTAGTCATGAATTTAGAAATTTTAAATTATTTGTGTCCAATGATGATTTATGAGCAGAAACTGATGATGATAATGCTTGGTTTATAGATTCTGGTGCATCAATTCACATGTCATGCAAAAGAGATTGGTTTGATACTTATCATGAAGTTAATAATGGTGCACACATCTATTTAGGAGATAATAGATCACATGAAATTAAAGGATATGGTGATATAAGTGTTACTATGCCTAATGGACAAGAAAAACAAATTCAAAATGTGGTGTATGTTCCAGGATTAAAGAAGAACTTAATTTCCATATTTACTACAACAGATCAACATTTGAAAGTTGAATTTGTGAAATCACATTGTTTGGTAAAGGATATGTAGGACAACTACAGGGTTGTTCAAAAGGAATGAGAGTTGGAGTACTATACAAGTTGGATGTGACAAAGAATGGGCATCAAGCTTTGACATCAACAGGGATGTCAAACATAGAGCTTTTGCATCAAATATATGGACACTTAAATCATAATGACCTAATGTTACTACAAAAGAAAATGATGGTAGAAGGCCTTCCAAATATTAAGGGTGAACATTTTGCATGTGAAGGTTGTGCATTAGGAAAACAACATAGGGAAGAATTTCCTGTGCATGAAAATAGAATACAACGTGAAATATTTGAACTAGTGCATATTGATGTATGTGGTCCAATACAAACTAATTCACTTGGTGGAGCATATTACTTTCTTATATTTATTGATGAAATCGTTAGATACACCTCGGTGTAGTTTATAGGAAATAAAATTGATGTATTTGAATACTTTAAATAATTTAAGAATATGGTAGAAAATAAATCATAAAAGAGTATTAAAATTCATCGATCAGATAAAGGTGGTGAGTACACTTTAGGAGCTTTAGTCAAATACTACAAGAAAAATGGAATTCTGCAACAATTTACAGTACCACATACACCTCAGCAAAACGGTGTAGCTGAAAGAAAGAATAGAACAATATTTGAATGTGCTCGTAGTATGTTGAAAAGTAAAGGATTTTCTAATATTTTTTATACAACTGTTTACCTCAAAAATATAAGCCCTACAAAATATCTTGCGCACAAAACACCATTTGAAGCATTTTATGGTTTTAAACCTAAAGTTAGTCATTTAAGGATATTTGGATGCAAGACCTTTTCTCATATTCCTAAAAAGGATAGGAGAAAATTAGATAGCAAAGTTATCAAATGCATTTTTATTGGATATTGTAATGATAAAAAATCATTTAAAATGCATGAGCCAAATACTCACAAGTTCTTTGCAGGTAGAGATGTTATATTTCATGAGCACGCAGATAAACAAATGAAAGAGGATGAATATAATGTATGACATCCTACATATGACAACATTAAAGAAGAAGATGAAGTTGTGGAATCATCTCTATCTCAAGAAAAACATGGAATTTCAGAAGACAGTTCAAGATGTCAAAGTCCACAAAGAAGTGACGAAGGCACTCCACAGAGATGAAGAAGAGGAGAAGGTACTCCACTGTGCAATGAACCTCTAAGAAGTTCAACACGAAAAATTAAAACTCCCATAAGGTATAAAGATTATGCTTTAATGTCTCAAGTAATGACTGTTTTTGAGCCTTTAAATTATGAACAAGCCAAAAATCATAAAGAGTGGATGGAAGCTACGAAAGAAGAATATGACTCTATAATGAAAAATGAAACTTGGGAATTAATAGAATTACCTGAAAATAAAGTCCCTATAAGATCAAAATGGTTGTACAAAACAAAGTTTAATGCAGATGGTAGCATAGACAAGTATAAGGCAAGATTGGTTGCAAAAGGTTATTCGCAAAAGGAAGGTATAGATTATGAAGATACTTTTTCTCCAGTAGAAAAAATGAACACAATGAGAATAATGATAGCATTGGCCACTAAATATGATTGGAATCTATATCAATTAGATGGGAAGTCAACTTTTCTAAGTGGGGACTTAAAAGAGGAGATTTATCTTGTTCAACAAGAAGGATTTGAAAAGAAGGGAGAAAAACATCTTGTATGCAAGTAAAAAAAGGCCTTATATGGACTAAAATAGGCACTCAGATCTTGGTATGAGAAAATAGATAAATTCTTCTTTCAGCAAGGATTTAACAAAAGAAAAAATGATCCTAATTTATAGGTCAAGTCAGATAGAAATGGAAGAATAACATTAATATCTATGTAACAAAGCCTATTTATTTCTATAAAGTAGGAGTTGTTGGATGAACTATAATTTTAACCTACCTTGCTGACAACATTTAATGCAGGAGTGGCCTGAGAATTTCTCGAGAGTTTTTAGCTTCCTGAAGAAGCTATCACCATCGATAATATTTGTTTTCTACAATACAAATTACAAGTTGTGTGTATATTGCGGATGTGTTGTGGTATTGATAAGCCATGATATTGTCTATGATATTGTAACAAAACATATTTATTACTATAATAAAGGGAAAGTAAATCCCCATAATTAAAAGTTTTGTTATATATATATATATATATATATATATATATATATATATATATATATATAATTTTTTACTATTATAAAATGTAGGATGAAATAAACATAAATTGATGCTATCACATTTATGGACCATTTAATGTATATTAGTGTACTAATTGGAAGGGGAAAAAGGTAACAAAATGAATGACTCACACTGCAAAGATTTTAAAAAAATCTGGCGAACATTTTATCAGAATCTTGTTTACAGTTGTTAAGCTTCAGTATTTTGGGTATCCCAAAGGTTTTTGATAGTGCTGAATCCATTTCCACTATCAAAAATGCAATTCAAACACTACATGTACCTGATTTTTTGAATTTTATTTTACCGGATTCCAGCAAAAAGATTGCCATCCAGACTATTCTATATGCTAGATAGACAACTTCGGCGAGCCTTATTTCAGCGGCCATAGGCCCATTAATGCGGCCAGGCAGCTGATGCCCGCAGCACGATGATCTACACCTTTAATCCGATGGCGGGCATCAAGTGCCTGACCGCATTAATGGGCCTATGGCAGCTGAAATAAGGCTCGCCGACAACTTCAATGATAATATTTATGTACCCATTATGAGTGGGGTAGGCTAAGAAAATCATCCCCTACCGGTCAAAATTCAATCCCTATTCCCACATTTCCAGCGAAGGGCACATAATCCGAGGAATTGCAATTAGGTGAGACCGCTCGTTTCATACCGGAATTAGTCTTTTGAATGAGAAGCTTAAAGTTTTGGGTAACGCAGACTTTCAGGGAGATTCTTCCCATTTTCAAACACAGAAACATACGTTTCTTCTAAAAGATGGAAAGGAGTGCCTGTGAACCCACCTCGTTTTGACGTCTATAGCAGATGCAGTACGTGATGTTGGAAAGGCCACTCAATAATAAGTGGATCAGCGTGTTCCAATTAATAAATATTGCTCAAACAACTACTTTTGTTTCAAATTTGGATCCGCGTTTGGCTATGTTGTTCCGTGAAGTCATGTCTTTCCTCCAATTCAAAACTGAATGAGATCAGATTACACGGAAGGTATGTGGAGTAACAGGGTGGATGACAGGGAGAGTTGGTCAAATTAAATTAAAAAAAATCACAGTAGTTAAACTGTTTTGTTTCGTTTATCTAGGTTGATTTTTCAAGTTTATTCTTCTAAGGTTGATTCATCAAGTTTATTCTTTATCATGCTTATTCAAGAAAAACCTTAAATTCTAAAAACACCAACTTTTAACCAAACAAAAACAACTTTACAATAATAATTTTTTAACCAAACAAAAATAAGACATACTCCAAATCTATATATAAATAATTATAATTTTATATAATTTAATTTGAAAATTAATAAAAAAATTATTAGAATTAAAACTTTGATTTTACAATAGTTTATTTATTAGCAATTTAAAATATAAAAATTATAGAATAATTAAATTAAATAAAAAACATTTAGAAAAAGACTATTAACTTCTTTTACTTTCAAGTTGGTAGAAGACTTTTCAGATATGATAGATATATCACCATCACAAAGACATGTAACTACCAGAATTTGTGGATATTGGTTGTAGATCATTTTCATGCTCAAAGACAAAGTGACTTTCTATGATTCCAAAGAAAGAATCTTCCGAGTTAAAAAATCTTCCCAATAAATGTTACTATAACTTTTAGGTGCTTAAGGGATAGGTGAATGACTATTTGAATCTCAAACATTTTTATTGATATTATCATCGCAAATTAAACTATTTTTTAGAATTTATAGTTTTGGAAAATTATTTATAAAGAAGAATTAAATTTAAAAAAATATGGTTTTGAAAAATTATTTATAAATAAAAACTAAATTCTAATGTTAAAAATTCTAAATTATAAATAATCTTTATAATTTTTATAAAATTTAAAATAAAATGAATTTAAATTAATTTTATGTTATTAAAAAAATTAATTTAAGTTAATTTTATGTAATAAAAAAATTTAATTCAATTTATTTATGTATTTATATTCATATTCATATTAATATTATATATTTAAATTTAAATTTTATTTAAATAATTTTCATATTAAAGGATATAATATGTATTTTTTTATTATAGAAATAAAATTTTGAAGAATCACATTTAGATTTTTTTTCTTTCTATTTTCTTGAGTTCGAGTAGGCTCAATTGGTCTTAGTGGTCGTCATCATCTTTAAATGAAGAAAAAAAAATTCATTTAATGAGAAATAATAACATATTTATTTTGTTATGTTTATATTAAAATTTTATTGTATTTAAATTAATTAAATGTTACTACATGTAAATTAATTGGATTGTTAATCTTTACTTATTTTTATTTTAAATTTTGAAATAATTTTTATATTATAAATTTTCTTGACTTGTAAGCTAACATGATTTTTTTTTAAAGCTTGCGAGGAGTTGAAAATAATTATATTATTTTGTATTAATGGAGAAAAGGTTACACAAGTTGTAATGTATCTCCTAGTTTAGGATTTGTTCTTAGAGTTTAGGAGTTTGTTTGCAACTTCCTGATTTCTGGTGATGTACTTAATGATGTAATTTCTCATTCATGAATGTAGAGTGAACAGAGAGTGATCTCTCAGTTTGAGTGTAGTTTCCAGGTGCAGTACTCACCTGAGAGCTACAACTCCTCCTTTTTTCAATTCTATGCATATTTTATCTTGGTATCAGAGCTCAAAGTGGGTGAGCCTGATCTTTTGTTGCCTTTGTGGTTGAACCGCCTTTGTGGCCAGTTTGCCTTTGTGGCAGAATCGCCTTCGTGGCTAAAAGTGCCTTTGTGGCCGCGTGTACACGAGAGTTGTGTGCTCACAGAGTTTTGTGCTTGACTGAGCAGGTGGACTGCAGTAACACCTGGCTCACGGACTCAGATGATTTTTTAATTTTCTGAGTAGAAGGGGGTTGGCGCGTTTTCTGCGCTGACAGTCGCGCCAGGAAGTGCAACTGGCGCATTTGTTAGGCCCATAATCGCGCCAGCGCGCCAAAACACCAGATTGGCGCGGAATAGCACGGAAAAATTGCACCAAGGATTTTGCCTTGCTTTGTTTCGATTTGGGCGCGGTTTTTTCGCTCAGAAAGGCGCCACCTCACCTTTAGTGGAAGATCCACGGGAAGCCTCACCTTCGCTGGACGATTTGCGGGAGTTGCAGATCGGAGAAGTTGCGGATCTGTCCGGGAGAGGCAGATCGGATCAGTTTTGATCATATCAGTTTTGTGGTTGTATTGGAAAACAACGGATTTGCTCATTGGAGCGAGAAGGATTTGCAGATTTGTCAGATATTGTTGGATCTGAATCGAAGATACAGTGGGTGGATCAAGAGAACCATCAGAGTAGTGGCAGATCATTTTTCAAGATCTGACAGGTATTCTTTTTTTTCTATATATATATATATATATATATATATATATATATATATATATATATATATTTCTGAATCAGTTGGGTAGATTCATTTATTTGTAGATCATTTCAGAATGAGTAATACTATGGAATCTTATCTCCACGAGTCTGGCAAACTCGATGGATCTAACTTCACGAACTAGAAGTTTAAGATTCAGACCTTGCTTGAGGGTGCGAATGCATGGTCGATAGTTACAGGAGATGAGCAGAGGCCGAATTCAAATACAGGGGCAAATACACAGGAGCAAGAATGGGATAAGCGAGAAAATAAGGAGAAAGTTTTGCTGAAGATGTCCGTGAAGGACAACATTATCCCTCACATCAGAGAATGTAAAACGTCCTCTGAGATCTGGACGACCATCAAAAGTTTGTATCAGACCCAGAACACAAGTCGAATTATGGCACTCAAAAGCAAGCTATTTTCAATGAAGATGGACGAAAGTGAGACTGCTGCTGCATTTATCGCGCGAGTAAAAGATGTGAAAGACGGATTGGGGGACATCGGGGAGAAGGTGTCTAACTCTGATCTCATCACAATCACTCTGAATGGGATGATAGATGAATTTCAAATTTTCATCACTGGATTGGCAGCAAGGGAGAAAGCGCCTACATTTGAAGATCTGACAGGGATCTTGCTGCAAGAAGAGGAGTGGCGGCAAAATTTGAAACCCTAGAGCGATGATCTTGCTCTGATGGCAAAATGGTGATCATTCAGAGGGAAGCAGCCACAACAGCAATCACAGTCGCAACAGCAGCAGAGAGGAGGTACATCGCAGAAGAGTCCGTATAAAGGTATGTCTGTAAATCATCCTGTAAAAAGATGTTATTATGGTGGAAAGAAGGGTCATATACAGATGGAATGCCTTAAGAAGCAGGCAAATGATGCAAAGAAAAAGTTGGCGATAGCAAAGCACAAAGGATATTTTGTTGAAGAATATGTTGAAGAAGATGGAGATTTCAGTCATGAATTTCGACTGTTCACAGGTGACTGTGCCCTTTCAGCATCCAATGAGGACGACATCTGGTATGTCGATTCCGGTGCATCCTCTCACATGACAGGTAAAAAGGAATTTTTTGAAAATCTTGAAGAAATTACATATGGATCAAAAATTTATTTAGGAGATGATAGTGGATACGAGATTAGAGGCTATGGGGATATTCCAGTAAAGTTACCAAATGGTGAAATCAGTCGTCTTAAAAATGTTTTATATGTACCTAGAATTAAGAAAAATCTGATATTCGTATCCATGATAACTGATCAAGATATGCAAGTCGAATTCTTCAAGACTCATTGTGTCATAAAGGATTGTAGGAAAGAAATTATGGCAACAGGCATGCATGTAGGAAGCCTATATAGACTGGATGTAAAGAGTATACCACAACGAGCCATGGTTGCAGGTGGATCGACAGCCAAACAACTCTGGCACCAGATATTCAGTCATTTGAATTTGCAGGACCTCATGTTATTGCAGAGAAAAGGTATGGTCGAGGGACTCCCTGTCTTTCATAATACTTAGTTAAATTGTGATGGATGTGCCTTAGGTAAAATGCATAGAGAACAGTTTCCTGTGCATGATAGAAAGAAGGAAAGAGACATTTTAGAACTAGTGCACACTGACATATGTGGACCTATGCAGACGAGGTCGCTAGGTGGAGCATATTACTTTCTGTTATTTACTGATGACTGCACTAGATACTCATGGGTTTATTTTCTGAGTAAAAAGAGTCAGACTTTCCAGTATTTTATAGAATTTAAAACCTTGGTGGAAAAGCAGTTTGGAAAAAAGTATAAAAATTCTCCGATCTGATCAAGGGGGAGAATACAAGTTAGGGGAATTCATGAAATTCTGCAAATCTCAAGGGATTGTTCATCAGTTTACAGTGCCACACACACCACATCAAAATGGAGTGGCAAATATTTTGAACATTGTAGAGCCCACTAATTACAAAGAAGCTAGTCAATCTGAGGCATGGAGGGCTGCAATGAACGAAGAAATAGAATCTATTCTTAGAATAATACTTGGGATTTAGTTGAACTGCCTAAAGATAAAACACCCATAGGATGTAAATGGCTGTTTAAACCAAAAATCAATGCAGATGCAAGTATAGAAAAACTAAAAGCTAGGCTGGTTGCAAAGGGGTACTCACAGCAAGAAGGTATAGATTTTGATGATACCTTTGCACCTGTAGCAAAGTTAAACACTATCAGAATGCTTATTTCTTTAGCAACTAAACATAATTGGGAACTACACCAACTTGATGTTAAATCTGTATTTTTAAATGGTGAATTAAAAGAAGAAATTTACTTAGTACAGCCAGAAGGGTTTGTAAAGCAGGGGCAGGAACATCTTGTTTGCAGATTGAAAAAGGCACTATATGGCTTAAAGAAAGCACCCAGGTCTTGGTATGAAAAGATTGATTCTTTCTTTTTAGAGCATGGTTTTCATAGGAGTTTGAATGACCCAAATTTGTATACCAAGTACAATAAGCAGGGGAAGATTATTTTGATTTCTTTGTATGTAGATGACATGATTATAACAGGAAATGCAGGTAATTTAATCAAAGAAATCAAAAGGCTTATGGAACAAGTTTTTGAAATGAAAGATCTCAGAAGTCTCCATTACTGTCTGGGATTGGAAGTATGGAGAGATACTGGGCAAACTTTTCTTACCCAAGGAAAGTATGCTAGAAATCTGTTGGAAAATTTTGGCATGGATCAGTGTAGGTCAGTAGCGACACCATTGCAGTAGAATTTGAAGTTTTGCAGTGACGATGGCACTAAGGAGGTGGATGCCATGATGTACAGACAGCTGGTTGGGAGTTTGATATATCTCACAACAACTAGACCAGACTTGGAATACCCTGTTAGTGTGTTCAGCTAATTCATGTCAAAACCGCTTGAAAGTCACTGGGTAGCAGCAAAAAGCATGTTGAGGTATCTTTGTGGTACTGTTAATTATGGCATTTTATACACTGACACATCTAATGTTATTCTAGCAGGTTTTTCAAATTCAGACTGGGAAGGTAACCTGGATGATCGAAGGTCTATCACAGGTTACGCATTCAGCATAGGATCCGGGGTCATAGCATGGAGCAGCAAAAAGAAAAGTACTGTAGCACTGTCTTCATGTGAAGCTGAGTACCAAGCATTGTGTGCAGCAACGTGTGAAGCGATCTGGTTGAGAAGGCTTCTCAATGATGCAGGAGAAGAATAGAAGAACTCTACTTCCATCAAAAGCGACAACCAGAGCACTATTAAATTAGCATACAATCCTGTGTTTCAAAAAAACACCAAACATATAGACACTCAGTTCCATTTTTTCAGAGAGAAACTACAGTCAAAAGAAATTATTGTTGAATATTGTAAAAATTGTGATAATGTGGCTGATAGTTTTACTAAGCCTCTTGCACGTGTGAAGTTTGAATTGTCTAGAAGGATGCTAGGAGTTCAGGATAATCCTTTCTCCATTAAGGGGGGGAGTTGAAAATAATTATATTATTTTGTATTAATGGAGAAAAGGTTACACAAGTTGTAACATATCTTCTAGTTTAGGATTTGTTCCTAGAGTTTAGGAGTTTGTTTGCAACTTCCATGATTTCTGGTGATGTACTTAATGATGTAATTTCTCATTCATGAATGTAGAGTGAACAGAGAGTGATCTCTCAGTTTGAGTGTAGTCTCCAGGTGCAGTACTCACCTGAGAGCTACAACTCCTTTTTTCAATTCTGTGCATATTTTATCCGCAGGACTAATTCTTTCTTATGTCCAATGCGAGAATTGAACCAGTAACTTCACATCAAGAAGTACTTTAACAAAGCATTGAATGGATCAAAATCTATCCAAAACCCAGTGAAAATTAAATCAACATAATTATAATAATTGAAATATAGAAATATTAGTCTTAAATAAAATTAAACATCATCATTAAAATTTTATTATATATAAATTTATTTTAATTATTTTTAAATTATTAATAAAAATATTAAACATTTTAATGTTTAAATTTTTATATTTAATATAAACACATATACTATATCTATGCAAGGTATAAAATTAATTGATCTAGGAGGATCTTGATCAGCATAGTTCAGCAGAAAGGTCTAGTCAACTTCAGCAATTCGATGACCAGTTCAGTCTTCATACATGTAGTTTCGTCAATTTTGCCTATGGAAAGGTCCTCCAGATGTCATAAGGATCAATTTTTGTGATATGATGTAAAGGGTTTTAATCCTAAACTAAGGTTAAAAAGGACATTGTAAAGGTCTATGCTTAAAAGCTAAAACTAGATCTAAAACCCTAATACCTAAGTCTAAAGCCCTATCCACATCCCCTAAGACGTAAGGTTTAAAGACCTAAGTGATAGCCTAGGTTCTAAAATTAAAACTAAATCCTTAATGCTTAAGTCCTAAAATCTTATGTTATACCTAGCACAAATACAAACCTTAAATGCATTAAATCTAGGACCTAAGCACTATGATAAAGTCCTAGCATATATTAAAAAAAAACCATACCATAAACCTTTTAAAATAAGGTTTGGTTAAAATGAATGTCGGTTTAAAAACTTTATAATAAAACCATATATTAAAACCCACAGCGCTTGCTAACCGCGTGGTTTATGAAACCATGTCAGAGTTTTAATTATCACATGACAAGTATGAAAACCGTGTGAAATGCCGCGTCGAGAATGTGACAGGTCAAGCCATAAAACCGCGTGGATAAGCCATGTCAACAGAATTAAGAGGAACTGTCGGGGTTATGAACCATGACCGTCGGTGCTATAACTGACCACTCGCCTGATCACACGCACCGGCTTCACCTCCGCCCGGTTAGCCTAACCGTCGGGATGATATTTTAATATATGGTCTAAATTTGGGTTTTTTCAATTAAATTCAGCACTAAGGACTATCACCTTATCTCCTAGGTTCATGTGAAGATAGGATTCGATACCCAATTTCTTCAACCAATTGTTATTTTTGGAATTCAGAGGTTCGATGCAGCTTATTTAAGCCATGGAAATTCTCATGAAGTTCATCTTGGATATTTGGAAGACATTGTGCATTTTGAGTTTAGTTTCAGAAGGACATAGGTGATTTTGTTTGCAGCATTTCGCAGCCGTCGGGTGTCGGAATTGAGCACGAAGACAGGTGTTGGAAAGGAGAGGAAGAGTAATTTCTATTTACAGGGTTCAGAAGTGCATGTGAACACAGTCATTCTATTCCATTTCAGTGTAAATATTCTTCAAGATCAATCCTAATAAAAACGGAAACCCACTTAAAAGCGGACCTGGAGATGTAGTCCAAGAGGGACGAACTCCGTCATCTAACTGTTTTCTTTTTCTTCTATCTGATTATTGTTGTTATTTAATCATTTATTGATGTTGGTTTATGTCATCTTTCATTAAATCATACTACAGTTAACAATCAATCTAAAGGACAAACTAATCAAACTGCTTAAACACTTTATTCGATCACATTCAAATCATTTTGGTATCAGAGCTAGTTGTGCTTTATAGTTTGTTTTTCAGTGGATGTTAACTAGGTTGGGATTGCAACGTGGAAAAGGAAAGCTTGAGGAATTCAATCCAGAGATTGGAAGGCGGAAATTCGATCATCAATCAACGATGACAGGGACTGAGACCGTTGAGACTCCTGAAGCTACTGAATAGAAACCCATGGATGAGAATTAAATCTAGCAGATGTTTCTAAACATGCAGCAAATGTTGGCAGAATTATATGAAGACAAGAAGATGAGAGATGCAGCCTCATCGTCAAAGGCATCAAAGAAGGACAAGGGTAAAGGCAAGGAAGATAAAACTCATTCTCCTTCGTCATCTCCATCATCTTCTTCTTCCTCTTCTAATTCTAGTTCTGAATCAGAAAAAGAAAAGAAACCTAAGAGTCCATTATTGAAACTTGATGTTAAGTTCGAATTACCTGTGTATGACGGTGCAATAAACCCTGAGAAACTAGATAATTGGGTAAAACAATTAGAATTCTATTGTCGTATTCAAGATATTACTGATGATAAGACAAAGATCCAATTAGCTACTCTTAGAATGGGGGTTACTTCTTTGATCTGGTGGGAAAGTAAGACATAGATAGATTTAAAGCATAAAGGAAAAGTTATCACCTCATGCACTAAGTTTATTAAAGCTCTAAAGAAACAATTCTATCTGTTGGGTCACACACAGCAAGCTGTAATTGATTGGCAGCGCTTGCGACAAGGTAAGGGACAGAATGTTCAAGAGTTCACACATGAATTCATAAAGAAGGCATTAGTACTTGGTATTTCTTTGGACACAAAAGAAACTTTGTTGAAGTATATTGGCAGTTTGCATTCATATTTTCAACATACATTATTAATGTTCAATCCTAATGATTTTGATGAAGTTTGTGTTCAAGCTATTCATGTCAAATTAGATGGTAGAACATTCAAGTTTACACCAAAGACATCCAATCAGTTGGAAAATGAAGACAGCAAAAAAAAGGGCAAGTCTAAGGGAAAGAAGACTGCCACAACTCAGAAGGAATATGGAAGACCTACGACTACACATTGCCAAAGGATCGGCCATAATGAAGCTAGGTGTTGGAAACTTCATCCGGAACTGAGCCGAAGAAGTTTCAATCAAAGAAGGGTAAAAAGAAGGCCGACACAACAGTCCAACAAGGCTTGGACTTGGGATCCGATTCAGGTTATTAAGGTGAAATCACTGCTATGGTTACAACAGGAAATTTTTTTGAAGCTAGTACTTCTGCCTCTTCAAATATCACATAGTTGAATGAAGGAAAAAGAATCGAGTTATTTCATATAAGGGTAACTTCAAAGCATACTAAGATAGATACATTGTTCGATACGGGATCACAGACAAATTTGATTTCTGAGTCATTGGTTAAACAATTGGGTTTGAAAACATATAATCATCCAAAGCCATATCCTTTAGGGTGGTTAAAGGAAAAAAGTCAAATTCATGTTACCAAACAGTGTCGGTTAAAATTTGCAATCATAGTTAACTATATCGATGAAGTGGAGCTAGATGTGATACTGTTAGACATTTTTTGAATTGTATTCGATAGCCCTTATCTCTATGACCATGATGCAATATTTTATAGGAAGGCACATATGTATCATCTCATAAAAAATGGGATTAAATACATCGTTCAGGAACATAAAATCAAAAATCACTTGAATTTAATTAATGCTAATAATATGAAGCACTTAATAAGTTCAAGCAAGAGATACATATTCATGTCGATAAAAGAGCAACATAAGGATCTAAATGATACTTTTTTAGGTTTTGAAATTCAGTATGAAGGTAATTTGGTTAAAAAGGTAGATTCATTTTAGGATCTAGTTAAAGAACCAAAACATCTACGTCATAAAAAGGAAATATCATATGAGATGCAGTTGATGTTTAATCCCTCTAATAATGGAATGTATCACAAGTCAGTTATAGAGCATAAAGAAATAAAGCAACAAATTCCAGGGAAGGTTGGAAAAGAATTAATGCGACCCAGTTCATCTCCATACAATTCACCCATAGTTTTGGCTCATAAGAAAAACAGAATATGGGGAATAAGTGTCAATTTTAAAGTTGATTCATTTAAGAAGAAAAATTTCATTGCATTGTTAGATCATCAACAACGATATGAAGTTAAAACATATGTTAAAGGATATTCAATGGAAACAGTGATTCACATCAATTATCAACTGCTTCAATACTTTCAGTGATATACTAAGTTGCGAAAATCTCACTGCAGTTGGATGGTATTTCTTCAGCAAATTCACTTAGTAAATAAGGACAGGGAAGGTGAAACAAGTAAAGTAGTTGATATGCTGTCTTTGAATGCTTCGGTAGTACTGCATAAAAGTTCATTGGTTCATGAAAGTTATGTAGAACAATATAATACTGATGATGATTTCGAAGAAAATTTTGAATCACTAACTCATAATGCTCAAATAGAATGAGTGTAGGTTATTCGGGAAGTTCATCTTTCTCGGATTACAGGATATTTAGGCGTAATCAAGACTATGGCACAAAGTCAAAAGTATTATTATTGGCCTCATATGTATGAAACAATTGTGAAGTACATAAAAGGATGTGTAATGTGTTCAATAAGCAAGCCATGCAATCGAAAGATTGGTTTGCACATGCCACTTCCAGTTCCTTTGCAACCATGTGGCTGCATGGATTTGGTTCAAGGACAGACAAAAATGGTGAAGAGAACCAGGATACATATTCTTCGAGGTAACTGTAGTAAACATCCTAAGATATGGGATGAAATTGTAACCTATGTGCATCAAGCTTACAATCAAGCCTTACATTCTTCTGCGCCACGACAAGCATTGAGTCAAGTCAGGTTCAAATTGCGCCATGATAAGCATCAATTTCAGGTAGACGATCAGGTATGGTTGTATGTCATCAAAGTCAAGATGAAAGTGAGAGAGTTGTATTCTCAATTATTGTTAGTTTAAAATCAAGCTTTTGTGGTCTAAAAACTTTTTAAGTGGAGAGGATTGATCCAGGAGGATCTTGATCAGTATAGTTCAGCAGAAAGGTCTAGTCAACTTCAGCAGTTCGATGACCAGTTCAGTCTTCATACATGTAGTTTCGCCAGTTTCGCCTATGGAAAGGTCCTCCAAATGTCAAAAGGATCAAATTTTATGATATGATGTAAAGGGTTTTAATCCTAAACTAAGGTTAAAAAGGACATTGTAAAGGTCTATGGTTAAAAGTTAAACCTAGATCTAAAACCCTAATACCTAAGTCTAAAACCCTATCCACATCATCTAAGACCTAAGGTTTAAAGACCTAAGTGATAGCCTAGGTTCTAAAATTAAACCTAAATCCTTAATGCTTAAGTCCTAAAATCTTATGTTATACCTAGCACAAATACAAAACTTATATGCATTAAATATAGGACCTAAGTGCTATGATAAAGTCCTAGCATATATTAAAAAAAAACCATACCATAAACCTTTTAAGATAAGGTTTGGTTAAAATGAATGTTGGTTTAAAAACTTTATAATAAAACCTTATATTAAAACCCACAACGCTTGATAACCACGTGGTTTACGAAATCGTGTCGGAGTTTTAATTATCATATGACAGGTATAAAAACTGCGTGAAATGCCGCATCGGGAATGTGACAGGTCAAACCGTAAAACTGCGTGGATAAGCCATGTGAACAGAATTAAGCGGAACTGTCGGGGTTATGAACCGTGACCGCCAGTGCTATATCTGAAAGCTCGCCTGATCACACGCAGCGGCTTCACCTCCACCCGGTTAGCCTAACCGTCGGGCTGATATTTTAATATATGATCTAAATTTGGGTTTTTGCAATTAAATTCAGTGCTAAGGACTATCACCTTATCTCCTAGGTTCATGTGAAGATAGGATTCGATACCCAATTTCTTCAAACAATTGTTATTTTTGGAATTCAGAGGTTTGATGCAGCTTATTTAAGCCATGACAATTCTCATGAAGTTCATCTTGGATATTTGGAAGAGATTGTGCATTTTGAGTTCAGTTTCAAAAGGACATAGACGATTTTGTTTGCAACATTGCTCAGTCGTCGGGTGTCGGAATTGAGCACAGAGACAGGCGTCAGAAAGGTGAGGAAGAGTACTTTCTGCTTGCAGTGGTTCAAGTGCTCGTAAGTATTATCTATTCTCTGTTTCATTTCAAAGGTAAGGATTCTTCAAGATCAATCCTAATAAAAACGGATGCCCACTTAAAAGCGGACCCAGAGATGTAGTCCAGGAGAGACGAACTCCGTCATCAAATTGTTTGCTTCTTCTTCTCTCTGATTATTGCTGTTATTTAATCATTTATTGCTTCTGGTTTATGTCGTCTTTCATTAAGGCATACTACAGTTAACAATCAATCTAAAGGACAAATTAATCAAAATGCTTAAGCACTTTATTCGATAACATTTGGATCATTAATTATCAATGTAAACTATCAAATTATTTATAGGAATAAATTTAAGACATGTTTTATATGTTAATGCTTATCCACCTCTTCTTCATTCCATTGTCCTGAAGATGGATCCCCGTTGGGATTCGAAACTTTGACAATTTTTTCTTGATACTGTACTGTGGAAAAAATTGTTTTATTTATTAGTTAGAATAAAATTTAATGTTTATTTGTTAAATTAAAAACAAATCATCTTAAATTCATACCTTACCTCTTACTTGGATTATACATAATTATGAGGTTGTTATGAGGTTGATGTTCTCTAATGAGGCAGCAAATTTACCTAGAGAATTTCTTGTTTTTGATGGTGGAAATGGATTCACTACCATCAAAAACCCTAAGGCACCCAAAATTTTGGAGTTGTAACCAAAATTTCCAAAAAAAATTTCTTTTACAAAAAAATTTCATTATTTTCTGGGCAAATTTACACTTCATTAGACCACACTCATAATTATTAAGTAATAATTTTATTTAAATAATTTTACCAATCAACTTAATATTGCATTACATTGCATAAAGTATTACATTAGATAACATATTAAGTAATGAACTACACACGTAGACTTTATTATTCGTCATATGATTTCCTTAAAGGTTTTTATTTGAATAATGGATATGGATCACAGAAATTTACACTAATGTTTTACAACATTACTACTATATTGAACCTCTCGACAAAACTACCATAATAAGCTATAGAAAACCTCTCAATACAATAGCAAAAAAAATTAAATTTAAAACATGTTATGTATATTGTTAAATTATTTAGAAAAAGTTTAATGACATCATTTTTATTTTTTTTAACTGGAATTTTATTTTTCTAAATTAAAATTAATAATCTAATATTTAATATGATTTTAATTATATTTTTAAATAGAAATCAAATTTTATATTTTAATGTGTAAAAATACATTTGATATTTTTGACAAATTTTAAAATAATTTAAAAACCTGAAGTTACAAATTTTTCCATGGAATTCTTTTAACCTTATTTTAAGATAAATCCAAAAAAAAACGAAGAAAAGAATCACTCAGCTATAATACTAGAATACTGCAATTGTTTATCCAGTCTGGTCTCTGAGATGTAAGCAACAGCTATAACAAATGTGGGATAAAATCGTATTATCTCTTCCCATTGAACGGATATGACATTAATTTTCTGTGGTGGCTAAAAAGACCATTTTACAAACGAGATAATGTTTGAATATCATTAAAACTAGATATATTATTTTGTTTGAATATCACCCAAAAAAAAAAAAAGCATTATCCTGCGCTGTCACATAGCTATCTGTGTTGTCCACCCTTGAAGTAATCCATCCTTGCCTGCTGTGACTTCTTCCTCTGTTGCTTGCTTGTACTCCTAGATTACGTTGTGTGACTTTGCTTCAATTTTTTCAGAAGTTTAGCTTAATCATGAGAGGTAGATGCCCACACGGAACAACGCACCCAACGACCACTTCACATTTCTACTGTCACCATATTTTCATTTTGATTCAAACACTCTTTATAAAAATGCATCACCTCATCCTTATCTCTACCTCAAGAAATCCACATTCATCTCTTCACAATTGGTCACTCAGTCCAGAGTTAATCTCTGAGAATGAGGTCATGGTACTCATGGTGGACAGGGAGCATGGGAATTGCAGTGGTGAGGGTTCGAATCCTTTTAGCTCAATATTCGATTTTGTACATTTAATCTTATCTCATTCATATAGTTATATTTATAAATGCAAATTGACAAATTGTGGCTGTGTTTATAAGCAGAGACGCGAGCGAGATCAGTCCACAAATGGCGAAGGCAGCGGTGGCAGTTCCAGAGGAAGTAGTCATTACAAGAACAAGAAGGCTCATGTTGGGCTGATCATAGGCGTGACAGGAATGGTAGGCAGCAGACTGGCGGAGATTCTTCCCAGAGACGATATTCCAGGCGGGCCGTGGAAAGTCTATGGAGTAGCCCGCCGGCCCATTAGCCCTAATTATCACAAAGATATCCAGTATATACAGTGCGACCTGCTGGATAGAGATCAGACAATGGCAAAATTCTCGGCTCTCACCGATGTTACGCATGTGTTCTGGGTGATCACAAATGCCGGCCGAGGAATCAAAGATGCCGATTTGGACTGTAAAATGCTTGCAAATGTCTTGGATTCTCTTATTCCCAATGCCCCTAATCTGGAACATCTGTGTCTGCAGACAGGAACAGAGCATTATCTGGGCTCTCGTGATATTTCCGCCATGGATATCATGAGTGATCTTCACGAGGCTCCGTTTCACGAGGGGCTTCCCAGGCTGAAAAATTGTTCGAATTTCGGCTACTATAAGCTGGAGGACGCATTGTTTGAAAAATTGGGAGGAGAAAGTGATACTAAGATAAGCTGGTCTGTCCATCGCCCTGCTGTTACATTATTGGGCTTCTCTCCCTCGAGTCCATCTTCAATGAATCTCCTGGTTTCTCTCGCAATTTATGCTGCGATCTGCAAGAAGGAGGGCACCCAGTTCAGATTCCCCGGGAATTCTATCACCTGGGAGGGGATTTCGGATGCTTCGGATTCGGAACTCGTTGCAGAGCAGCAGATATGGGCGTGCGTGAAAGCGAATGGGAAGAACCAGGCGTTTAATGTGAGCAACGGTGATGTGTTCAGATGGAAAAGGCTGTGGAGGGTACTTGCAGAGAAGCTGGAGGTGGAGGCAGGTGATTATGAGGGGCGTGGGTTTTCCTTGGCAGAGGAGATGAAGAATAAGAGGGGCGTGTGGGAAGAGATTGTGAAGGAGAAGGGGCTTGTGGAGAGCAGGCTTGAAGAATTGGGGGAACAATGGTGGTCATATGTTGACAGGATATTGAACGGGAATTTGAAGAATAGTGTGAGCAGCATGAACAAGAGCAAGGAGTATGGTTTTTTGGGGTTTCGGAACACAGAGAGCTCTTGTCTTGAATGGATTGATGTACTGAAAAGCCATAAAATCATTCCTTAATTGAAAGACACGCAAAGTCATTAGCAGAGATACAGAATTGGTAAATTTCAGATTTTGTTAATATCTTGGAATGGAATCTCGTGAGGGACTTTAAACAATTGACTTGTCTTTTCATCCTTTTATCCCAGAATATTTTTGTAATGGACATAAATTCAGCACCCAGAATTCACTGAGAGTCATCATCAGTTATAGATTGTGCGTAGTCTCAAAGCACATATATTTGTCCATTTGTAATTTTTTCAAAGCTAAAATGTAATTCAATTAACAAAACAAAACAAAATGGTATATTTGTGATGTGAGAGTGTTAAATTGAATTGAATTTTTGTGTTCATAAGAGTTTGGAATTTATTAAATTTGTGTTCCGTAAAAGTATGGAATTTTTAGTTTACTAAACTTTGGATTGATGGTAAATAGTTTGACTGTGAAGGCATTTTTTTCTAAAGGGTCAGTGGCCAAATCTTTTTAGGTGTTAGCTTAGTAATAAAAATGTTATGAGATTTTTCAGAGTTAAATTGGAATTAAATTGGTCACACTTTCTTCTTAGTGAATGCTTGGTTCTAGTAATAATTGGATAAATTTATTAGTTTATTACTAGTACAATCACATTAAAAATATTAATGTGGTTGATATAGTGGGAGGCTTCATTTATATCTATCATTGATAAATATATAACAATATTAAAAAAAAAAAAAAAAAACAAAACAAAACAAAACTATTGCAACAAAAATATTATTATTATCATTAAATGGACTAATTATTTTATTTACCACGTGTATTCTCGCATTTCAAATAAACAAAAATAAACCACAATGATTGGTTAGAAACACGTAGACAAAATCTGTTCATATGTGATTATCACTAAAAAAATCTCTATACAAATTATGGACCACAAAAACCAAATTTCAAAAATTTTAAAATTTTAAATGATCTAAGAAATACTCAACATTAACAATAAACTATGAATGATAAATTAACCAACTCTAATAATCTTATCCGATTATCCCATTCATATATAATATTTTTCTTAATTAATCTTATCCCATTATCTCATTCATATATAATCTTTTTATTCGCTATCTCAACATTGGTCGGTGGAGTAGGCCGGTTTTGTCTCTCTACATAAACCTCTGGGTCTGGGAAAATCCACTGTCTCTACAAGTACGCCTTGGGAAGCACCCTTTGGTCCTCTAGTTTCTGGTCTGCCTCATGAACACATCTTCTCGGGGGGTTTGGAGGACATTCTCATCAGTAGAGGGGTGGAGGGAAAATCGACTTTTGGCTCTATCTATGGTAATAGACCCTTGACCCCTTGTGTGAATACGCCGGAAGAACAAGCAGCAGACACTCCTTTGGCCGTTCGGAATTTGGGCTCGGACCCTCCTGTGGTGCATGGGGTTTCCTCTGTCCATGGGATGGTGGACCTCATAAGGCCGGAGTGGGGTTCTTATGGTGGGTTTGGTAGCTTTTCACTTGGCAGTCTGAGTGGGGGTTTCTAGGGCCTTCTGGGTGTTTTCAGTGAAAGGGAGGCAGATTTACTTAAGAATGGAAACCCTGGAATTTGGACGGGATTTAGCAAGGGCCCATCTCGGGCTGGCTCAAAACACAGTCATGACAGGAAAGTGTTGGGGGTCGAGTTGGGTCAATCTGGAAACAATGTCGCCCGGACAAAGGGAGGATCTTCTAGAGGTGGTGCACGATCATCTAAATTTTCTGTGAAACTTGATTGACAGAAGGGTAACAAAAGAAAGAAAGGAAAAACGATCAAGGAGAGCTCTGAATGCCCGAACTTGATTTTCAGGGTTGATCTACATTTCGATAGTGTGATGGCGACCTATGAACTAATTTTGGTGGGAAGGGCCAAAGGGAAATTCTTCTCTGTGGATTATATTATGGATTGGATTCAAACTAGTTGGGCGGCGGCTCCTGATAGGGATGTTGAGGTCATTACGCTATCTAAAGGTTGGTTTATGGTGACTTTAGAAAATGCAGCAACACTGGAATGGGTCCTGGCTCGTAAATGGGGCTTTAGTATTGCCCCTATTCTCTTCAAACAATGGACTCCACTTTTTGATGCTAACAGAAAGAGGGTGGATGAGATCCCGGTTTGGGTTCATCTTTCGGCTCTTCCACCTCATTTTTGGATCATGGAGTTTCAGAGAAATTGGGAACAACTTGGGGACCTTCTTGGAAGCGGATATGTATTTCTTGGAATCAAGATACAGGAACATTGCGAGAATTCTGGTCAAGTTGGCCCCAAGGGAAGGAATGATTGGGGAAATTGTTCTAAACACGGAAGGACACACTTTTGAGTAGGTGATTGATTATGAACACCTTCCTTTTTGTTGTCATAGATGCCACACATTGGGCCACTTGACCAGAGATTTCCCCCTGGGATTTAAAAAAATTCGCAAGCAAAAAAGGGGCTATTCCCACAATGATAGACACAGACAGGAGGTCCTGCGCATGGAGGATCTCATAGAGGCGGACATGACGGTGTCGGAGGATCTTGTTGCACAGAAGGAGCAGCATGGGGCCGTGGAGTAGGCCCTGGTTGTTGAGGCGGCTGAATAGGATCTGGTGGTCGAAGTACATATGGCTGGTAACAGAACATATTCGGATACGGTGGCCCAAATGGAGGTGGTGGACATGGTGGAGGAGCAGCCGCTGCCCCCCCCACTGATCCTACCTCAGATTTAGCAGGTATATACCCTTGCCCCTCCTCTCCTATTTTAAACTCATTTGATCTTTTGTTCAATAATTCAACTAAGCCTGGTCCCTCCAGGCTTGTTTCCACCCCCTCTTTGTGTGTTAGTAACTTATCTATGGTTATGGATAGTATCATTACAACCATCCCCAAACTATCCATTGACATTGTCCCTTGTAATCTGAGACCTAGAGAAAAGAACTACTAGAGAAGGAACTTTTTGGGGGACTAGGGAAACTGCCAAATATCGAAAAAGTCAAAAAACTCAGGGGTGGAAAGTCTGACCTTTCTAAAGCCCAGCTTAAGGCCATTATTGACATAGTTGATGGCACACAATTATCCCTCAAAGGGGCGCTTAAAGCGGTGAATTCCCCAGATTTTTTTACGAAATGATTGTGCTTTCCTTTAATTATAGGGGTTTAGCTAGTGAGCCGAAAAAAATAGCCTTTAAAAACCTTGTTCATCTGCACCATCCGAACATCATCTCGCTTCAGGACACCTTGGGTACTAGGGAACATATCTCACTTTTTCTGTCTTCTTTTCTTCCAAATTGGGCCTTTGTTTCTTCCGATGTAAGGGGTCGCTTTGGTGGTGTCATGACCGGTCTAAACAATAATTCGATAAATTTGATCAATTGTTGGGCGTCATAATATTTAATTGGTGTGAGGCTTACTCTATGGAATTGGGCTCTAATTTTTCGGTGATTAACATTTATTGTCCTTGTGTGGAGAGAGTTTCTTTCTGGAATAACTTGAGGGGAAAATCCTTCATGAATGTCCCAAATTTGATTGTGAGGGGCGACTTAAATTTTTCCTTGGGTAGTTCTGAAGCCTGGGGCCCTTGTGCTCGGATTGACCCTCTGGCCGATTATCTCCTGAAAATGATGTAAGAAGGGTCCCTTTTCAACCGCTCTCTTACTAAACTAACTCCCACTTGGAGGAACAATCGAGTGGGAAAGGGCCGCATCGCAAAAAGAATGGATTGGTTCCTTTCAAGTGATGATTTTTTCAATAGTCCTATTGGCTTTCAGCAATGGGTTGGCTCTGGTGGGATATTTGACCATTCCCCTATTCTATTGGAGCTGATGGATCCTTTCAAGAAGCCTCCTGCTCCTTTCAAGTTTAACGCAGGCTTGCTCAAGGAGGCGGATTACCACCAATTGGTGGTTGATCATTGGAGCTACCCCCCGGTATTTGAGGGCTATTCCCATGCCCAGACTTTCATTGATAACATGAAAAATATTAAAAAAGACACCATTCTTTGGGAAAAATATAAGGCCCAAAAATATATGGAATCAATTAATATTATCAATGAGTCTTTAGGCTCCTTATACAGTGATAAGGTGATAAAGGAGGATCTTGATCAGTATATATTGACAGAGTTACAAGTACAATCGACGTCTAGTTCAGTCTCCAATCCTCCAGTTTCGTCAGTGTTGTCCTCAAATTGATCATGGTTAGGTTCATGGCTTGTAAAGGTGTAAATTGATGTATAAGGTTCATGGCTTGTAAAGGTGTAATTTGATGTATAAGGTTCATGGTGATGTAATGGTCCTAGACCTAACACCTAAGTTCTAAGACCTAATCATAAATCCTAAGGTCTAATCCTAGCACTATACATATAAATCCTATGTAAAAGTCCTAAGCCTAAGACCCTAGCACAAGACCTATATCCTAGCACAAAAGACACATGTTATTAAGCTTATGGTGAAAAAACCTAGCACTAAGTCCTAAAACTTATGCGTAGTCAAAAACCTATTTCTAAGCCCTAACCTATGTCAAAAACCTAAAGCGCAAAGTCAAAACCTATTATAAAATCATTACATAAACCTTATTTTTAAGGTTCGGGAGTTGGTTTAAATACATTATAAAACTATATAAATCAACCCACAATGCTTGCTAAATCGCGCAGTTATGAAACCGTGTCAGAGTTTGTGAACAGGTCTATAGACCGCGACGGAGTTGTTTAAGATGACATTTTTAACAACCCAGAGACCGCCGGGTATAAATAACATGTGAATGCTGTGGCAGATACGTCAAACCGCGACCGTCGAGACAGACCATAACCGACAGAGCTTAATTGACTACCCGCCTGATCACATGCAGTTGCTCCTCAATATCCACCCGGTTAGCTAGCGTTGCGGCTAAGGTTTTTATTATATAGTTTAAATATGGGTTTTCTAATTTAATACAACCCTAAGGTCATCAACCTTATCCCTAGGTTCATGAACATGGAGATAGGATTCGATACCTAATCAATAGATTTGATCAACCAAAAGCTAAATTGGGCTTTCAGAGGTTCAATGCAGACTTATAAAACCATGAAAAAGTTTTGATGAAGGATAATGGATGTATTTTGAGTTCAATTTCAGCAGGACATAGGCAGTTTTGTTTGCAGCATTGCTTAGTCGTCGGGTGTCAGAATTGAGCGTAGAGATAGGCGTCGGAAAGGAGAGAGAGAGTAATTTATGTTTACAGAGTCCAGAAGTGCCCATGAGCATAGTCATTCTGATTCATTTCTGTGTAAAGAAATTTCTCAAGATAAATCCTAATAAAGCAGACGCCCACTTGAAAGTGGACCCGGAGATGTAGTCCACCAGGGACGAACTCCGTAATCAACTGTTTGCTTCTTCTTATCTCTGTTTTATGATGTGATTTAATCATTTATTATTGCTGGTTTATGTCGCTTTATATTTAAAAATATTTCTTTAGTTAACAATCAATCTTAATCACAAACTAATCAAACTACCTCAACACTTTAATCTATCACATTCAGATCATTTTTGGTATCAGAGTAGGTTGTGCTTTGTAGTTTGTTTGTTAGTGGATGTTAACCAGGTTGGAAAAGGCGAGCTTGAGGAATTCGATCCAGAGATCGGAAAGCGGAAAGTTGATCATCAATCAATGATAACGGGGACTGAGACCATTGAGACTCCTGAAGCTACTGAAAAGAAACCCATGGATGAGAATCAAATCCAGCAGATGTTTCTAAATATGTAGCAAATGTTGGTAGAATTATATGTAGACAAGAAGATAAGAGATGCAGCCTCATCGTCGAAGGCATCAAAGAAGGACAAGGGTAAAGGCAAGGCTGATAAATCTCCTTCTCCTCCATCATCTCCATCATCTTCTTCTTCCTCTTCTACTTCTAGTTCTGAATCAGAAAAAGAAAAGAAACCTAATAGTCCACTTTTGAAACTTGATGTTAAGTTCGAATTACCTATGTATGATGGTGAAATAAACCCTGAGAAACTAGATAATTGTGTAAAATAGTTAGAATTCTATTGTCGTATTCAAGATATTACTGATGATAAGACAAAGATCCAATTAGCTACTCTTAGAATGGGGGGTACTACTTTGATCTGGTGGGAAAGTAAGACACAGATAGATTTAAAGTGTAAAGGAAAAGTTATCACCTCATGGACTAATTTTATTAAAGCTCTAAAGAAATAATTATATCCATTCAGTCACACACAACAAGCTGTTATTGATTGGCAACGCTTGCGACAAGGTAAGGGAAAAAATGTTCAAGAGTTCACATAGGAATTCAGAAAGAAAGCGTTAGCACTTGGTATTTCTTTAAACACAAAAGAAACTTTGTTGAAGTATATTGGTAGTTTGCATTCATATTTGCAGCATACATTATTAATGTTCAATCCTAATGATTTTGATGTAGTTTGTGTTCAAGCTATTCATGTCAAATTAGGTGGTAGACCATTCAAGTTTACACCAAAGACATCCAAGCAGATGGAAACCGAAGAAAACAAAAAGAAGGGCAAGTCAAAGGGAACGAAGACTGTCATAGATCAGAAGGAAGACGATAGAACTACTTGTACACATTTCCAAAGGATTGGCCATGATGAAGCTAGGTGTTGGAAACTTCATCTGGAACTGAAGCCAAAAAAGTTCCAAACAAAGAAGGGTGAAAAGAAGGCTGAAACAACAATCCAGAAAGGCTTGGACTTGGGATCGGATTCAGGTGATGAAGGAAAAATCACTTCTATGGTTACAACAGGTAAAATTTCTGAAGCTAGTACTTCTATTTCTTCAAACATCAAACAGTTGAATGAAGGAAAAAGAATCGAGTTATTTCATATAAGGGTAACTTCAAAACATACTAAGATAGATACATTGTTCGATACGGGATCACATGAAAATTTTATTTCTGAATCATTGGTTAAACAATTGGGTTTGAAAACAAATAATCATCCAAAACCATATCCTCTAGGTTGGTTAAAGGAACAAAGTCAAATTCATGTTACCAAAAAGTGTCGGTTAAAATTTGCAATCACGGCTAACTATATCGATGAAGTGGAGCTAGATGTGATACCGTTAGACATATGTGGAATTGTCTTAGGAAGCCCTTATCTCTATGACCGTGATGCAGTATTTTATAGGAAGGAACATATGTATCATCTCAAGAAATATGGGATTAAGTACATCGTTTGGGCACATAAAATCAAAGATCACTTGAATTTAATTAATGCTAATAAGATGAAACGCTTAATAAGTTCAAGTAAGAGGTACATACTCATGTCGATAAAAGAGAAACATAAGGATATAATTAATGCTTGTTCAGGTTGTGAAATTCATTATGAAGGTAATTTGGTTAAAAAGGTAGATTCATTTCAGGATCTAGTTAAAGAACCAAAACATCTACTTCATAAAATGGAAATATTACATGGGTTGCAGTTGATGTCTATTGCCCCTCTTTCTAATGTTGAAATGTATCACAAGTCAGTTATAATAGAGCATAAAGAAATAAAGCAACAAATTCCAGGGAAGGTTGGAAAAGAATTAATGCGACCCAGTTCATGTCCATACAGTTCACCCATAATTTTGGCTCATATGCAAAACGGGACATGGGGAATGTATGTCGATTTTAAAGTTGATTCATTTAAGTAGAAAAATTTCACAGCATTGATAGATCATCAACGACCATATGAAGTTAAAACAGATGTTAAAGGTTATGCAATGGGAACAGTGATTCACATAGATTATCAGCTGCTTCAATACTTTCAGTCATATACTAAGTTGCAACAATCTCACTACAGTTGGATGGGATTTATTCAAAAAATTCACTTAGTAATTAAGGACAAGGAAGGTGTAACAAGTAAAGTAGTTGATATGCTGTCTTTGAATGTTTCAGTAGTACTGCATAAAATTTCATTGGTTCATGAAAGTTATGTAGAACAGTATAGAACTGATGATGATTTCAAAGATGCTTATGAATCACTAACTCATGATACTCAAATAGAAAGAGTTCAGGTTATTCGGGAAGTTCATATTTCTCGGATTGCAGGATATTTCAACGTAAGCAAGACTATGGCACAAAGTCAAAAGTATTATTACTGGCCTCATATGTATGAAACAATTGTGAAGTACATAAAGGGATGTGTAATGTGTTCGACAAGAAAGCCAAGAAATCAAAAGATTGGTTTTCACATGCCACTTCCAGTTCCTTTGCAACCATGGGGCAACATGGATTTGGTTCAAGGATAGACATAAATGGTGAACAGGACCGGGATACATATTCTTCAAGGTAACTGTAGTAAACATCCTAAGTTGTGGGATGAATTTTTACTTTATGTGCATCAAGCTTATAATCAAGCCTTACATTCTTCTGCACCACGACAAAAATTGAGTCAAGTCAGGTACAAATTTCTCCATGATAAGCATCAAGTCGATCATCAGTTTCAAGTTAGCGATCAAGTATGGTTGTATATCATCAAAGTCAAGATGAAAGTGAGGGAGCTGTATTCTCACTTATTGTCTGCTTAAAATCAAGCTCTTTTGGTCCAAAAGCTTTCAAGTGGAGAGGATTGATCCAGGAGGATCTTGATCAGTACATATCGACGGAGTTCCAAGTAGAATCGACGTCTAGTTCAGTCTCCAATCCTCCAGTTTCGTCAGTGTCATCCTCAAATTGATCATGGTCAGGTTCATGGATTGTAAAGGTGTAATTTGGCGTATAAGGTTCATGGCTTGTAAAGGTGTAATTTGATATATAAGGTTCATGGTGATGTAATGGTCCTAGACCTAACACCTAAGTGCTAAGACCTAATCATAAATCCTAAGGTCTATTCCTAGCACTATACATCTAAATCCTATGTAAAATTCCTAAGCCTAAAACCCTAGCACAAGACCTATATCCTAGCACAAAAAGACACATGTTATTAAGCTTATGGTAGAAAAACCTAGCACTAAGTCCTAAAACTTATGCACAATCAAAAACCTATTTATAAGCCCTAGCCTATGTCAAAAACCTAAAGCGCAAAGTCAAAACCTATTATAAAATCATTACATAAACCTTATTTCTAAGGTTCGAGAGTTGGTTTAAATACATTATAAAACTATATAAATCAACCCACAGCGCTTGCTAAACCACGCAGTTATGAAACCATGTCGGAGTTTGTGAACAAGTCCATAGACCGTGACGGAGTTGTTTAAGATGAAAGTTGTAACAACGCAGAGACTGCTGGGTATAAATAACATGTGAACGCAGTGGCGGATAAGTCAAACCATGATCGTCGGGACAAACCATAACTGCTAGAGCTTAATTGACCACCTGCCTGATCACACGTAGCGGATCCTCAGTCTCTGCCTGGTTAGCTAGCGCTGCGGCTAAGGTTTTTATTATATAGTTTAAATATGGGTTTTTTGATTTAATACAACGCTAAGATCATCAACCTTATCCCTAGGTTCATGAACATGTTGATAGGATTCAATACCTAATCAACAGATTTTGATCAACCAAAAGCTAAATTGGGCTTTTAGAGGTTCGATGCAGACTTATAAAACCATGACAAAGTTTTGATGAAGGACAATGGATGTATTTTGAGTTCAGTTTCAGCAGGACATAGGCAGTTTTGTTTGCAACATTGCTCAGCCGTTGGGTGTCGAAATTGAGCACAGAGACAGGCGTCGGAAAGGCGAGAGAGAGTAATTTATGTTTACAAAGTCCAGAAGTTCCTGCGAGCACAATCATTTTGATTCATTTATGTGCAAATAAATTTCTCAAGATCAATCCTAATAATGCGGACACCCACTTGAAAGCGGACCCGGAGATGTAGTCCACCATGGACGAACTCCGTAATCTACTGTTTGCTTCTTCTTCTCTTTGTTTTATGCTATGATTTAATCATTTTTTTCTGCTGGTTTATGTCGCCTTATATTTAAAAAGCCTACTTCAATTAATAATGAATCTAAAGGACAAACTAATCAAACTACCTCATCACTTTAATCGATCACATTCAAATCATGGGGAGATGGGATTTGTGGATGAGGAGGCACATAATAATATTAAAGAGTAGGAAACTAGAAGGAAGAAAATTATCAATGATAGAGAAGAGCTTTGGTGCTTAAGAAGCTGGGCCATTTGGCTTGCAACGGGAGATGAAAATACAAAATTCTTCCACAATTATGAAAAGGGGTGGAAAAACACCAATACCATTTGGGAAATGGAAAAATCAGCAGGGGTTAAGGCAAAGACATTCAAATATCTTTCATCTTTGGGGAGAAGTCACTTCAAAAGCCTTTATTCTACTCAAGGTGGGGTTAATATCAGGGAAATCATTCAAGTTGCTTAGTTATTTCCTTGATATGCTGATGAGGGAAGCAATAATTTACTCTTGGCACCAGTGGAAAAAAAGGACATTGAACACATCTTAAAAGCTATGCAAGCTGACAAAAGCCCTTGGCCTGATGGTTGGACTGTGGAATTATTTCAACATTTTTTCGACCTGATGGAGGATGCCATTACAAATGTGGTGGAGGAATCTCGAACACTAGGTCACATCCATGACGTCATTAAATATACTTTCTTGGCCCTCATTCCAAAAAGTGATGCTCCATCCTCTTTCTATGCTTTTTGTCCTATCTCCCTTTGTAATTGTATCTATAAAGTTATTTCTAAAACGAATTCCAATCGATTAAAGCCTATGCTCTCAAGCTTCGTCTCAAAAGAACAATTTGGTTTCCTAGATGGTAGACAAATTCATGAAGCCATTGGGGTGGCACAGGAGAATCTCCACAATATTAAATTATCCCACAAAATATGTATGGTAGTCAAGATTGACCTCTCTAAGGGATATGACAGAATCAATTAGCTCTATCTTAGACTTCTATTGACCCATCTTGGGTTCCATATTGATTTAATTAATTGGATAATGAATTGTATCACTAATATTTCTTCTGTTGTTCTTATTAATGGAGCAGCCTCACAATTCTTTACAAATCAAAGAGGGTTGAGACAGGGATGTCCTTTGTCTCCATTACTCTTCCTTTTGGCAGTTGAATGCCTTAGTCAAATCATTCACTAGGCTAGAAGATCTGGGACCCTAGGGGGCATAGAAGTGGCTTCAAATATTATTATCACACATCTCCTATTTGTGGATGACATTATTTTATTCAACAATGGTAATAGACGTGATGTCAAAACTTTAAAAGAAATTTTGGATCTTTTCATGAAGGCAACTGGCCTAACTATCAACAATCAAAAGTCCTCCCTCGTCCACAAGGGAATTTCTGAAGCTGATCTACTATGGAGTTCTAGTCTCCTTCCTTTCCTTTAGGCGCCATTGGGAACATGCATAGAGTACTTAGGACTTTTGCTAAAGCCGGATGGGTACCGAGAACAGGATTGGTATTGGCTGGTCTCACAAATTGAAAAAAGAATTAATTCTTGGAGTCATAAGTGGCTCTCCAGAGAGGGGAGATTATTTCTAATAAAATCAGTTTTATTAGCCATTCCAGTCTATTGGATCAATCTAGAAAGGTTCCTATTGGTATTCTTAGTAAAATCAGAAGTATTTGCAGCGAGTTCCTTTGGTTGGGTAAAGAGGAAAAAAAAAAACTATACCTTGGGTGGCTTGGGATAAGATTGCTAAACCTAAGGAATGGGGGGGATGGGGTATCAAGCAAATAAAACCTTTTGCCTTGGCCCTAGCTGCTAAATCTATCTGGCGAATTCTTTCTGAAAACAACTTATGTACCTCTATGGTCACAAGAAAATATATTGATCCTACTCCATTGTATGACTGGATTAGAACACCGGTTAAAGAAATTAAGACAGTTTCCAACATTTGGAAAGCTACCATTCTTATTTTTAATCTGGTGGGACAAGTACTTGCCTCGAATATTGGTGATGGGGAAAGATGCAAAATTGGTTTGGATCCTTGGGTTGATTGTAATGAAAATTACTCTCTCTTGGTGGGCCTCAGGGATTCCTGACATCAGAAAGGCTATTGTACTCTTGCTCATATCAACGCTCCTGGTCATACCACCATTTGGGCTCAGGTCTGGAAAAAGGCAGAGGAGATTGGATTGGAATTTCAGTGGGTTGATGAATCGCAGGCTTACATATAGGAGTTCGAAAATTCTCAAGTGCACTTAAAAGAGTCTCCTGATAGTCTTGTCTGGGTTCATTCAAAATCTGGGTTATATTCCCCCAAGGCTGGATATGCTTATATTATGGCTTCCATGGAGGGAGGGAATAAAGAATGGTGGTATAAGGCTCTTTTGGAACTCGGATGCCCTACAAAATCCAAGATTTTCTTCTGGAACATTCAGTGCCGAAAAGTGCCGACTTTGGATTCCCTAAAAAAATGATTTCTCACTGGTCCCGGGTGGTGTTATCTTTTTAATAAGGCGGAGGAAACTATTGATCACTTATTCATTTCATTCCCTTTCACCAAGAAGGTCTGGGAATATACCCTTACATTTTGTGATGTGGATTTTTTCTGGGTGGGAAATAATTGCAACGAAGCTTGGAAGTCCTAGTGGGAAAAATGTAAAGTCCCATGACACAGGTGTCTTCCACTAATAATCTCTTGGGGCATCTGGCTCTCAAGGAACAAATGTGTGTTCAAAGATCCCCTTTCTTCCCCGGCTCTGGTGGCAAGTGAAAGTGTTTCCATTTACACAGCTTCCTACTCCCCTTCTTCAATGGTTCGTCCCTGCCGGGTGCTGAACAAAGTCATTATTCCTGTTATTCCTTGGGCCTATTTTGATGGAGCTGCTGCTCAAGGGCTATGTGGGGCTGGAATGACCATTCAAAAAAACTCAAATATTTCTTTGCGGCCTCTGTGAGTCTTGGCGCGGGTACAAAAATTTTTGCTGAACTAGAAACCTTAAAACTCCTGTTATGTTGGCTTCTCCACATGGACATCACCTCTATACAAATATTTGGGGACTCATTGAATGTCATAAATTGGTTTAACAACTTGAAGAGATGTCAAAGTTATTTATTGCTTCCTATTATTGATGAGATTCTATCACTAAAAACACATTTTACATGGATTTCTGTTTGCCATTTTTACAGGGAATGGAACGAGCAGGCTGACGATTTGTCTAAGATCGGTCTTAGGCAAGTTCATGGCACATGGTTGATAGAAGAAAAGGATGGTATGGTGGTCCGTGTGTTAGCCACCAGACCATATTGATGGAGGGCCTTCCCTCATATACAAAGTTTTGCTTTTTATTTACTCCTTATTTTCTCCAGCACTGTTATCTCTCCTGGAGCTGTTGTATATATATTCCCTCATGTTTTAGACATCAAACTTATTAGTTTTTGTATATTTTTTGGACTATACTGTTGTTTAAACTTATTGTTATTATTTTGTACTGACTAGTCTCTCTTTGGAGAGGTCGGGCCTTGGATTGTGTTTTTCCATCAACTTATCTTTCTAGTGTTTCTCCTTGTTTGGAGGCCTGTAGTGCTGAACTTGCTTATGGTTTCTATGCTCATTTACCACTTTAGCAATTTTTTTCTGCCTAATCTAGTCTCTGAGTGCCCTTGGTATCACAACTATTGTGTTCTCACCCATGGGTGCTGGATGGCTGGTCTTTTTCCTTGCTCTCGTGTTGGGGACAAGGACTATGCGATGTAACTTTTTGTTTCTTCTAATAGAAAGTTCGATTTTTTCTCGTGAAAATATATATATAATATTATTATTATTATTAAATTATTTTATTGAAACTACATTAATAAAATTCCTGATAATTATACAAGTTTTCTTTAATGCTAGTTTTTACGATTTATTTTTCAAATATAATTTGTCTAAAATCTGGCAAGAATACATTGAAATCACAAGTTTGATGGGTAAACTGTGCACAATCTAAGCACACTAGGAGTTTTCAGGGTGTTGAATCCATATATGCAGTCAAAAACCCAGTTTAAATAAAACAAATCCAGGGTTTTTCAGGGTGTTGAATCCATATATGCAGTCAAAAAACCCAGTTATTCAGGGTTTTTCATGGTGCTGAATCCATATATGCAGTAATAAAACCAGTTTGAATAACACAAATCGAGATTTCACCTTAAATTTTTCTCTTGGATTCCCGCAAAAAAAATCCACCTGAACCAATTTAAATAACACAAATCAAGATTCCACTCCACGAGAAATTTCAAAAAGTCACATTAAAGACAACTCCATTATTATATGCCTAAAAATCCAGTGGAAATTTCAAATTTCACATTAACCACAACTCCACCTTTATCATTTCTCTAAAATAAAGATAATACTTTTTCCTTCTTCCTTATGAAAATAAAGCTTTTTTAATTTATCATCAATATCTTTTTACATTTTACATAGTGGGTGGGAGACAACGTTTAGGAGTTTGATTCTGTAAGTATTGGAGAGACTTTTTAAGATATTGGGTTGCCAAACACTTTGTATTTGAAGTTCACACATAGTGCCATAAACAAAGTTTAAAAATCTCTAAAAAAATTGGGGAAGTCAGTGCAACTTAACAAACTCTTTAACACACTATAATCATTAATAATCATTTAGACAAAACATATGCTAAGCATATTACTTTGAGAATCAACAATGAAAAAATAAACAAAATCAACAAATCCTCATACACCCTAAATTGAAATAAAATACCTTCTACCATTACCCCAATCTAAAACAATATCAAAATATCTTTACACATTTCAGCTATAAATTAATGTACAAAAATAAATCCTTTATCTCAAAAAAAATCGCATAAACCAATTTGATCTAACCTACCCATTATTTTAAAATTAAATTATTATTATTATTTTAATAATATTTAATTAACAAAATACTAAATAAATATCACATTCCAATATTACTATTACACAAACTTTTCCAAACTCGTACAAAATATTATACCGGTTAAAATAGTAATCTTATTGTAAAGCCATTAAATTAGTTTCTTTTGTATTGGTAAGTGGATTAGTTACCTGTTAATTTGGATTGGTGATGAGTTGGTTGGTTACTCGAATTTGTTACAGAGATCATCTATATCAGTACAGCTCATAAACCACACCCAAATTGTCTTTATGAGATTTGCAACTGAGAACATTTTCGATCAAATAGAACATTAATGTAACCACTGTATCCAAGTTTTTAAATTTTTTATTTAACAATTTCGGTTTTAATGTTTATTTAAAAAAAAAATCAATTTTTAACAATTTGGTTATATGTTAGGTGGATGTTTTGTGGTGATTGAATGAGCAAAATTAAAGTGAAACTAAAATACGTTAAACTTAGATACTTAGATATTATTTGCTGCAAAGATGATGCGTCATGATGTGATAAGGTGAAGTTAAATTGAAATTAAAATATGTTATGTGTAAATCTCCCTCTGAAAAAAATGTTTATGTAAATCTCAATTCTTTTATGACCATTTATTTTTGGTGATTGATAAGATATTTAATTTTCTTTTCAATATATAAAAGGTTAAGTTTTGTTTTTAATTAAATAGTATTAAATTGTAAATATAATTATAAGGGGTTATTATATATATATATATATTTTTATTTAATTAATTAATTAATTTATTTCAATGGAACCTAGTAACCCAGTCTGTATTCCGATAGGTAGCTACTAGTAAACGGACTTGCTAGTAAATTCAGGTTGTCCTTGACACATGGCTACTACCGGTGCAATTTTCACTTTGTATCTCTTAGTTCTCTGAAGACGCATGTTATTTTTATCACTAATTAAATTGTTTATTTGTATTATTTTTAATTAGTTAAAAGTATTTATTTATTTATTTATTTTTATATATAAATTTATAATTTTCTTTTGGTTGGCTGACCCATTTATGGTTTGAAACACTTCATTGTCAAAGTGATTGTCTATTTAACTACGCAGAGGTAATTTATTTTTGGGTAATTGATTTATTTTATATATAAGAGAATGTGGTAATAATTTAAAAAAAATATTTAATCTCAATGAATATCTACTTTCTTAAAATTACAAATAAATTATTTTAAATAATATGCTTTTATTTAAATAAAGATGATTACAAAAACTAATTAATAAATAAATATATAATTCTATCACATTTTAAAAAATATACTTTAAAAATAATGCACAATTTTTTATATAGTTAAATTGTATTTACAAAGATGATGTTATAGTTCCCATAATCTTATAGAGATTTGTTAAAATTACAAGTTTGAATTGTGAACTCTCCAGACTGCCATAAGGGTTTTTCAGGATGTTGAATTCATATATGAAATCAAAAATCCATTTTAAATAACAAATATCAAGATATGACCAAAATTTGAGTGCCCCGTGGAATTTTCAAGTGTTGAATCCACTAATGTAGTAAAAAATCCATTTAGAACAACAAAGATCAAGATTTGACAAAAAAACTCCAAAATGTATAATAATTAGACAATGCCCAAACATAACCAATACCATACTATTTGAATTCTAAACATTAACAATTTAATTATGTATAGTAATATATATGTGAATCTAGAAATAGGTCCATGGGTAAACAAACCAACATTTTAACATGAGCTTGTACTAACATTTACTTTATATTTTCACAAACTCACCAAATAGACTCACTAAAGAGACTGTTTGTTAATACATTTTTATTTTAGATCAATTTTAATATTATTAATTTGATTCAAATAAAATAATTTTCATAAATTATTATTATTAAGTTAAATTCATTTTATTGTTTATTACTTCAAGATCCATCAAAATATTTTTCTAGTTGAGATTTCTGGCCAACAAATGTGACTCATTATCATAACACTAATAATGAGCCATGTGGCTGGAAAGTCTAAAAAAACATAATATGATGGATCGAAAAATGGCTCACATAACCCTAAATATAAATTAATTTTTTGAACATATATATAAATATAGTCCAACTTATAGACGAAATAAAATTTTTCACGGAAATGTGACAAAACAATTTCAAGAGAGAATGTTATATTTTGTTATTTAAAATAAATTTTTGAATGCATAAATGGAAGTCTCTCGGATCTGTCAAGGAACCTCTTGACCCTAAGGACATGAAATGTGTCTACATGATTCCTTGTTCATGTGGTATTCTCTATATTGGAGAAACACGGAGATCCATTAAACAACGAATCCAAGAGCATGTTGTAGACATTAGACATAATCCGTCCTCATGCTAAAGACATTAGACGCAATCTTCCGTCATGCTGCAAACATTACACACAATCCATCCTCATGCTAAAGACATTAGACACAATCCGTCCCACACATCAGCTCTTGTTGAACATGCAGAAAAATCTTGACACCATGTTTGCATTGAGGACTCCAAGGTCATTGCTAAGGTTGACCACTTCCACCATATGAAGCTTCAAAAGGCTATTGAGATTGAAGGCATGCTAAGAATCTCAAGAGGGATGATGGTTGGAAATTGAGTAAGAGCTGGACCACAACTCTCTCAATATGATTCTTTCCCCTGTTGTGTCCTTCATTTCCTTGGGTCTCTGTAGAATTTTTCTTTGGTTTATCTCCGTTCTTCTTCCTATTCTTTTATAATAAAAAAATTCTTTGGTATTTATATTCTTAGTCTTATCATTGTCTGGTATTTATATTAGTATTTATTTTCTTGGTCTTTCTCCCTTATTAATATTATTATAATATATAATTCCCTTTTCTTATATTTTAAAAATTAAAATATTTATTAAAATAATTAAAATATTTATAATTACTAAAATATTTTAAGTAGTTTAATTGTTTAATAATTCTAATAATTAGAATATTTATTAAAATAATCTTTAACCTTTTTATAAATTATTAATAATTTTTTAATAACTAATTAACTAACTAAGTAATTAAATAACTAAATAACAACTAGAGACGGGCAATGATGCATCCTTACTATTTATTCTAATGATCGATCAAGCCTTTCTCACATGATCGATCAAGCCTTTCTCACCTTGTCCTAAGGATGAACCACATATTGTGATTAATCTGAAAGACATTTATCTATTTTATGGATCACAAAAGTCTTAGATCTAAAATTATTTTGTATTAAATTAAAAATCCACAATAAAAATATAGTTTAGTTTTACATATTGTTAACATTTGTAATTTTAAAGAAAAAACACAAGCATAATTAAATTTATTAATTAATATTTGCTAACTTAAAAATAAATAATAAAAAGGTTGAATATATATGTTGTTAAATTTATAATTTTAAAGAAAAAACATATGATTAGATTTATTAATTAATATCTTTAGTTTAATTAATAGATGAAGTAATATACAGGGCCAGTAGGAGCGGGAGGGGTGTTGCATAACCTCGAGGGAACAAAAAAAATAGGGTATGCCTGGGGAATTCGAACGAAAACGAACAATCAGGCTGAAGCAATGGCTCTATGGAAAGGGCTAGAGCTAGCATTAAGGAATAACATTAGAGCTATACATGTTATTGGAGACTCTGCTTGGGAAATCGGGAACATTCTAGCCCTGCAAAAAGGCATAATGAAACATAAATCTAGGATCTGGTGCCATATAGAAGGTCTTCTCCCCCATTTCGAAATCTTGATTCCTTGGCATGTGATGCGAGATTTAAATAGCATGTTGGATAAGAAATAAAATTAGGGAGTGGTGCTACCCCCAAGCCACCTTAGTCTAGGGGGAGTAATTGAGATCCACAACCTTCCCTAATGACAATGGAAATAAAACCCAAATGGACCAAAGGAAATATCCACAAGAAACATGAGCTCTCGAACACCCAAGGCACATGTCACAACTACCCCTCAATTTTTGCCACACATGCCATGTCGATTCAACATGACACATGGTGGAGCTAGCTCACCCTTGATGTAATCACCCACCACGCGGATGATGGTAAGGCAGGTCATATCAATCATGTGGAGGGTCAATACACATGCACCATGGATACATCAACCATCAATACAATGAACTAGCTTCAAACGAGAGCACGTGAGAGGGATTTGGCTCACAGAGCAATGAATTTGCTCAGGAGAAAGTACGATCGAGGAAGGCCAGGTGTAGAACTCGGAAACAAGGTTTAAAAAGAAATACTAATTTATAACTAAATGAAACTGAAAGATAAATTCACATAAGTAAACACACAGAATTTACATGGTAAAACCTTGATAGGGTGTCAAGGAAACCTCCACGGGGCAAGGGATTGGAAACTCTATTAATCAAATGATTCTCCGTACATACAAGCCTCTTGGGCCATCCAATTTATCTTGAGCCTATTTCGTTATTCTAAATTCATTTCGTTAATCAACCAATTAACGGTTAATAAGTAATTTGCCCAAAATCACATTATTTACAATTTGTTGTCATATTTTTAACAAACTCCACCTTGACAACAATTTTCCTAATCCCTTGTCCATGCCCATTCATCGTCTTTTCTGCAAGCCGAGAGAAGCGAGACACCATCTCAACTTCTCTACTGTAACTGGCTTCGTGAATATATCTGCATGATTTTCCTGTGTGCAGACCTTCTTGAGAACTACTTTACCGCCTTCGATAACATGTCTCACAAAGCGATACCTTACATCGATGTGCTTGGTCTTGCTGTGATAGGCTGGATTTGGCCAAATGAATAGCGCTCTGACTATCACAAAACACATTCACTTTCTCCTGCATCCTTCCAATCTCATCAAGCAAACCTTTTAACTAGATTGCCTCTGTACAGGAATCTGAAGCATCTATATACTCTGCTTTAACAGTGGAAAAAGCAACTGTCTCTTGAAGCTTTGACATCCAGCTGATTACTCCACCTGCAAGAGTAAAAACATAACCTGTAGTAGATCTCCTTTTGTCCAAATCACCTACATAATCAGCATCCACCTATCCACAGACTGAACCTTCACGACCATCAAAGCTGATGCAATGGTCACTTGTGCCTCTCAAATATCGAAGCACCCATTTCACTGCTCTCCAATGTTCTTCTCCTGGATTTTCCATGAACCTGCTGACAACTCCAACTACATGTGAAATGTCAGGTCTTGTAGATACCATCGCATACATTAAGTTGCCTACCGCATTTGCATATGGTACACGAGACATATATTTCTTTTTTTCATTAGTTCTAGGACTCAAATCCGAAGAAATCTTAAAATGGGAAGCTAATGGAACATTAACAGGTTTCACATTGTTCATACCGAACTTTTCAAGTACTTCCTCCACATACTTCTGTTGTGATAACCAAAGCTTACCATTCTTCCTGTCTCTGTGTATCTCCATGCCCAAGATATGTTTTTCCGCTCCAAGATCCTTCATTTCAAACGTCCTAGAGAGCTGAGCCTTTAACTTGTTGATTTCTTCCATGCTTTTGCTTGCAATAAGCATATCATCAACATATAACACCAAGATTATGAATATGCCATTGAAACTTTTGAAGTATACACAATGATCATACTCACTTCTAATAAAATTATGGCATTGCCTAGGCGACTGCCTCAGGCCATACAATGATTTCCTGAGCTTGCAAACTAATCTTCTGCTGTGACCTTGTACAAAACCTTCTGGCTTATCCATATATATCTCTTCATCCAAATCACCATGAAGAAACGTTGTTTTAACATCCAACTATTCTAACTCAAGGTCAAGTAAAATAGTTAGTGCTAACACAGTACGAATAGAAACAAGGTTAACTACTGGTGAAAAAATATCATGCAAATCAATACCTTCAACCTGAGAATACCCTTTTGTAACCAGTCTCGCCTTATACATCTCAATACTTCCATCAACTTTCCTTTTCAACTTGAAGACCCATTTGCACCCAACAACACTTCTCCTTTCAGGAAGTTCTACAAGATCCCAGGTATTGTTCTTGGCTAAGGAGTCCATTTCTTATTCCATAGCCTTATTCCATATCTTTCTATCTGCATCATCTACTGCTTCCTGATAATAACAAGGTTCCCCATATTTAGTAATCAATGCAAAAGATGAAGCATAATCTTCATACCTTTTAGGTGTTTTTCTTTTCCTTGTAGACCTTCGTAGAGTGACTGGTTGCTGAATTGGTTCTGGAATTTCTCCAGTTTCCTTTGCTTATTCACCCTTTTCATCAGAAGTCTCTCCTTCTTTTTGACTTTCTAGAAAAGGTTTAGTCTCCAATTGAATCTACTGATTTGGAAATACTTGCTCCTGTTCAACTTTTTCAACATCTGATTTTAGAAGAGAAGATTCATCAAATGTTACATCTCTACTAATGACTATCTTCCGTGAAGAAGGATCCTACAACCTATATCCCTTCACTGCATAATCATATCCAACAAAGACACAACATTTCGATTTTGGATCTAACTTTGAACGCTGATTTCTAGGAATAAGAGCATAGGCATCACAACCAAAAATCTTCAAATGCGAATAATCACAAGATTGACCCGACCAAACTTCTTCAGGAATTTTACAGTTTATTGCAACTGAAGGTGATCTGTTAACTAAATAACAAGCAGTGGAAACTGCTTCTGCCCAAAACTCCTTTTGCAGGTTAGCATTACTAATCATGCTTTTGGCTCTTTCCATAAGAGTTCGATTCATCCGTTCAGCAACGCCATTTTGCTGAGGGGTATAAACAACAGTTTTATGTCTAACAATCCCATCATCCTTACAAAATTGTTCAAATTCTAAGGAAGTAAATTCACCACCATTTTCAGTTCTTAAACATTTAATTGATTTGCCCGTTTCCTTTTCCACCATTGTTTTAAATTGTTTAAAAACATTAAATACGTCAAATTTCTTTTTCAACATATAGACCCAAAAATTTCGGGAGAAATCATAAATAAATGTTAGGAAATATAATGCACCTCCATAAGACACAATAGGAGATGGTCCCCATAGATCAGAATGAATGTAGTCTAAAATCTGTTTACAATTATGATTTCTAGTCTTGAACCTTTGTTTACATTGTTTACCAAACACGCAATATTTACAAAAATCCAACTTCAAGCATTTCAAATCAGGAAGCAACTTGCGGTTCATCAATACCTGAAGACCTTTCTCACTCATGTGACCCAACCCCTGATGCCATAGATGAAAACCTTCTTCTGCCTTTTCTGATATGATCACTGCTTCACTAACTTGAGTGCTTCCTTTGAGTCTGTACAGATTTCCGACCTTTTCAGCCTTCATAACAACCAAGGCTCCTTTTGAGACTTTCAGCACTCCATTCTGAATTGTAAATTTATACCCATTTGAATCCAAAACTCCCAAGGAAATCGAGTTTTTCTTTAGTTCAGGTACATACCTAACATCAGATAATGTTTTAACTGTATCATCATACATTTTAATTTTTACATTACCAATCCCAATAGTCTGACAAGATGCATTATTTCCCATAAATACAAAACTACCATTTACAGTTTCATATGAAGTAGACCAACTTCGGTGCGGACTCATATGATGAGAAGCACCAAAGTCTAATAGCCAATTTTCAGCATCTTGAGAGACATTATAGACAGGGAGAGCTTCAGCAATTAAAACCTCATCAACCATACCTGAATCAACCTGATTTGCTTCCTTGTTATGGTTTTCTGACTCCTTTCGTTTCCACCAATATTTCTTGAGGTTTCCAAGTTTATTGCAGTACCATCACTTGGCTTTACACTTCTTGCCTGACTTCGATCTGGAAGAACCTCTTGCTTTCTCCCCTCTTTCCTTTGACCGAACTCTGGCTACCATGGCTTCTGGTGCAGATGTCTCAATGCTAGATTTCCTTCGTACCTCTTCAGATAAGAGAGCATCCAAAACAGATTCAAATTTTAATGAATCGGCAGTGCTCAAACTGATTAAAGTTATGAAGTGATCCCATGACTCGGGCAGAGAACACAACAAGGTTATTGCCTTGTCTTCTTCCTGCATTTTTACTTCCATATCTGACAACTGACAAATAAGCGTATTAAAAACATTTAAGTGTTTTGAAATTTTTGTACCCTCCTTCATCTGAAGACTAAACAATTATCTTTTTAAATAGATTCTATTTGTCAAATATTTTGTCATATACAAGGTTTCCAATTTTCCCCACAACCCCTTCAGCGGTACTCTCTCCAACAATGTTAAAGAGAACTTCGTCTGCCAAACATAACTGAATGGTACTGAGAGCTCGGACATCCGAGTCCTCCCAGTTTGAATCTGTCATGCTTGCTGGATTTTTATTTACCCCGTCTAATGCTTTGTGCAACCCTTGTTGCACTAGCAAATCCCTAACCTTCAGTTTCCATAAAGAAAAATTGTTTTTCCCGGTGAATTTATCCACCTAAAACTTTGCATTTGTCATTTTTTCCATTTCTTTGTCCTAGTTTTTCCTTCTTTCTTTAATTTCCAACTAGGGTTCCAAATTTTATTTATTTTTTTCTCTTCAACTAGGGTTTCAAGGGTTTCAGATTTGTTTCAAGGATTTCTGATTTCCCTTCTTCTACAAATTAAAAACTTTTCCCCTCTTCTGCTAGGGTTTCAAGGTTTTCATATTTCCCTTCTTCTACAAATTAAACACCCTCTTTCAGAAAAAAATAAATAAAAAAATTCTGAACTTATCAAACCCTACTCCATGAATTTTCTCAATTCTGATTTGTTAAAAAACTTTTCTCTGTGTACCTTCAACATGGTCTGCCTTAAATAAATTCAATTTTTGAAATATATATATATATATATATATATATATATATATATATATTCTCCTGCAACACATTTAAAAAAAAAAATTCTTACGATTTCTTCCCACAGTAAAAGAAAAAATTCACGGTTTCTTCCCACAGCAAGTTTTCAGAGAAAAAAATACCTGTTTTCTTCTAGCAGCAAACTTGATCTCAAAAAATCGGGCTCTTCTAGTTCATATAGTGAACCCGGCACCAAATTCGATTTCTTCCAGCAACAATCAACCAAAAATATGTACCCGTATTTCTTAGTAATGCAAAACAGGTTCAATGGTAGGCTAGAAGGATGAGACTTCCTTGGGCTCCATTCCACCGGATCAGTCTCTCCCACTGAAATGACAGTTGGCCTCTCTTGTCACGGCCCTTTCTCCAGCGGTTGAATGGCAGATCGAGAGATGACAAGCCGCGGATGGCAAAGGCGGCAATGGCAATGGATTCATGAACAGTCGCTTGAACAGTCAGCGACTTCAAATTTCTGCAGCAGGAACAGTCGGCGGTCTTCAACTTTCTCCAGCGGATTCTTCTTGAACAATCAGCGGGCTTCAACTTCTATATGGTGATGCACAAATCATGTAGCCGCCGATAACCACTGCAACCACTCCATAGGTTTGAATGTAGGTTTCTTATCCAGGCAGGTTTGAATGCAGGTTTATTCTCCCACGATGATAGGTAGGTTTGAACGCGTTTGAACGCCTCTTGATAGCCAACCACCAGTGCAACCAAAACAAAATCGACTCTTGTGCTCTGATACCAATTGTAGAACTCGAAAACAAGATTTAGAAAGAAATACTAATTTATAACTGAATGAAACTGAAAGATAAACACACATAAGTAAACACACAAAATTTACGTGGTAAAACCTTGAGAGGGTGTCAAGGAAACCTCCACGGGGCAAGGGATTGGAAACTCTATTAATCAAATGATTCTCCATACATACAAGCGTATTGGGCCATCCAATTTATCTTGAGCATATTTCGTTATTCTAACTTCATTTCATTACTCAACCAATTAATGGTCAATAAGTAATTTGCCCAAAATTACATTATTTACAATTTGTTGTCATATTTTTAACACTGGGAATTTATGGCATGTTGGCCTTTCGAAATAAGACAACAAATGGCTTCCCCTTCCATCGTAACCATTCCTCCAATGCGCAGAGTGGTGATACGGGTAGAGCCTCATTATGGAGTTGGAAGCTTCAGGTTGGGAATTGTCTCTGCGTGGCTCTCAGGAGTGCAATTGGAAAAGGGTCTCTGCACAATTTTCAGGAGTGTAAGGAGGTGAACACTACCATTTTTACAAGAGACTCGAGTGCAGATAACCTTGGAAGCACATGCCACAATAATTGGAAGGAAATGGACCCTTCGAAGTGTAATCTGGACTCCTCCTCAGACTCGTCCCCATCAGTGGAAGATATTTGTAGTCAGTAAGAGGATCAATTGGCCCACTTGCACATCAATTTGAACAACTTACTATTCAATTTCAGGGACAAGGACAAAGTCATCATAGAAAGGATGATGCTGCAGGAGAATAGGATCGCACAGTAGGAAAAGTTGATGCCCTGGTTAAGGAGTGAGGTTCGCAGTCTCCGTGAGCAGGTGGACCAAGATGACAAGGGCAAGTAGACCCAGAACCTTCTGGCAACAATTGACTCACATACCCAGACTAGAATAGACTTGAGCATAGGTGAGCGCAACAACTAGCAACAACGACGCACAGTCAAAGAAGAAGGGATTTTTCCAAACGTCCTGGGTTATAATCATTCCTGTTAGTTTCTTTTGATGTAGTGTTTTGCAACTTTTATTTTAGGAGTATATTCCATAAAATATAGAGTATATCTAGGAAGTTTAGAACTCTCGACATTGCTAGTAAATGCAATTCTGTTGAAACTGTGGGCATCATTTTTGTAATAAGCTCTATAACTGATAGGCTGGTAAGACTTGTAAAACTTTGCTGCTGGACATGAATTCAACGACTTTGAATTTTAATATAAAAACCATACCCGTTCTTGTTATATAAAAAAATAGACCAATTAATATCTTTTTTAATTTTTTAGGAATCATAAATTTAGGTTATTTAATTTGCTAGTTTTTTAGGGTGTCAAATCAATTTATGCATTCAATACCATGTTTTAAATAACAAGAAATCACAATATTGCTAGAGTTTGTATTATGGGATTTACAAAAAAAAAAATATTTATTACTTAGAGTAAACATTAATGTTTGTTTGTTAAATTAAAGGTAAACCATCTCACATTCATTTTAAATCTAAATCTACCAAGGGGTTTGGACTTATGATACCTTACCTCTTAACTGGATAAGTTGTCTAATGAGGTTGGAAATTTAGCCCTAGATCCAAAACCTACTGGAAATCTGGTCGTTTTTTCTAAAAATCCTAAAGGTAGGATTTCTTGAATCTTGTTTTTGATGGTGGAAATGGATTCATCACCATCAAAAACCCCTAGGGCATCCAAAATCTTGAAGTTGTAACCAAGATTTCTAGAAAAAATTGGCTTTTACCAAAAAACTGCCTGGATTTCCATTATTTTCTGGGCAAATTTATAGCCTTATTAGACCACACTCATAATTATTAAGTAATCATTTTACCAATCAAATTTACATTACATTACATTACATAAAGTATTACATTAGATAGCATATTAAGTAATGAACTACACTCAGTAGTAATGTAGTTCTCTTGATGATGAACTACACTCAACTACACTCAGTAATAGTTCTCTTGATGATGAACTACACTCAGTGGTTCTACTCATGAGCCTTATTAGACCACACTCATAATTATTAAGTAATCATTTTACCAATCAAATTTACATTACATTACATTACATTACATTACATTACATTACATTACATTACATAAAGTATTACATTAGATAGCATATTATGAAATGAATTACACTGAGTAGTAGTGTAGTTCTCTTGATGATGAACTACACTCACTAGTTCTTCTCATGATGAACTACACTCAGTAGTTCAAAAAGGGTGGACTCTATTATTTGTGATGTGATTTCCCTCAAGATTTTTATTTGAATAATAGATATAGATTACATAAGTTTACACTCTCAAACATTACGCAACATTTTACAACATGTCAACCATTGCCCTTCTAGAGGCAGCTACCATAGTAAGCTATAAAGAGCCTCTCAATGCAATAACAAAAAGGTTAGATCTAGAACATGTTATGTATGTTGCTAAATTATTTAGGAAAAATTTAATGACATCATTTTTAGTTTTTTTAATTAGAATTTTAGTTTTCTAAATTAAAATTAATAATATTATATTTGATAAGGTTTAAGTTATATTTTTAAATATAAAATAAATTTTATATTTTAATTATATTTTAAAGTGTAAAAATACATTTGATATTTGATAATTTTGGAAAATTTTAAAATAAATTTAAAAACTTGAAATTATAAATTTTCCCATAGAATAATTTTAACCTCATTTTAAGATAAATCCAAAAAAACCAAAAAAAAAATCACTCAGCTAGAATACTAGAATACGCACTTGTTTAACTAGCCAGAGGAATTCCCTGGATGGCTAAAATCAGCCTGAATCCAGGCAATTTTTTTTTCAGGATATCTTGCAATAGCAGTGTTTGAATTATGTTTTTGATAGTGGAAATGGATTCAGCACCATCAAAAACTTCTAGGGCACCCCAAAATATTGAAGATTGATAACTATAACCTGGATTTACAAAAATCCTTGCCAAGTTTTCTTAAAATCTAACCTGAATTTCAATTATTTTCAGAGAAAAAGACAGTCCAGTTAAACTACGACCTAAAATACTGCAATTATTTATCCAATCTAGTCTTCCAGTCTAGTCTCTGAGATGTAAGCAACAGCTATAACCAATGTGGGATACAATCGTATTATCTCTTCCCATTGAACTGATATGACATTAACTTTCTGTGGTGGCTATAAGTTGAAAAAACAATTTTACGATCGAGATAATGTTTGAATATCATTAAAACTATATAATATTTTGTTCGAATATCACCCAAAAAAAATCATTATTCTGTGCGGCGTGTTTTTTCCAGGCAACGTTTTGGCCCAGAATCCGGCAAAGTTTTTTAAAAAATCCGGCAAAGATTTCATCAGAATCATGTTTACATTTGTTAAACTTAAGTATTTTGAGTGCCCTAAAGGATTTTGGTAGTGCTGAATCCATTTCCAACCTCAAAAATGGATTTCAAACATTGCAAGTACCTGATTTCTTGAATTTAAGTTGCCCGGATTCCGGTAAAAAACTGCCGTCCGGGCTATTTCGTTGCCTGGGTAGACAACTCCATTCTGCGCTGTCACATAGCCATCTGTGTTGTCCACAATTGACTTCTTTTCTTTTGATCCTTTTATTCCAGAATATTTTCAGATTCTGTAATGGATGTAATGGATATAAATTCAGCACCCAGAATTGCCTGAGAGTCATCATTAGTTATAGATTGTGCTTAGTCTCAAAGCACATATATTTGTCCATTTGTAATTTTTCAAAGTTAAAATGTAATTCAATTAACAAATCAAATTGTATATCTGTGATATGAGAGTGTTAAATTGAATTAAATTTTTGTGTTGGTAAAAGTTTGGAATTGTTAGTTTACTAAATTTTGGATTGATGGTAAATAACTGGTCTGTGAAGGCATCTTTTTCTAAAGGGTTAGTGGTCCAAATCTTTTAGGTGTTAGCTTATTTATAAAAATGTTAGAGTTTTTTTTGAGTTAAATTAGAATTAAATTGATCACATTTTACAGTAATAATTAGGTAAATTTATTAATTTATTATTAGTACAACCATATTAAAATATTAATGTGGTTGATATAGTGGGAGACTTCATTTATATCTATATCATTGATAAATATATAACCATAGAAATAATAATAAAAAAGACTATTTTAACAAAAATATTATTATTATCATTAAACTAAAGTGACTAATTATTTAATTTCGCAATTGTATTCTCTCATCTTCAAATAAACAAAAATGAACCACAATGATTGGTTCAAACAGCGTTAACAAAATATATTAATTTGTGATTATCACAAAAACCAAATTTCAAAAATTTTAAATTATCCAAGAAATACTCAACATTAACAATAAATTATGAATTTTCAAAAAAAAAAAAAAATTAATTATTATATATAAAATATTATTATTAATATTAAATTATTTTATTGAAACTACATTAATAAAATTCCTTATAATTATATAACTTCTCTTCAATGCAAAATTTTAAAAAAATTACTGTTTTTTTTCCTATCTAATTTGTCTAAAATTTGGCAGGAATACATTGAAATCACAAGTTTGATAGGTAAGCTTGTGCACATAGGTTTTTCATGGTGCTGAATCCATAAATGCAGCAAAAAAACCAATTTAAATAACACAAATAGAGGGTTTTCCAGGGTGCTGATTCCATATATGCAGTCACAAAACCAGTTTGAATAACACTATGGATTCAGCAAAAAAACCAATTTAAATAACACAAATAGAGGGTTTTCCAGGGTGCTGATTCCATATATGCAGTCACAAAACCAGTTTGAATAACACAAATCTAGATTTCACCTTAAAATTTTCCGTACGGCAAAAAAATCCACTAGAAATTTCAAAAAGTCACATTAAAAACAACTCCATTATTAGATGCCTTTACATTTATCATTTCTTTAAAATAAAGAGAATACTTTTTCCTTCTAATAAACCTTTTTTAATTTATCACCAATATATTTTTACATTTTACATAGTGGGCAAGACAATGCTTTTGATTTTGTAAGTATTGGTGAGGCTTTTCAAGATATTCGGTAGCCACGCACTTTGTATTTGAAGTTTAGACATGGTGTCAGTAAACAGAGTTTAAGAATATCTAGGAAATTAGGGAAGTTAGTGCAACTTAACAAACTCTATAACACACTTAAATCATTGAGAAACATTTAGACAATTAGGGAAGTTAGTGCAATTTAACAAAGTACTCTGTAACACACTAAAATCGTTGATAAACATTTAGACAAAGCATATGCTGAGCATATTCTTTTGAGAATAAAAAAAAAAAAAAAAAAAAAAAAAGTCAACAGATCCTCATGCATCTTAAATTGAAATAAAAAACCTTCCACAATTAACTTAATCTAAACTAATAACAAAACAGCCTTATACATTTCAGCTATAAAATTACGGTACAAAAATGAATCCTTACAAAAAAAAAATTTCATAAACCAATTTAATCTAACTTAAAATTAAATTATTATTATTATTTTAATAATATTTAATTAACAAAATACTAAATAAATATCACATTCCAATATTACTCTTACACAAAATTTTTCCAAACTTGTGCAAAATATTATACTGGTTAAAATATTAATCTTATTGTAAAGCCATTAAATTAGTTTCTTTTGTATTGGTAGGTGGATTAGTTCCCTGTTAATTTGGATTGGTGATGAGTTGGTTGTTAGAAAATTTGTTACAGAGAACATCTATATCAGTACATCTCATAAACCACACCCAAATTGTCTTTATGAGATTTGCAACTGATAACATTTTCGATAAAATAGAACATTAATGTAACCACTATATCCAAGTTTTAAATTTTTTATTTAACCATTTCAATTTTAATGTTTATTTAAAAAAAAAAAAACATCAATTTTTAACAATTTGGTTATGTGTTGGGTGGATGTTTTGTGGTGATTGAATGGAGCTAAATTAAAGTGAAACTAAAATACGTTAAACTTATATATTTTTGCTGCAAAGATGATGCGTCATGATGTGAGAAGGTGAAGTTAAATTGAAATTAAAATATGTTATATGTAAATCTCAATTCTTTTATGACGATTGGAAATGTTATTAGATTTGTTTTAAATAGGAAGTGATTGATAAGTTATTTGAATTGTTTTAATGTATAAGGTGATTGATAGATATTTAATTTGTTTATATCTATATATATATATAAGAGATAAATTTTGTTTTTAATTAAATATTATTAAAAATTAAATAAGTTGGAAATAATTAATATTATTTGTATATTAATGGAGAAATGGTTACATTGTTGTAACATAGCTCCTTAAGTTAAGATTAGTTCCCAGGATATAGGAGTTTGCTTACAATTCCCTGGTTCTTCGTGATGTACTTATAGTTGTATCATTCCATTAATAAATGTAAAGTGTGTACTCTCCATTTGAGTGCAGTCTCCAGGTGCAGTACTCACCTGTGAGTTGCAACTTCTATTCAATTCAATTTTTATCTTGGTATCAGAGCTCAGATTGGGTGAGCCTGATTTGTTTTTTTAGAGAGCCTTCGTGGCTATGGTGTACATAGGAGCGTTGTGCTCACAGGAGCTTCGTGCTTTTAGGTCTCGGGTGGTTAATTGATCTCTGAGCAGAAGAGGGTTGGTGTGATTTTTCCACTGACAGGCACAAAAAAACGCCCCATTGGCGTGATTGTTAGGGCCATACCCATGCCAGTGCACTGAAACACGCGATTGGCGCAATTGTGCAAGCCATACCCACGCCAATTTGGTGACTCACACTGATTTTATTTGGGTGCCGATTTTTTTGGCTCGGGAAAGCACCAATCTCTTTCTGTGTAGGTTCTGCACATTGGATTTACCCGGTGGTGGTAGATCGGATTTGCCTGGTGGTGGTAAATCGAAGTTGTCCAGTGGTGGCAGATCGAAGTTGTGTATTTACTCGGTGGTGGTAGATCGGATTTTCCCGGTGGTGGTAGATCGAAGTTGCTCGGTGGTGGCAGATTGAAATTGTGGATTTACCCGATGGTGGTAGATCAGATTTTCTCGGTGGTGGTAGATCGAAGTTGCCCAGTTGTGGCAGATTGAAGTTGTGGATTTGCCCGGTGGTGGTAGATCTTATTTGCCTGGTGGTGGTAGATTGAAGTTGCCCAGTGGTGGCAGATCGAAGTTGCCCGGTGGTGGTAGATCGGAGTTGCAGATTTGCCCAGTGGTGGTAGATCGGAGTTGCAGACATATTTGCTGGAGGTTCAGCACATGTGATTCGCCCGGTGGTGGTGGATCCGAGTTACAGTCACAATATCGGACCAGGTTGGTGGCAGATATGTGATTAGGATCTGGTATGTATTGAGATTTTTTTTTTTGAAGTGTAACGTGTAATTATCCAGTTGGTTAGAGTTATTCATCGGAGGATCTAAAAGTTTATCAGTCCAGTATGAATAATAGCATAGAATCATATCTCAACGAGTCTAGCAAACTCGATGGGTCTAATTTTACCAATTGGAAGTTCAAGCTACAGACATTGCTTGAAGGAGCAAATGCGTGGTCGATTTTCATAGGCGATGAGCAGAGACCGAGTTCGAAAATAAGAACAACTGCACAGGAACAAGACTGGGATAAAAGGGAAAACAAAGCAAAATTTATATTGAAGATGTTCGTCAAGGACAATATTATCCCACATATTAGAGATGGAAAATCATCCATTGAGATTTGGACGATGATTAAGAATTTATACCAGACACGAAATACAAATTGCATCTTGTCTCTCAAAGGAAAGTTGTTTGCGATGAGGATGGAGGAGAATGAATCTACTGCTGGATTCATTGCAAGGGTTAAAGACCTAAAGGACAGATTGGGAGACATTGGAGAGAAGGTGTCTCATTCCGATCTAGTCACAATTACATTGAATGGAATGAAGGATGAATATCAGATGTTCATCACAGGATTGGCAGCGAGGGAGAAACCCCCTACATTTGAAGAATTGACAGGAACCTTGCTACAAGAAGAAGAGTGGCGGCAGAATTTAAAACCACAGAGTGATGATCTTGCTCTGATGGCGAAGAGGTGACAATTTAGAGGGAAGTAGCCACAGTAGCAAAAAAAGAAACATCAGCAATAGAGAGGAGGTAGCATGTTTCAAAAGAGACCATTTAGAGGTATGTCTACAAACAATTTTTCAAACAAGAAATGTTTTTATTGTGGGAAAATTGGCCACCATATTAGGGACTGTTATAAGAGGTAGACATACGAAGCAAGGAATAAGCAGAGAAATCACAAAGGATACTTTGTTGATGAAGATGAATACCATAGTCATGAACTTCGACTATTTACAGCTGATTGTGCTCTTTCAGCATCTAAGGAAGATGAGGACGACATATGGTATGTCGATTCTGGCGCATCCTCACATATGATAGGTAAGAAAGAATGTTTTGAATTTCTTGAAGAAACTTCATGTGGATCTAAAATTTATTTAGGAGATGACAGAGGATATGAGATCCAAGGGTACGATGATATTCCAGTAAAGTTATCTAGTGGTGACATTAGACATCTTAAGAATGTTTTGTATGTGCCCGAGATTAGGAAAAACTTGATCTCTGTATCTATGATAAATGATCAGGATATGCTAGTTGAATTATTCAAGACCCACTGTGTCATAAAGGATAGCAAGATGGAAACTGTTACATCAGGGGTGCGTGTGGGGAGCCTGTACAGACTAGATGTGAAAAGCATGCCACAGCAAGCCATGGTTGCAATAGGATTGACATCCGAAGAAATCTGGCACCTGAGATTTAGTCACCTTAATTTGCAAGACCTCATACTACTTCAGAGAAAAGGTATGGTCGATGTACTCCATACTTTTCGTAGTGTTCAGTTAGATTGTGATGGATGTGAATTAGAGAAAATGCATAGAGAAGAATTTCCTGTGCATGTTAATAGAAAGGAAAGAGATATTATAGATATGGTGCATACAGACATATGCAGACCTATGCAGACAGAGTCGCTAGGTGGTGCATATTATTTTCTTCTATTTACTGATGATTGCACTGGATTCTCTTGGATATATTTTTTGAGTAAAAAGAGTCAGAAATTTCAGTGTTTCAAAGAATTTAAAACTTTGGTGGAAAAACAAACAGGAACATGTATAAAAATTCTTCGCTTAGATCAAGGGGGAGAATACAGGCTCGGAGAGTTCATGAATTTTTGCAGATATCATGGGATTGTTCAACAGTTTACAGTTTCTCATACACCACAGCAGAATGGAGTGGCAGAACGAAAGGAAATAACTCATTTGGAGTGCGCGAGGAGTATGCTTCAAGGTAAGGGTCTATCAAATGGTTTTTGGGTAGAAGCCATCAACACTGTTGTTTATTTAAAGAATATGAGTCCTACTAAATGTCTTGGCTTCAAAAATCCTTTTGAAGCATTATATGGGTTCAAACCAGCAGTGAGTCATTTAAGAGTATTTGGGTCAAAAGCTTTTGCTCATATACCCAAGGTGGATAGAAAGAAGTTAGATCCTAAAGTCATGAAATGTATCTTTGTAGGATATGGCACTGAGTTTAAAGCATATAAGTTATTTAATCTTGTCACTCATAAAATATTTGCAAGTTGAGATGTAGTATTTCATGAAAAGGTTGAGGAAGGAAAGGATGATAGTGATAATGATTGGCACATTCCATTATTGATGGAAGAAATTAGCAAGGATGATCAGGTGCAGGAGCATAAAGAATAAGAAGAAACAGGTGATATAGACAATAATGCAAGTCCGTATAAGTCTGAAGCAGACAGATTTGAGGTAAGTCCCCTACCAAGGAGATCAGGTAGGAAGACTCAATTACCAGCCAAATTGAAAGAATATGCTTTAATGACAAGTATTTTTAACATTGTAGAACCCATAAATTATAAAGAAGCAAGTCAATCTGATGCATGGAGGGCTGTAGTGAATGAAGAAATTGAATCAATTACTAGAAACCATACTTGGGATTTAGTTGAACTTCCTGAAGGAAAAACACCCATAGGTTGTAACTGGTTGTATAAACCTAAAGTAAATGCAGATGGGAGTATAGAAAAGCTTAAATCTAGACTGGTAGAAAAGGGCTATTCACAACAAGAGGGAATAGATTTCGATGAAACCTTTTCTCCTGTAGAGAAATTAAATACCATTAGAATGCTAATCTCTTTAGCTACAAAATATAAGTGGAAGCTACACCAGTTAGATGTTAAGTCTGCATTTCTGAATGGTGATTTGAAAGAAGAAATTTATTTAGTTTAGCCTGAAGGGTTTGTTAAAAAGGGGCAAGAACATCTTGTTTGTAGATTGAAAAAGGCATTATATGGTTTAAAACAAGCACCCAGGTTGTGGTATGAGAAGATAGATTCATTCTTTGTATAACATGGTTTTCATAGGAGAATGAATGATCCAAAATTATATACCAAGTTTAATAAACAGAGGCAAATTATTTTGATTTCTTTGTATGTGGATGATATGATTATAATAGGCAGTGCAGATACTCTGATCAAAGAAATCAAATGGCAGATGTCGCAAGTATTTGAAATGAAAGATCTCAAAAATCTCCATTATTGTTTAGGTCTGGAAGTATGGAGAGATTCTGGACATAATTTTCTTACTCAAGGGAAGTATGCCAGGAGTCTGCTAGAAAGATTTAGGATGGAACAGTGTAAGTCAACAGAAACACCATTGTAGCAGAATCTGAAGTTGTGCAGTGACGATGGCACTAAGGAGCTGGATGCCACTAAGTATAGACAACTAGTTGGTAGTCTGATATATCTTACTACAACTAGACCAGATTTGGCATACTCTGTTAGTGTGTTGAGCCAGTTCATATCTAAACCTCTTGAAAGTCATTGGGTTGCAGAAAAGAGCGTGTTGAGGTATCTTTGTGGTACTAGTGATTATGGTATTTTATACACTGACACATATAATGTTACTTTAGCAGGTTCTTCAGATTTCGATTGGGCAGGCAACTTGGATGATCGAAGATCTACCACAGGTTATGCATTCAACATTGGATCCAGGGTCATAGCATGAGGCAGTAAAAATCAAAATATTGTAGCTTTATCTTCAGCTGAAGCTGAGTACCAAGCATTTTGTGTAGCCACATGTGAAGCTATCTTGTTGAGAAGACTTCTCAATGATGCAGGAGAAGAATAGAAAGAAGCAACTACCATTAAAAGTGACAACCAGAGCACTATCAAGCTAGCATACAATCCAATATTTCACAAAAACACCAAACATATCGATACTCAGTTCCATTTTGTTCGAGAAAAAATTCAGTCAAAAGAAATATGTGTTGAATATTGTAAATCTTGTGAAAACATGGCAGATATTTTTACTAAGCCTCTTGGGAGAATAAAGTTTGAATTGTTTAGAGGGATGTTAGGAATTTAGGGTAATCCTTTCTCCATTAAGGGGGAGAGTTGGAAATAATTAATATTATTTGTATATTAATGGAAAAATGGTTACATTGTTGTAACGTAGCTCCTTAAGTTAGGATTAGTTCCTAGGATATAGGAGTTTGTTTACATCTCCCTGATTCTTTGTGAAGTACTTATAATTGTATCATTCTAGTAATGAATGTAGAGTGTGTACTCTCTATTTGAGTGCAGTATCCAGGTGCAGTAATCACCTGTGAGCTGCAACTTCTATTCAGTTTAGTTTTTATCTAAATATAATTATTATGGGTTATTGATTTTTATTTTTTATTTTTTGGTATTTCAAAGGAATTTAGTAATTTATTCTATCTTTCAGTTACCAATAAACATATTTTTTTAGTAAAATCGATATGTACATAACTACTAGTAAACTTGACTTGTCGTCCTTTTTGTAAACCAACATAGCGACCAGTAAACCTTTCACGGGCTTATCCTTATGGTACTTTTTCAACCACGTATAGTGGGTGAAATTCACCAATACACTTTTTCTTTTTACCAATACTAGAGTGTGTGGACTATGCCTAACTTCAACACTTAGTCAATTTTCCAAACAAGTGTTCTTAACAATGCAACGGAATAACATTAATCTTCAATATTTAATATTTCACTATTAAACATTCAAAAATCATCACACAAGTACGCCAATACATACTTGGGAAGGGAAACTCCCGAAAAGTCAGCCCAATACATATAAAATTGTTCAATAATGTATAATTTACAACATTATACAAATTCCCCAAGTCCGTGCAGCCACCTGCACACCTTCCCAAGTCTTCCCAACAACCGTGTCTTGAGTCCTGCAATGCTACCACACAACAACACTTTAACCTATTGGGAACCCCAAATTATCCTTCAAAATCAAATTCTGAAGTTCTGCCCAAAATTCATGTGGCCTGGGTCACTAGGGTCACTCCCTGCACGAAGTCTTCCCAACCTGACATACTGTCCTGCAACTCAGGTCACTCAAGTCACCGTTTGCATGATTATGCCTGATCTGACCTGCAGTCGCACAGGTGAGTCACTCGGGTCACTCTCTACACGAGCCCACCTAGCCTGGCCCATTGTCATGCAGTCTGGTCACTAGGGTCGCCGTCTGCACATGTTTGCCTGACTTGACCTGCATTGTTTCGCACACTTAGCAAAACGTCCATTCGACTGTTTCTACTTCGTCCGTCCGCCGTGCGGGTTGATCGAACTTCGGTCAACTTTTCCTTCACTGCTGCAATCTTCTAAGTTCGAACTTGTTGGTTGAATGATACTTTAAAGCTCCAACACCATGCTTATTTATATGGCATGACGTGGTCACCCTTTTGCCAAGGGTCATGACCCTCTGACCAATATGTGGGTCAGATCAACCACTTCTTCATACTCATGTGGGTCGACTTGCACACATTAATCCATCCCCCCAACCACATAGAACCTCGTCTGCAACTCTACACTTCCTTCCACGTTTCGATCGGGTCTTTTGGGCCAGTTGTCCGTTCACCCATCTCGTCCATCTGCACATCGCACGTTCGCCAAACGCCCACATGACTTGCCCACCCATTATGGGTGCATGCGCGCCCGATGCCTCCGCTCACCATAGTTATCTTCCGCGTGACTTCATCAGCTGCTGCACGACTTTCCCAAGAGGTGGGCGCTCGACAACATGACGCGGTCGTCGCACTTCTCTATCGCACATGCCCAAGTTAGCTAAAATGGGTGCCCGTCACACATGGGTGCACCTGATACAACTTGGTCGCATATGAATCCAACTCCTGGGCGTGAAATCCTCCCCCACTCTAAATAAGGTTGTCATCCTTGTCAACTCCATCACATTGTCGCAAAACTTTGCTAGCTCCAATATCTCCAAAATGTCCCTGCTTCCCACCTCTACTCCATCATTGCACAAACCATCAAGGCTCATGACTACATAAACATGTACATGGGGAAACCTCCTCATCTATGATCATTGGTCACACTTGTCACAAGCTCCACATGTTGCCTCCATCGTGGGAAGTAAATATCCTCAACTCAAGCTACATGTTATGCCTGTAACATATATCGTGTCGACTCATCATGTGTCGTCAATATCATGTGAATTGCTGCTATGATACTCCAACACAACTCCCACATATATCAATACACTTCCAGCTCCCATAACTCAAATTAGTGGGATGGCCAGTCCAACCATCATCCAATCCATGAGAATTCACCTCCTCATGCTCTCATCAGTCCTTTCTCTAACATAGTTTCACATCATCAAATTGATCAAGGATTCATCCCATCCAAGTGTAAAATAAGTGATGTCCATGTCCATGAAGTAGCCTCTGTCTCATCCGCAACATGTTTTCCATCAAATACCAAATAAGCCATATCTAGGTCCATCAAGTATCTCCATACTTTCTGCAACATTTTGTCCATGATGCTAGTGTCCATGTGCTACAAAATCAGTCACATACATCCAAGCATCATCATCCATGTGCGAGAGGTCCATCTCCTCAAATCAATCAAGAGCTCCTCCCATCAATCCAATGCTCAATGTGCCATATCCAGGTCCATGAAGTAATCTCCGTCTCATCTACAATATGCAATATATCAAATCCATCAAAGGACAAGACCAACCTTGCCTCATCATCCATCCATGTGTTGCTCATTGTCATAAACCAACCAACCATCAGGTCCATAAAAAAATTGGCTTAGTAAAAAGGACTCAACCCATGCCCAAGTGTACCCCACCAAGGCATCTCCATCACTGCAAATCCATCAACTCCAAAGTGTCCGGTCTCAATCATCTCCATCAACTCACTCCTCACAAACACACCCCATAATGTGTGTAAGGTATGCATCCCACACTGCATCAAAGTCAAGGTATCCTGACCTTAGCTCATCAACAAACCAGATACTCCAAGGCCACTATAATATGAAGTATCTAATGGTTGCAACTATCTCCAAATCATCATGAACTCCTATGCATCATCTCCATCCAATACTTCGGCAAGCACACTTGACTTGGCCATGAATCCCATTGCAAGTTTCCTCTTCCCTCCAAGTCATATGAATGTCCTCATAGGCTGCTTACAAAAAAATCATAGTCTTGTTGTACATATGTAAACAACCTCCCCATCGGTCCATCAATAAAATACCTCGATGTCGCACTAGATAATCCATCATGCTCAACATCCCTACCTTGACACTCCTCCTTAATGCTCATAAATGGCATCTCCATAAGTGCACCTGCATAATGTCCCTGCATAATGTCTGCCATGGTCTCATGTCATTGTCCATGACTTCATCTGCCCATATGTCCATTAAGAGTGGACTCATCACAAATCTAGTCACCCCATCCTTGTCCATCATCCAGGTTAGTGCCCTCAATCACTTCTACCTTCGCATGCCATCGCGGGTCCTTCCTTCACTGCTATCTCCCCCATTTTAAAGGTTCACCAATATTTCCTTCTTCGTTTCTAGTTATGAAGAAATCTACCCAACTATCACACTGGTGTGCCCTTCCTTCAATTTGTCTGTGAGTCATGTCGGGCACTTAACTAATTCTCCATATGTCTAAGCATGACTCATCCATCACAAAGCTCATCAAGTTCCACCCTTGTCACGAACATTTGAACCTTCTAGCATGAGGTCACAAATTTCCCCAAAAATTTCTTCAACAAACAATGCTCCTTGCTTCTCCAATGTAAAAGGTCTCATCATAGTCATCCAAGGAAAACAACAATGGCGTTGAAAAATAAGTTCCGCCTTTGCTCATCCTTACATATGGTCCATCCTCCAAAAGTTCCAATGAAACACAAGTCATATCAATACTTACATCTTTATGAGGTATCTCCAAGTGAGTGTCCTCCATCATCAATGTCTGCAATGTGCACGATCTTGGTCCAACTTGTTCATCAAGTTCCTCTTCTATCATTGACACATCTGCAACATCCTCTTCTTCACATGTCTTAGTTTCTTCTTCTTCATCGCAATCTATAGCTCTATCCTGCTCCATTTCCAAACCAAGTCGAAGAAGATCTACCTCAACATTCTCCTCCAAGACTTCAAGTTCAGCTCGAATCTGTGGGTTCTCTTCTTTCATACGCCTCAACTTGTATAAGGTCTCAAAGAGCCTCCCTTGGAATTATTCTCAACTTTCCATGTCTTGTGTATAAAACATTTCGGTGAAAATCACATGTAAGAAATTTTTTGTGTATGCGTTTGTCTTGTTATGCATCTTCAACCCTGACTAATTACTTGCCCCTGCTAATGTCGCAGTGTGACCAAATAATTCCCAAGCTCCAATACCAACTGCAACCCCGCCATCGTGTTCCTACTTCAATCTTCCTTAATAATCAATGCAACTCGACTCGCCCTCAATCAAGCTCTGATACCATCTACCATGGTCCTATTCTTGTGGTACTCTTTCAACCACATATAGTGGGTCCGACACCACTACAATTTTTCTTTTTACCAATACTAGAGTGTATGGACTACGCCTAACTTCAACACTTAGTCAATTTTCCAAAAAAGTGTTCTTAACAATGCAACATAATAACATTAGTCTTATTTAATATTTCATAATTAAACATCAAACAATCATCACAAAAGTAAGCCCATGCATACTTGGGAGGGGAAGCTCCTGAAAAGTCTGCCCAATATATATAATTCTGTTCAATAATGTACAATTTACAACAATTATACAAATTCACCAAGTCTGTGTAGCCACCTCCACAACTTTCCAAGTCTTCCCAACAATTGTGTCTTCCTGCAATGCTCCCACCCAACAACACTTCAACCTATTGGGAACCCCAAATTATCCTTCAAAATCCAATTCTGATGTTCTGCTCAAAATACGTGCGGCCTGGGTCACCAGGGTCACTCCCTGCATGAGCTCTGCCCGACCTAACCCGCTATCGTGCAGCTCGGTTCACTCGGGTCACCGTATGCATGAGTTAGCTTGAACTAACCTGTTGTCATGCAGCCGGGTAAATTGGATCACCATCTGCATGATTCTGACTGACCTAACCCGTTGTCGTTCAATCGAGTCACTAGGGTCATCGATTGCATGACAATGGGTCAGGTTGGGCGAAATCATGAAAATGGTGACTCAAGTGACCTTGACCTACACTATTCCACACACTCAGAAAAACAATCGTTTGACTGTTTCTACTTCATCCGTTTGCCCTGTGGGCTCATCCACTTTCGATTGAATTTTCCTTTGTTGTTGCAATATTCTAAGTCTGAACTTGTTGGTTGAATGATCCTATAAATATCCCATGCCATGTTTATTTGTATGGCATCACGTGGTGCCCCTTTTGCCAAGGGTCGTGACCCTTCGACCAATACCTGGGTAAGCTCAACCACTTCTTCATATTCGTGTGGGTCAGCTTGCACGCATAAATTCGTCAGCCCAACTGCATATAATGTCACTCGCTTCGATCATTTGGGTCGTTCGGTTCAATCCCACATTCACCCGACTCACCCATCCACACATCACACGTTCATCCAATGTCCATATGACTCGTCTGCCCATTATGGGCGTGCACTTGCTCGAAAACTCCGCTCACTGTGCTCATCTTCCGCACGACTTCGTTCGTCGCTACACGACTCACCCAAGATGTGGGCGCTCGCCAAAACGACACGCCTGTCGCACTTCTCCCTTGCACATGCCCGAGTTGGCTAAGACGGGCGCCTGTCGCACATGGGCTCGCCCGCTACAACTCAGTCGCATATGACTCAAACTCGTGGGTGTGGCAGGTCTATCTTCTAGGTACTAGTAAACATGCTTGCTAGTAAAATCAACCTATACATAACTACTAGGTAACCTGACTCATCGTCCTCTTCGTAAACTGGCATAGCTACCAATAAACTCGATCTGTTGTCCTCTTCGTACACCGACATAGCTACTAGAAAACCCGACCCATCATCCTTTTCGTAAACCTAGTCACAACTGGGTGAATTTGCACATTGTATCTCTTAGTTTTTTTAGGACTCATGTTACTTTTATCACCAATTGAGTTGCCTTGCTAGGACTCGTTTTTATTTAAGTTTAAATTGTTTATTTGTATTTATTTTTAATTAGTTAAAGTATTTATTTATTTATTTTCTATGTGGGCTTATAACTTATTTTTTGGTTTACTGACCCACGGGTGGTTTGAACCTGGAATCTCATGGAACATAACACTTAATTCTCAAAGTGATTGCCAATTTAACTATGCAATGGGTAATTTTTTTTTTTTAGATATGAGCGAATGTGGTAATACTTTTTAAAAAATATTTAATCACAATGAATATCTACCTTCTTAAGATTACTGGGAAAATATTTTAAATAATATACTTTTATTTAAATAAAGATGATGAAAAAAGCCAATCAATAAATGAATATATAAATTTACCAATAAATTATTTTAAATAATATACCTTTATTTAAATAAATATTATTTAAAAGTAATGTACAATTTTTTATTGTTAAATTTTATTCATAGAGATGATGCCATACTTCGACATATTTTCCTATATAATCTTTCCATAATCAGATACAGATTTGTTAGAATTACAAGGGTTTTTCAGGGCGTTGAATTCATATATGCAATCAAAAATCCATTTTAAACAACAAACATCGAGATATGACCAAAATCAGAGTGCCCCATAGATTTTTCAGAGTGTTGAACCCACCAATGCAGTAAAAAATCCATTTTAAACAACAGAGATCAAGATTTGACAAAAAAACTCCAAAATGTATAATAATACCTATTGGTTGAATTCTAAACATTAACAATTTAATTATGTATAGTAATATATATGAATCTAGAAGTAGGCCCATGGGTAAACAAGCCAAGATTTGAACATGGGACCTTGCACTCACATTTACTTTATATTTTCAGAAACTTACCAAGTAGACTCACTAAAGAAGATATTTGTTAATATATTTTAATTAAATCATTTTATTTTTATTTTTAATCAATTTTAATATTATTTATTTTATAATTTATTTAACTAAAAGAAAATATTTTTCATAAAATTAAATTTTAAAATAAATTTTAATTTATTTCACACATGAAAATGTGAATTTGGGTTACACTTTTCGCCCTTTTTTGTTCTTCAACTTTCTGCAAGCCAAAACCATTTTTCTGTTTAGAATTTCATTTTGCGATAAAAATAAAATTTATAAAATTTATTAGCTTTCTATTACTTATATTTTGGAATTTTTTAATACACATTTGATATGTCAACTTAGCGTTTCTTTGAGTGCGTGTTTTTTAACAATCAAAGGATTCATAAAAATTCATGTTAATATGCACTTGTGTATTCTTTGAAAACTGTGTTTTTGAGAAACAAAATGTGTTACAACAATCTAGAGAGAGTCTACTTCGGTTTCGTTATATTTACAAACCCAACTGATGCATATCATAATTACTATAATTTTTTGAACTGATCCAATATGAAAAACTGCATATTTTGAATATGTTTTGCGATGCACGAAATTTCACAACATATAAGTTATAAACTAAAAATCTAAAAACTACCCACTATAGACAACGGACCAATGTAATGCACCATAATTTTTTCAATTTTTTTTACAATGTATTTTGGAAGATACAGAATATTCATTTCACTAAATCATAATGACCTTCAGAAATTATTTGCACCCTTTTTATTACAAAATTAATTAAAATTAGTAAATATTTATGAAATTCCATAAAGTAGATTGAATTCTGCAAATGCTTGTCTTGGTTCCGACAGTTAATTTAGAAATTTTCATGGAGTTTAATCAGTCCAAAGTTGAAGAAATGTATTCAAAGCTTGGCTCTGCATAATTGTAGATGTATTAGTTTGGCCAAACTTTTTAAAAAAGTGCAGCCGAGTTGTTTTTTGCGCCGACGGCTCGTCAAGTCTAACGAAACAAAAGTTCGGCCGAATTTCTTACAAAATTTCGACCGAACTTTTACTTTACTTTCCGTCGGCGGGAAATACAACAAAGTCCCTCCAAAAAAACATTTCGCGACAATATAAATTGATGTAAAAGCATTCATTATTTTCCCATAATTTCGAACATTTCTTCATTTGGTCTAATTTTGCAAAGGTCTAATTTTGCAAAGGATTGTTTTGTGTTTAAGGACCTTTTGGCATAACATTCAAAGGACAAAGGTCTTATTTTGCAAAGGATTCTTTTGGGTTTAAGGATTTTTTGGCATAACATTCAAAGGACATTTCTTGGAGGTATGTAATACATTTTTTGGATGTTTTTTGGGCTTCATTTTTTTTGAAGGTATTTTGTTTTTAGAGGTTTTGGACTTAATTTTCATTTTTTTTAAGGTATTTTGTTTTTAGAAGTTTTGGGCTTAATTTTCAAAGGAATTTTTTTGGGATGTATTTTTTTTTTAGAGGTTTTTGGGCTTAATTTCCAAAAGACATTTTTTGGTTCTAAGGTATTTTGTTTTTAGAAGTTTTGGGCTTAATTTTCATTGTTTTTAGAGGTTTTGGGCTTAATTTTCAAAGGACATTTTTTTGGATGTATTTTGTTTTTAGAGGTTTTTGGGCTTAATTTCAAAATACATTTTTTGGACTTAATTTTGAAAGGACTCTTTTTAGGCTTAGTATTCAAAGGAAATTTTTTGGAGGTATTTTTTAAAGTGATATTTTTTTAGAGGCTTTTTTGAGGTATTTTTTAAAGTGACATTTTTTAAGAAGTTGGAATTAATTTTCAATGGACATTTTTTGGAGGTATTTTTTGAAGTGACATTTTTTTAGAGTACGTGTTTTGGGTTGAAGTAATCTTTTATAATTATTTTTTTAAATGAATTTTTGTCTAATTTTTTAAATGAAATTTATTTGCAGGACTTGGAAGGAAATATTTTGAGTTTCGTTTCATTCTTATAAGACATTTTTTTCTCGAATTTTTTAAAGTAAGTGTTTTGGATTGAAGTATGTATTTTTTGAAAAAATTTAAAATGAGTTTTTGTCTAACTTTTTAAATGAAATTTATTTGCAGGACTTGGAAGGAAATATTTTGAGTTTCGTTTCATTCTTATAAGACATTTTTTTCTTGAATTTTTTAAAGTAAGTGTTTTGGATTGAAGTATGTATTTTTTGCAAAAAAATTAAAATGCGATTTTTTTTTTTTTTTAAAATTAAATTTTTTGTGATGTTTTTTTTAATTGAGTTTTTGTCTAAATTTTTGAAGGTATTTTTTTGAACTTCATACTCTAGTATCATGGGAAATAGAATGAATTGCACGAGAAAATATGGTCGAACAAGAAACCCTGAGGAACGTAGAGAAGAACAGAGAGAATATCGCAAAAGAAAGAGAGAAGCACTCTCAAATATTGAAAGGGAAAATCAACCTCAACTAGAAGTTGAAGCAGGTATGTAAATGTAAATATTATGAATTTGATATTTAAAATTTTCCTAGTGTAATTTTTATTTGATGAACTAATTTGAGAAATATTTTGCAGTGCAAATAGAGAGAGATATTCCTCAAAAAATTCAAGATGAGATACAAAATTTTGAAAGAGAAAGTGAAGGAGATATTGAACCAATGATTGAAGATGGTGAAAATGTTGAAAGAAATTCAATTAAAGAAATTGAATCACAAGGTGTGTGTATATATATATATATATATATATATATATATATATATATATGTTGAACACGTGCACGTATTATTGAAATTATACATATTTATTAATTTAGTAATTTATTGAATATGTAAACTTATTATGTACTATTAATTCGAATATGTACAGATGAAATCAATGTCGATGATGAGATGTTAGAAAATGTTGGCACTCACACATATGGAGATGAAAGAGCTGACCATGTTATACGATATCATGTTAAACACATTTTTGATACATACTTCATAAAGGAAAATGTGATAGTTCAAGCCCAAATTTTGAAAGGTCTCCTATCATTAAGGAAATTAAAAGAAGCTATGACTTCATTAGGTATTTGAAAATCAACAAAAGATAAAAAAAATGAAGGAAAATGTGATACAAAATATAAATAGTGCTATAAATTCAATTAGAAGATCTAGACATAATTTTTTTTCAGTTGCACGTAGAGAAGTACATATGGCAGTGGTTTCATTAAGTACTAAAGAGAATCGCTTGGTAAAATCTATGGCGCGAGCATTAGGAACCTCACGAAATTTTTTTCACAAAGATCGTAAATTTCGGTTGCAAATAAATGTAAATGATGAATTCACTTGTTGGAGAGCTATTTGTAGGCAACCATACAAAGATAGACTTGGAGAAAATGTTAAAAAAACAATATATGAATATTGGAAGAAAAATTTACGTGTTTTGCCAAATGCAAGGGATGTGATGAGAAGAATAATAACACGAAATAAGTATGAAGAACATGAAAAACATTTCTTGGACACCACTCACATAGAGTTGTTCAACAAGTTCAAAGAAGAGAATTGTGAAATTGATGTCTCAATTAATGCTTTTGTTAAACAAAAACCATGGTATGTAAAACCTATCACCATACGCAACACTTGTTATTGTCATTATCATGTGAAATTTCAGTTATATTATGACACATTCCTTAATTTTGGTAGAAAATTTTGGAAAGATTCACCTCCTCCTTCCACTATCCGTGATTTCATATCTCAAATTCTATGTGGAAGAGAAAGCCATGAATTATTTTACGAAAATAAATATGTTGGTGGTCAAAAATGCAATGATTGTGGAAATTTGACTAAATTTCAAAACAAATATCGTACTGATATAAATGATCCATCATTTTATAACTTGAAAGTGAAATGGAAGAGATATGAATATATCCATACATCGATTCAAGGTTCAAATAGTGCTAAAAGAATTGAATTAAAAGAAGAAGAAATTTTTGTGATAGATTTTTGAGAAAGTTTGAGGCAAGAATTTATAAATACACCAAGCATTCCCATAGAGCTCGATGGCAGGACTTGCAATTCAAAAAATCCTGTGAAGTTTTTTCACTAGGGACCATTTTGTCAGTAATTAATTTTACAGAAAACTACACATTTGTTAAAATCAGCATGTTATTAAAGAATATTACTTTTATATCAGTGACGATCGTACACATGATACATATTTTGTACAACACTGTTTTGGAAATATTTATGACTCCTTGAAAAGTCATTTAATAAAATTCAATGAACATTGGATATGGTCAGATGGATGCGCAGGTCAATTCAAATCTTCACGATCATTCTTTTGGTTGTGTTGTCTTCATAAGAAAACCTACATTAAACATTGTTGGAATTTCTTTGAGACTAGCCATGGAAAAGGAGAACATGATGGTGCAAGGGCATGCATAAAAAAATAACTTCAAAGATATCAAATGAACCCCTCTGCAAACCGACTTGTGGACGCTAAATAAGTTGTTCAATGGTGCATTGTTGCACTAAGCCATGAGAGTAACCGATCAAGGGAAGTGCGAAGGTACATTCAATTTAATTTTTATTGGATATCCAATTTTAAACAGTGTACATTTATCACAATTATTATCTTTGATGGTATTTTGATATCATATTTACATTCTTCTTTGAATTTTCCATATATAGGTTTTTTTGGCATATTGGGGTTGAAGATGTAGATAGATCGATTGGAAATGACGTTGAAACAATAAAAGGGACTTGAAAATTGTATTCAATTAAAACAAAGTTGTCCACAAATGTGTTTGCATTAGATAAAAGAAAATATTCTTGTTTTTTTCATGTTTTCATAGACAACACAAAATCCAATGATGTTTGTGAAAAGAAAATGTATGTAAAAGATTGGAAACATACAAAGCTAAATACAAAGGGGAAAATTTCCATTGCAATATTTAAAGAAATGCAATCAAAGGAGACTACAATATCATCTGATGATGATCGATTTTCTGATCTTGTTAGAGAAGGTAACATTTGAATTGCTTTCAAATGATAGAGATCTAGAAATAGATACTAAAATTATTTTAATGTGAATTTTTCATGTTAATTATGATCTAAATTTAAATACATAAGTTTGTTTTATTGTGCAGGAGATGTTTTTGCTGTAATTGCACCTACTGACAACGATGAAAATGTGAAGTATTATTTGATGCGTTGCACTGAACGAAAGGTGAAATTATTAGAAAACTATAATGATGACAGGTTTCCATATGACATAGGATCTATTATACTGAAAGGTTATTTTTTTAGACAAACTAATCATAGTGGGGATTTTGTTTACTTTGAAGACTATCAACCTGATGTTATAGGTTTTCAATATAGCCACTTGGTGTGTGTAGCATGAATAAAGTTTATAGAGGTTCAATCAAAGAAAAAAACAAAAATTAAGAAATGGAAAATGTCAAAATCCGATCATGAACGGATCATTAAAGATGGCATTCCTTTGGAATTTTTTTGATTGAATTGCCTAAAAATTTATTATCTTTGGATTCATCTTTTAGAACTTCCAGAACTCAACTAAAAATTGAACTGCCTTGTTATGTTATCTGTGCAAGTGTTTTCACATGTACATTGTTTTGGTACATGCACACTAGTATCAAGTTAAAGTACAACGTTTCTATGTGCATTGATGAAAAATGTTGCACGTATTGGATATATATATGTTCTAGAATGAAATTAACTGAAAGTAGTTTTACTATGTGCATTGATGAAAAATGTTTCATGTACTAGATATATATGTTCTAGAATGCAATTAACTGAAAGTAGGTTTTCTATTTGCATTGATGAAACATGTTTCAAGTACTGGATATATATGTTCTAGAATGAAATTAATTGAAAGTAGATTTTCTATGTGCATTGATAAAAAATGTTGCACGTACTGGATATATATGTTCTAGAATGCAATTAGCTGAAAGTAGCTTTTCTATTTGCATTGATGAAAAATGTTGCAAGTACTGGTTAATATATATGTTCTAGAATGAAATTAACTAAAAGTATATTTTCTATGTGCATTGATGAAAAATGTTGCACGTACTGGATATATATGTTCTAGAATGCAATTAACTGAAAGTAGCTTTTCTATACATGAGTTGATGAAAAATGTTGCATGTCTTTGGATATATATGTTCTAGAATGCAATTAATTAAATCTTATGATTGTTTATATATATATATATATATATATATATATATATATATATATATATATATATATATATATATATATTGTACTTCAATCATTTTAACATATATATTCAAACATGTACTTAAATCATTTGTACATGTACACATATATATTCATGTGAACTTTTTTTTGTTTGGAAAACGACAACTTGAATTTTAAAAACAAATGCTAAATGTAATTCAACCATCCAAAACTTGAGTTTTAAAAACAAAATGTTATATCACAACATTACTTCACATGCCAATTGTAGTTCAACTATTTAATAAAAACAAAACATTATATCACAACATTACTTCACATGCCAAATGTAGTTCAACCATCCAAAACTTGCGTTTTAAAAACAAAACATTATATCACAACATGTTACTAAACATGCCAAATGTAGTTCAACTATCCAATAAAAAAAAAACATTAAATATCACAATCACATGCCAAATGTAGTTCAACTAGATCCAATAAAAACAAAACATTATATCACGCCAAATGTAGTTCAACTATCCAATAAAAACAAAACATTATATCATGCAATCACATTCCAAATGTAGTTTAACCATCCAAAACTTGAGTTTTAAAAACAAAACAAATTATAACACAACATTACTTCACATGCCAAATGTAGTTCAACCACCCAAAACTTAAGTTTTAAAAACAAAACAAATTATAACACAACATTACTTCACATGCCAAATGTAGCTCAACCATCCAAAACTTAAGTTTTAAAAATAAAACAAATTATAACACAACATTACTTCACATGCCAAATGTAGTTCAACCATCCAAAACTTAAGTTTTAAAAACAAAAAAAATTATAACACAACATTAATTCACATGCCAAATGTAGTTCAACCATGCAAAACTTAAGTTTTAAAAATAAAACAAATTATAACACAACATTACTTCACATGCCAAATGTAGTTCAACCATCCAAAACTTGAGTTTTAAAAACCATCATTATAGATCACAACGTTACTTCACGTGCCAAATGTAGTTCAACTATCCAATAAAAACAAAACATTATATCACATTCACATGTACCAAATGTAGTTCACATAAAATATGTCCAAAGTTTGTATCTCACAAGTATCAAGTTATATATGACTACATCTAGATAAAACTATATATAAAAAATTAAATTTAAGACTATTTATCTATTGAAAATATAATGTTGCATGTGCATTTGCATCATCCATGAAATATAGATGGATGTAGTGTTTCTCCCAGCAAAGTCATGATCCTCGAGTTGTCCCGCGAAGCGAAAGCATGGGGAACCTGTACACAATTTGTACAAACATTATTAAAATTTAATGTTTTAAAGTTGAATGAGAATATATAGAACTTCATATAAAAAAAAACAAAATGTCAAAAAAAAAATCATGCAATACCTCATGAGGTTCCCTCTCCATTTTTTGCTCGTCGACTAAAACTTCGCCCACTGAAACATCTTCAACAGTAAACTGTACAACACACACACACACACACACACACACACACATATATATTAAAAATTTTCAAATGAAAATGCATATATAAACTTATTTTCAATAATATTAAAAAAATGTTAGACAACTTGCTGAAATGGTTGAAATGTTGTGGATGTTCCTATCTCCATAGATAGAGTCAGTGGAGAAAAGAAATCCTCTATAGGAGCCAAAAATTCAAATTTATTTAAGTATAAAATAAATTAAGATCTAGATCTCAATTTCTAATAAAAATTTTGTACTTCAATTTATAGCTTAGAAATTTCAAACATATATTTAAGTGAAAAATTGAATACTTGTGCTGGTGGATTTTGCACATCTCCTAAGAGAGGCTCCAAAAGAAAATCTCCAAAAGCCTAAAGTTAAAAAAATTTAAAATAACTCAAGATCTCTAGATCTCAGTGTATAATAAAACTTTTAAATTTCACTTTATAACTTATAACTTAAAAAAATATATATATTTTAAGCGAAAAATTGATACTTGTGCTGTTGGATTTGGCACATATCGTAAGAGTGCCTCGAAAAGAAAATCTCCAAAAACCTAAAATTCAAAAAATTTAAAATAACTCAAGATCTAGATATATCTCATTTTTTAAATGAACTTTTTGAGGTGGAATATATAACTTAAAACATATTTAAAAGTGAAAGGTTGTTCATACTTGTGATGGTGGATCTGGCACATCTCCCAAGGAAGAAGAAGGTGCCAGCATCCCAAAAACATTGGACGAAATTAGAATCTATTAAAAAATTTTATTATATATATACATGTACATGTGTGCACAATTATTTATTTTAAAAATATCTCGTCATGTTTCGATATATATAATAATAGATAAAAAATAATTGTACATCATCATGTGTTCACTTAAAAAACCACTAAAATTTCCCAACATATCTTGATGGTGAGAACCATCTTGATTGTATGATTGATGGTGGGACCCATCTTGATTGTTTGAACCAGAGGCTCCGACCGTGATATTAACATTTTCTTCACTCATCAAGCGTGACAACTACAAATAGTGTTAACATATAATGATACATTTTTTTTAGATTAATGTATACAAATAAATGTATGTATATATATGTATTTATTACAAATTGTACATGTGTTAAAATAATCATCCTAACCACATTCCCATGACCTCTTGCTCATTAACAATTAGGCCTTGCCAACCATCGCGACAATTCTTTGCATATGTTTTGAGATCTTCAACACTCATGTTGTCAATCTCTTCATTTGTATAATACAAAAAATTAGCACGTGCATTCTCACGTGCTCTTTGTCGATTCAGACAAACATTGATTCCACCCAATCCACTGTGAACATTGTCAATGATGGCATCACTTACTTTTCGAATAATTTGAGAAGTGGTATCCATCTCTGACCGAAAAGTTTCGACACGAAGAGGTCAACTAGTCAATGGTGACTCAGGGTGAGGCACCTCAACATCACACCTAGCGCCCCTACGGTCACACAATCGACCTTTCCCAGGACCAAAAAATTCAGAGGGAAGGTCATTGTAATTGGGTTTCATTTGAAAAAAGAATTATGTATAAAATATTTTTTCAAAATAAAGAGGAACCTCGTCGTTCCATGGGAGTCTTCCATAGGCCGCAGGGTGTTTATCATACAAATAGTGAGCTATATAAGGGTGCTTGAAATATTACACTTTAAACATCTTTCTTTTCAGCCCTTATTTGAAATTAAACATAGACTTGGTCATTTATGATGTAACTCTTTGTTTAACAACCTCCCATGTATCGAGACTGTTACACAGTAATTTGTCACCATCCCTGCAATCCCCATCTCGCCCATTGGAGGGTTGTTTCTGTGACCAATAAGCAGTGTCATGCCTTGAAACTACCGTCATTGCATCCCTTTCCATGAGGACAACATTCCTTCTATTGATCATTTCCTAAGCAGACCACTAAAAACACCTGTTTTTGCCTTGGCGTTGGTAGCCTGTTATGTCCTTGTGCCAATGGGGGAAAATTAACACTGAGCCCGCGCCAATTGGCTCTCTATCCCAGTTAAGCACCCGCGCCAATATGCTTTTGGAAATTTTTTTAAAAAAGAGGCGAAGTTTCGATTACAACAACTTTGTGGGTGAGTCACCAGGAGTGGTTTCGCCTGAATAACCACAACCTTCCTCCTTTGGCCTCTTGTTTCCTCCTTTTGGGGAAACTCCCAAAGGATAAGGCCTCCCTTCCACTATTGTAGGGATCCCAACCTCCTCCTATCCTCTATAAATATAGCCTTCATCCATTGATGAAGGGGCTGAAGGGCTGAATGGCTGAATAGCTAGTCTTCAAGTTCCCAAAAGCCTAATGCTGCAAGAGCTTTGATCCATTCCCTTAAGGCCAAATCCAAGCAAGGAGATCATTGTCGAAACATCCAGAGAGAGAGGCTTGTCCCATCCCTAACAGGCTTTATCGAGACATGTTCTGCTGACGACCCTCTGAAGGAGAATTCAGCGTCAGAGCTATGGTTGTATTCTTCTTTTGATTAATTAATGATAAACGACTATTGTTTATGGTTCCACTCTTGTTCTTGATGATGATCATGAGTTATGTCTTCTCTGACTGACACATAGTTGTATGTACTGGATTTTATGCTTGCGTTTGTTTTGTTTCTTGCGTGTGCAGGTGTCCGACTACGAAGATCGTGAGGATTGTGATTTGCCAGAGCTGAGGAACGTGAGCGCTACTTTCTCTACAAGCGACAGCGTTGGATTCCAGGTAAGCCTTCATCGCTAGTTGGTTTATCTGCAATTAGGAACCTGCACTATAGCGTGAACGATTGTTGCTAGACCCAGTTTGGGCTAGTAGGGATCGCCTCTGTCCGCAGAGGGGATTTACCTCCACAACAATTTGGCAACTCCGCTGGGGATCGTTAGCTTGTTGTTGTTCATTTTATAAGCTATAGATGGAGCCTGAAGTTAGCCAGATAGCCTTCGAAACGCTCTTGCTATGCAATTGCGAAGTAGATCAAAGCTGCTTCAGTCAATCTCCGGTTTAGTTTATGAACTGAACACTTGGAGTATTGTCTTGTCTTTTCGGTTGTTTCTCGATTCTGCTTGCTTGTTCGGCTCTTTTGGCTGGCTCTTTTTGTGTTTGGATTTTTGGTTCAGCCCCAGAGGATCAGATCTGACCTCTGCTTTTCCGAATTTTCACCTTTTCATAGTTGGCTTGATTGGCGCGGCTTCCACCCTGACAGTCGCGCCAATTGGTGCGGGTTGCCAGTTCATCACTCGCGCCATCCCTGTCTGGCACGGATTACAGCTAGACATTCACGCCATCTACTGTATGTGCTATGGTTTACCCTTGTTCGAAAGTTTCTTTTGGTTAGTACTTTGCTTCTGGGTTTGTTTTAGATTCTGCTTGAAGTGGTGAGTCTGGTCTTGGTTGGGAGAAATTCTTTGTTTTTTCATTTTCAGGCGTTGGCACTTATTGTCAGTTAGCAACCCGCGCCAATTGGGTATTGGCGCTAGTTTTCAGTGAGCAAGTCGCGCCAGTTGGCGCTAGTTGTCAATGACAAAGTCGGGCCAATTTCAGAGTGTATGAAAATTGAGACTTTTTCCCTAAATCCTTCACCAGTGTGTCTTTCCCTTTCGGTCTTTCCTCTATATGAGCATAGATTACATTGCTCATTGTTTGAAATGTCTTCTTTCTATGATTGTTTGATGTAAAAAGGGAATGAATGCCTTGTTTTGATCTCTTGCTTTGGAAGTCCTCTTTGTGTTTGACCTCATATGTCTTGTCGCCTTTTGAGGGATTTCGTTACAAAGTGTTTGAAACAACAATTGCATTCTTAGTGTTTGTTTACATCTCTTTTGCATTCATCTTTCATTAAGAAGATTTGCGTTTATTTAGTTTTCGTCTCAAAGTTTGCTTTTCGTTAAAATGCATTAGATCACATTGCATTGAAAAGTATTTTTTGAGATTTATCATTGAACTTAGATCACATTGTTTAATGATTGAAAACTAAAAATCGCTTCGAGTGCATTCTCTTTCATTAAAAGCATGCATTAAGTAGATTCTCATTCCATCGAAAAATGCATTGAGTGCATTCTTATAATTTGAAAAGAAAAAGGAAATTGTGCATAGGTTATAGTTGCATAGTTTCGGAAAAGAGGATTTTGCATAGATTACATTGCATTATTCGCATCGTTGAGTGTTTGAAATTACTTTTGGATAGTGAAAGTCATCTAGTTTGGAAAATATTTCATTCGCAGTGTTGTTTTATGTCGCATCATTGTTTGAAGCTCTTCCCTTAACTAGATAGCATTCATCGAATTGAAAATTTTTCTTTTCTCATATAGCTACATATAGGAGATTGTGAGATGACATACGGTAGGGCCTTGAAACTGAAACATAATTGAAGATAAACTTTAAAATTTACTCAATTTACCCTAAGGAAGCATTGAAACATTAACACAACATTTAGAGGTCTAGGCTAGAGACGTGTTTCGGCGTCTTTAAACCTAGTAGCTATCGTTCGCCTCTTGGCTTTAGATAGCACTAGTACGGACTTGTGCTCCCCGTACCATCACGTATATAAAGGGAGACCCCATTAGGTTTCTATACTTTATCCATAGGAAGCTGAGTCTGTCGCCCCATACCTGTGATACACCGGACACAGCGTTCGGGGAGATTGCCTGCACGTACATTAAGTCCTTGGTTGATTTATCTTTCATTTTGAAACCAAGGTGTATATTGCAGTTCACGGTTATTTGGTACACCCTTTGCCTAGTATTCCTGAGTAGTCATTTCAATCTTTTCTGACTCTTTAAATTTGAAAAGGTCATCAAGCGCTTGTCCTTTCACGCTTGTTTCCAATCTGAAAGTGATAGAGTCACCTTTTGCCTGTTTCTCGACACTTAAAAGATGAAATGATAGAGTTTTGTTTCAATGTTTTAAAATTAACTGCCCACGAAATATTCTTGGTTAGAGTTAGTTTCCTTAGGGTGTTGTTTTGAAGATCGTTTCTGATGGCAAATTTTCCGGAGTTCACCAACCAAGGAATCCCCTCCGATGGGAATTCGTGTCATTTTCCTCCTTTTGGGAATATTGGTGCTCCTTACATGGCAACATTGTCCCTTCCTGGATTAACTGTTGGGTTGCCTGTTTGGTTGTTTTCAACCTCTGTGGTCTCGAATGTCTCTACTGTTCAATCTGTTCCTCCGCCTGAACAACATCCTGTTGATTCCAAGGTGGAACTCTCCCCTTCTTCGCCTATTTTTGCGTCTTCATCTTCTACTTCGCCTGGTGAAAGTCTAGATTCAAGTAACCAGGTGGCTAAGAAGAAGAAGAAGAAGACAAAGAAGAAGAAGTCTGATAAAGGAGAGGCTAGCTCTGCGACTACTGTGCCTAAGAAGTCTCCTCTTGATAAACCTTCCAACCTTTCGCGGAAATTCAAGTTCCCTTGCATGTTGTGCACGGGAGACCATCTTCTTCGAGACTGCCCTGGCATTCCCAAGGTGCTCGAAGTATGGTCCAACGGTCGCCCACCGTTGCCTTTGGCTGCTGGGAGTCAGGTTGGGGGCACATCTTCAGCTAGTACTGGTAAAAATCTTAAGAAGCAGGGTAAGATTACCAATCCCTGTAAGTTGTGTGAAGGGCACCATGCCATTCACCTTTGTCCGTATATGGATGAAGCCAAGCGAGTTTTGGACAACTCGGATGTTTCTGCGCCGTGCCTTCCGGTTGGTTACAAGCATCTTTCTTTGAGTCCTCCACCAGCTGATCCTATGATTGGTCAAGAGTCACCCTTGGTCGATCCTGCTCCCCCAAAAATTCAAATTCAGGAATCCATTCCTGACCAGCCATTGGTCATGGGATCGGTTGAGCTGGCTCCGTCTACGGTGCACCAGGTCTTTTCCGTAGAGAGTGGATCTCACATCCCCTAGGTTCTTCTTGTTTCTTCAGATTCTTCGGACTTGGAGAAAGATTCTCCTGTCCCTATACCTCAAGAAGTTGCTCCTCTGCCTCTCGTGATGGAGGTCCAGGAGGATACTCCTCCCGCCTTCGAGATGGAGGTCGTGGAGGATGCTCCTTCTTCTTCCGTAACACCAGGGGAAGACCATCTCGGTTTGATGGTAGCCCCTCCAAGTAGTTTGGTCACTTCCTTCGATTAGAGTTGATTTACAGGATATTGCCTTCCGTCTTATGTGCCTTTTGAGATCACAGTACAGGCTTTTGGTCTGGTCGTACCCAACACCATTATAGAAAAAGGTGCATCTATTAGTATTTTATCCTCAACTACTTGGCAAGCTTTCGGCTCACCGCCGCTTGCACCTGTTACGTAGAATCTGTTGGCATTTAACAGAAGAACGAGTCAACCCTTAGGGATCCTTCCAAGGTTACTTGTTACTTTGGGAGGTAAAATCGTCCATATGGACGTGATGGTTGTTCTAGGCCCCTTGGATTTCAATCTGCTTTTGGGGCGTGATTACACCTATGCCATGGGAGCACTTGTCTCCTCCCTTTTTCGTGTGGACTGTTTTCCGCATGAAGGACGGATCGTGACCATTGATCAGCTTTCGTTCTTTGGTCCTGATGTGGCAGCTGGCCCACCATCATCCCTTCCTTGTTTTTATCCACCTGTTGCATCTGCCCCACCGCAGGTCAACTATGTGGCTACCTAACCCGTGCCTGTACTCAGTGATAATGCCATCATGCATAGTGTGCTGGGGGCATTGGGTCCTAACTTCCAGGATGTTTTCCTTCCATCGGGAGTGGAAATTTTGGAAGCGATGACTTCTTGTTCATTATGATGAGTTGGGTGGAGCACAGTTCATTTTCTTGTGTCAAGCTCGTTATAAAATGAAACAAGGTTGTCGGAGCAGAGTTCCTTGTCTTGTGTCAAGCTCCATAAAAAATGAAACAAGGTTGTCGGAGCATAGTTCCTTGTCTTGTGTCAAGCTCGTTAAAAAATGAAACAAGGTTGTCGGAGCAGAGTTCCTTGTCTTGTGCCAAGCTCCTTAAACCATGAAACAAGGTGTCCTGAGGATAGTTCTTTTAATGTGTCAACCTCGTTAAAAAAATGAAACATGTTCCCGTTCAATTCAAGTCTTTGATAAGATCTTGTAAAATCCCAGTCGAGTCTTTCTTAGATCTCGTAACTTGAACCTTCACTCCATCTACCTTTCATATGGATTGAAGCTTGGGGGGCATGCACCTTGAATTGAGTCACCATGCTGGGGGCATGCTCAATTTTTCAAGCATAGTTTGTTTCCGTTTCAAGATTGTGTAAAAATGAATCCGGTTCCAAGCATAGTTTATCTTTGTTTCAAGCTTGTGTAAAAATGAAACCAACTTCAAGCAGAGTTTCTTGATTTCAAGCTTGTGTAAAAATGAAACCATTCCCATTTTACCTCTTGTGATTGCCATTTTATCAGCCTATTTTTGCCAGATGAGCCTTGGTTTTCTCCCTCCATCGTCACTATCTGCTTGGCCGATCATATGCCTTCACTTGGTTGTTTTACCCGTTTCTGAGGAACCGCTGCGATGAGTGGTCTTGTTAGCCAGCCTCTCAACCTTTATTTGTTCAGAGTAGTTCCACCATTACCAGAACCAGTAGCTACCCTTTATACCACTCATTTCTCCAGGAGGAGTCATCTTTCAGCTCTTTTCTGACTCTCTAAACATGAAAAGATTGCCGAGTTTCTTGTCGTTTTGATCTCGTTAAAGTGGACACGAAACGACATCTACCCAGTATACGTTTACCCCTTTTTCGGGCTGGGATAGATTACTTACGAAAAAGGAATACCCTAGCCTATCGTGACTAGGAGGTTTTCTCAGATTTCGTTTTCTACCTTTTTGGATCTGAGGAACTATTTACAAAAAGGGACCTTTGGAGTTTACTTTTCCGTTGTCTTTTCAAACTCTCTAAACATGAAAACATGCTGAGTTCTTCCTTTGTCAGACTCGTTAAACCTAAATGACATCAGAAATTGTCAATCATGACGTTATTCGAGTCGCTCCTTCCTAGGGCTCGTTAAATGTACTAGGTTGGGTTTGTTCGAAGGATGAACTTATATGACAAGCATATGGTATCCTCTTCAAGCTTGTGTAAAAATAAAGAGGTACTCGCCAGAAATGGTGGGAAAATGGAACTAACATCATTGTCGTGTCGGCAGTATGTCGCTCTTGAACATGGCACTTGTCTGCATTCGTGTCGGGTTGGGGACATCTCATCTCGTTTTCCACTTGCCTCTGTCGGTTTGGGTGATCCCTTTTGACCTCTCATCTTCTCTTTGCCTCGTCACCATGACCTCTGATCTTTTGATGTCAAATACTGCCAAACCCACTGTCATGCCGCCAATATGTTCAAGAGAAGTTGACCTCTACAAATTTCAACCTTCCTCTGATTCTCATCTGATCGTGATTCACAAAAACATTATGTTCCTCTGTCTCGTGTTGATGATGTGGGAAACACTATGGCACGCCTTCAATCAAGGTCACTTCCTGTCGACTTCAGATCATTATCCAGAAAGTTGGTCTAGAGACTCCCTTCTGGTACCTTAGACCCTGCATGCCTCAATGGCAGGTTCTTCGCATTCGACATGAGGTTTTCATCATTGGCCTCTGATCAAGTGATTCTGTGGGTGTTCGATGTCAACTCATTGTTCACATGCCGTAGATTATACCTGTAGTACCTTGAGGACCATTGGCATTAATGGTGGTACCTCTCGCGTCTGTTAACAACTTTCATCATTGGCTGGTAATCAGACGATGTTTTCGCATGTTCAACTTCAGCCCATTTACTCACATGCTTGGACTTGTATTGTGTTCGGGTCGAGATGGAGCACAAGACCCTGGATTCCTGTCTGTTGTAATCCAGGCTGCGATTTTGTGGATTATTATGGTTGGTTACATGACTCACTTACTGGATGGCTGCGACCATACCTGAGTCTATTTATGGATCCTCACTGGATGGCTGCATCCATGCCTTGGATCTGGATTATTGTATACTCTGTTATGGATGGCTGCGCCCATACCACATATATATCATGTATCTGAGATATCAGTTGTATTTCTCTACGCAGGTTTTCCGACGGCGGTGTTTTCAGTTGGACACGTTCTCGTAAATCATTTCACCCCTCTCTCTCTTTCGGGCCTCATGCTTTAGGGGGCATCTATTACACAGTAATTTGTCACCGTCCCTGCAATCCCCATCTCTCCCATTGGAGCGTCATTTCTGTGACCAATAAGCAGTGTCATGCCTTGCAACTACCATCATTGCATCCCTTTCCATGAGGACAACATTCCTTCTGTTGATCATTTCCTGAGCAAACCACTAAAAACACCTGTTTTTGCCTTGGCGCTGGTATCCCGTTATGTCCTTGCGCCAATGGGGGAAAATTAACACTGAGCCCGCGCCAATTGGTGCTCTGTCCCAGTTAAGCACCCCCACCAATCTGCTTTTGGAATTTTTTTTAAAAAAGAGGCGAAGTTTCGATTACAACAACTTCGTGGGTGAGTCACCAGGAGTGGTTTCGCCTGAATAACCACGGCCTTCCTCCTTTGGCCTCTTGTTTCCTCCTTTTGGGGAACCTCCCAAAGGATAAGGCCTCCCTTTCATTTTTGTAGGGATCCCAACCTCCTCCTCTCCTCTATAAATATAGCCTTCATCCATTAATGAAGGGGCTGAATGGCTGAATGGCTGAATAACTAGTCTTCAAGTTCCCAAAAGCCTAATGCTGCAAGAGCTTTGATCCATTCCCTTAAGGCAAAATCCAAGCAAGGATATCGTTGTTGACACATCCGGAGAGAGAGGCTTGTCCCATCCCTGACAGGCTTTATCGAGACACGTTCTGCTGACGACCCTCCGAAGGAGAATTCAGCGTCAGAGCTATGGTTGTATTCTTCTTTTGATTAATTAATGATAAGCGACTATTGTTTATGGTTCCAGTCTTGTTCTTGATGATGATCGTGAGTTATGTCCTTTCTGACTGACATATAGTTGTATGTACTGGATTTTACGCTTGTGTTTTTTTTGTTTCTTGCGTGTGCAGGTGTCCGACCACGGAGATCGTGAGGATTGTGATCTGCCAAAGCTGAGGAACGGGAGCGCTACTTTCTCTACAAGCGACAGCGTTGGATTCCAGGTAAGCCTTCATCGCTAGTTGGTTTATCTGCAATTAGGGACCTGCACTATAGCGTGAACGATTGTTGCTAGACCCGGTCTGGGCTAGTAGGGATCGCCTCTATCCGTAGAGGGGATTTACCTCCACAACAGAGACCCATCATTGTTTCCTTTATTTTTCTCATTACTTCTAAAAAATTATTAGTGGTTAACCCAAGCTTTAGGTACACATCTACTAGTTCGCTTAAAGACTGTGTAACTATTTCCAAGATTTTTCAACTCTCAATAGGTACAGTCAAAGCCACGATATCTCTCTTCAATTTTGCATGAATATGTTGACACCTTTATAAGGTGCATTGCTGCATGTTTGTTTCCCAAGCTATATCGGAAATGTCAGACGAATAAGTCGTTGTTGGTGTACAACCTTCTTCTTGAATGACGCATTCTACCCTACGTCTTTTTTTAGCAACATTTGGAGCAGCATTTTCAGCCTTTGCATCAATATATAAAATTTTTTATATTAAAAAAAACATGTAAACAAATTTGTATAAATTGAATGAAAATAATATTCAAATTAATGGCCACCTCAATGTGGTTGGCTAGCATCTTGCCCACCCTGAGACTGTTGAGAACCAGAACGACCCTAATGAGAACCAGAACGACCACTGATTGGTTGTGAACCAACACGAGCATCCGTTGATTAGCCTCTGGGGGAATACATATCACCACCTTCACGCAATTTTCCAGCACTTATTGATGGCCCTCCAAGGGAATGTGAATCACCACCAACCTCACAAGACGAGAGAGAAGCTTCATAAAGAAAATATGAATTTATAATCAATTCAAAAATACATTCATACATATAAATACATGTGCATATTCATTTATTAAAATGAGTGAATCATACCACAATTGTATGAACCAAGGGTATGCTCCATTGATGGATTAGACACCCTTGTCCTCTTAGCTCCTAAAAAATAAAAATAAAACTTATTAACAACTAAGTTAACTCAAAAAATTGATAAAAAATCAATTCCATATGTACACACATGTATGTATATGTATGGAGATTTAAGATTATATTTAAATAGCATGAACATCCCTCGATCCCTGATTCCCCTCTCTCATAGAGATACAGGATTCTGTTGATCTTCGTTGTTCATCCTCCATGACATATATATCTACAATGGAAATTTATAATAATTTTTTTAAATTACTATTTAAAATAAATTCAAAATAAATTTCAGAAAATTAATGTAATTTAGTGTACACAAATTATGTAAAACACAACCTTCAAAGCACTAATTGATGTGTGAAACTCAATTTAAGCAATTTTTTTATAAAAAAGAACCAAGTTCACCAAATTGAGCTTTACATGGTGAGAGAAACCTTGGTATATAATTGAAAACATGGTGGGAGCACACTTGGTATAAAATTGAAAAAAACACATGGTCATTAAAAAAGAAGTGTGAAACTCCATTTAAACAAAAATTTGTTGAAGTCCTCACATTTTAATTTTATAAAAATGTGAAGTTCACCACTTGTTGCAAATGTGAAGTTCACCAATTTGCACTTTACATGGTGTAGTGGGAGCACACTTACTATATAATTGAAAAAAACACATGGTCATTAAAAAAGACGCATTTATAAGTACAAAACACACACATATCCAAGATATGTTGCAATATCGATCAATAAATTTTGAAGGAGAGCGTCTCAACACTAATTCATCTTTGAGAGATGAATCTTGAATTTTTGAAGAAGAGTGTCTCAAAACTATATCATCTTGGAGAGATGAATCGTGCATTGACATTGCCCCATATAATTCTAATTCATCTATTAATTCATCTTTGATAGATGAATACTGAATTGGCATTGCCCCACGCAATAGATCAGCAGACATCTTATTCACATTTGTACAATGTCTTATACTAAAAAATTGAAATTGACTAACATATTTTTTCCATTCCATGCAGTTGTTTTAGTCTCTCCTTATTAACTTGGTACACGCCTTTCATCTGGTTGCACACAAGTTCAGAATTGGTGAAAACTACAATTCCATTTGATCCATACTCCCTAGCTGTTCCCAAGCCTTCTATCAGTGCAATATAATATGCCTCGTTTTTTGTTGTTCTTCCTGGTATATTCATTTTACTTTGGACGACCTTTCTAGCCGCAATATTGGAAAGCATATATATAATCACTACTTTCCCTGGATTGGGATAGTAAGAAACATCTATGCATAATGTCCATTTTTCAACCATATTTAGTGGGTTTTTATTATCCCTGAAAGAAACAAATTTAATAAAATATATTAAATTAACATTTATTGCAAATGCATGGGAGAAATGACACATGTGCGATAAATGATATGCGTTAAAGATTGCATTGCCTAGATTTTAAGGGATATTTATGACACATATACATGGTTCATGCATGGTTTGCCTTAAAATTTATGGCAGAAATCACATCTAGAAATGACATGCCTTAAGAAAGGATGACATCTAGATGCTACCTGACCCTTTACATGAGATGGCATGACTTATGAAATAATGAGATCCAGAGGCTACCTGGCCCTTTACATTCCTTAAGAAAGGATGAGATCCAGAGGCTACCTGGCCCTTTACAAACTCCTTTACAACTTGTAGAAGTTAAGACTCAACAAACAAACTAAAATCCTATGGAATTTCAACCACTTTAGGTTAAGTTTTTAGGCCTTAAAGTTTGCTTTGAATTAATGGGGGAAAGCCTTGAGTTTGGGGGATCCTATCCTGTGGAAGTTCAGCTACTTTAGGTTTAGTTTTTAGGCCTTAAAATTTTCCTTGAATTAAAGGGAGGAAGCCTTGAGTTTGGTGGATCCTATCCTATGGAAGTTCAGCTACTTTAGGTTCACTTTTTAGGCCTTAAAGTTTACCTTGAATTAATGGGAGAAAGCCTTAACAAATGACACACACTTTAAAGTTAATGGGAGAAAGCCAACATGACACATGCTTTAAAAATTCCACCTAAAAATTTATAGGAGAAATGACACATATATGGGAGAAATGACACATGTACACAGTTTTCCTTAAAGTGGTTTTGGTTTATGGATATTAAATGAAGAACTTCTATTTAGATCTTTTACAGAGATTGACTGTATGGGCATTTATTGGATATGTCACTTTCAGAAAAGATGAGATCCAGAGGCTACCTGGCCCTTTACAGACTTTTCCTTTAGAACTTGTGGAAGTTAACACTCAACAGACAAACTAAAATCCTATGGAAGTTCAAAACCTTATGGAAGTTCAACCAATTTAAGTTTTTAGGCCTTAAAGTTTGCCTTGAATTCATGGGAACAAGCCTTTAGTTTGTGGGAAAAATGGCATGTCCATGGTTTGCCTTAAGTTTATGGGAGAAATCAGATCTATAAATGACATGCCTTAAATTTTGCCTTGCCTAGATTTTAAGATAGAAATGACATGTACATAGTTTTCCTTAAAGTTTGCATTATAGTATATATGGAAGAAATGACATTGTCTTATAGTTTTTGGGAGAAATGACATAGAAATAACAGAGAAATAACATAGAAATGACATATGTCAAAAGTCACACCTTTATGAGTTTGTGGGATAAATGACATTTACAGGGTTTGCCTTAGAATTTATTTTGACTTAGAATTTAGTTTGCCTTAGAATTTATGGGAGAAATCACATCTAGAAACCTTTATTTTGAAATCTATAAATAGGCTAAGAACATTAAGAAAAAAATTTCAACTTACAAAATAGTTATGTCTTTAATAAGAAGTATGATTTAGCACTATCAAATTGTTTAATAATTTATAATAATATCATTTTTGGCTTGTATTATCATTCATCCTTGATATGTACAAGAATTTTACAACTTCAACATCAACCTACACTATCATCATAAATTAGTTATGTCCTTAATAAGAAGTATGATTTAGCACTTATCAAATTGTTTAATAATTTATAATAATTGATATGTACAAGAATTTTACAACTCCAACATCAACCTACACTATCATCATATCACTATAGCCATGTCAATCTAGATTAATTATATCCATTACATCATAAAACACTCCACTTTTAACATTTTAAAAGAATAAAGCAACATGGAAGGTGTAAACTTAGGTACATTAATACATTGGACACTTTTAACATTTTACAAGAATAAAGCAACATGGAAGGTGTAAATTTAGATACATTAATAAAATACATCCATGTTAATTTACATTATTAAGATCCATTACATCATAAAACACAATCTATATTATTTATATTCATTACATCCTAAAACACTCCACTTTTAACATTTTACAAGAATAAAACAACATGGAAGGTGTAAATTTAGGTACATTAATAAAATACAACCATGTCAATCTAGATTATTAAGATCCATTACTTCATAAAACACTCCAATTTTAACATTTTACATTTTACTCCACTTGAGTTTGGGGGATCCTATCTTATGGAAGTTCAATACAGCCATGTCAATCTAAATTATTAAGATCCATTACATCATAAAACACTCCACTTTTAACATTTTACATTTTACTCCACTTGATTTTGGGGGATCCTATCATATGGAAGTTTAGCTGATTTCAGTTTTTAGGCCTTAAAGTTTGCCTTGAATTAATGGGAGAAAGCCTTGAGAAATGACACATACTTTAAAATTAATGGGAAAAAGCCAATGACACATGCTTTAAAGTTTTCCTTAAGAGTTTATGGGAGAAATGACACATGTATGGGAGAAATGACACATGTACACGATTTTCCTTAAAGTGGCTGTGGTTTATGGATATTAAAATGAAGAACTTCTATTTAGAACTGTTCCATAGATTGACTGTAGGGGAATTTACTAGATATGTCACCTTTCATAAAAGATGAGATCCAGAGGCTACCTGGCCCTTTACAGACTCTGTCTATAGAACTTGTAGAAGTTAACACTCAACAGAAAGACTAAAATCCTATGGAATTTCAGCCACTTAAGGTTCATTTTTTAGGCCTTAAAGTTTTCCTTTAATTAATGGGAGAAATCATATAGTTTATGGGAGAAATGGCATGTGCATGGTTTGCCTTAAAGTTTTCCTTACATTTTATGGGAGAAATCACATCTATAAATGACATGCGCCTTAAAGTTTGCCTTGCCTAGAGTTTAGGAGAGAAATAACATGTACATGGTTTGCCTTAAAATTTTCCTTATAGTATATATAGGAGAAATGACATTTCCATATATTTTATGGCAGAAAAGACATAGAAATGACAGATAAATGACATAAAAATGACACATTCCTTAAATTTTGCCTAAACCTTTATGGGAGAAATGACACATGTACACGGTTTGCCTTAAAGTGATAGTGGTTTGCATTTAATTAAACAACTAGTGGTAGTGGTTGATTAAGTTATGTCAAAAGTCACACCTTGATGAGTTTGTGGAAGAAATGTCATGTACATGATTTGCAAAATTATTTTATGCACTTACTGAAACAACTAGTGGTAGTTGTTGATGAAGTTATGTCAAAAGTTGGTTGTGGTTGATTAAGTTATGTCAAAAGTCACACCTTGATGAGTTTGTGGGAGAAATGACATGTGCATGGTTTGAAAAATTATTTTATGCACTTACTAAAACAAAATTAGTGGTAGTGGTTGATGAAGTTATGTCAAAAGTCACACCTTGATGAGTTTGTGGGAGAAATGACATGTACATGGTTTGCAAAATTATTTTATGCACTTACTAAAACAACTAATGGTAGTGGTTGATGAATTTATGTCAAAATTCACACCTTTATGAGATTGTGGGAGAAATGACATGTACAAGGGTGTTTCTAAACTCCAACTCTCTTTGTTTGGATCTTTTATCTACTTCTGCAATCCACTTGTGATTTCTATAAACTGGATAACCTGGAAAAACATTATGGAGGAAAGAAAATCAACATGAAAAAACATTATAGAGGAAAGAAAATCAACAGATTATATAATTTTTTATGAAATGTACATGGTTGTGAAGGAATAAATAAGTGTTTCAATCTCTGTTTTTGAGGTTCTTTGAATTGCCTATGTGATTCAAATATTAGCCTCTGTTTGTTATTTGTCTTTAAAAAAATATGCTTCAGTAAAAAGTAGATGATGTTTTGTAGAGTAACCTTATAAAATGCTTTAATGTGAAGATAGTAATTTACCTACAAAGAAATGGAATTGAAGACTGTGCTTATATATCAGAGTTCTGTTATGGCATCTTTATCTTCCCTACTTGAAATTCTATTATCTTCCTTTCCCTGTATATTTCAAGGTACTGAAAGAATGGATTTTCTGAATGGCATGGTTTTAAAGATGTGGAGTTGTTTGTTGGTTTTACTTAGTATTCTGGAAGGGCTAGACATTTTGAATCATTTCTAAAGGTTGTTTTATTTGAAGTCAATCATGTCATTTTGAAACATAGAAAACTTAAGTGAGGAAGGCCGAAAATGAAAATAGTTTAAGGCAGTCTGTTAGTGAGACTAAGTATGGCTGTGGGACACATCCAACATTAGGCCATTGAGTTATGGATTCACTTACAGCTATTGAGTCCTACTCATTTGACCTATAAGTGTTTATTATTTTTTTGTTGATCACAAAAGATGGGTTTGGTTGGAGGTTGTGCATTCAAGGTTTGTTTATTCAATTACATGGATTCCCCTATGGAAACTTTAATTAGTTGTCTGTCAATTTAAGCCTATATGGAATATTTCCTATAAATTGTGGATCAAACTTCTAAGCTGAGATTATCCTAATTTTATTTTATTTTGAGCTAGCAAAGCATCTAAACATCTTCTTATCGTAGATTATGAGGTATTTATTGGTTGTATATGAATGTTTTGATAATTACAATCTATCCCTTTATTAGAAATCTATCATTGGAAACCACAAGAAATAGGTACCCAAGGGTCCAAAATATTGGAAATATGAAAGTAGTCTCTAAAGGGGTGTCATCTACATGCTAGATAAAACGCCTTAAAATTTCCAAAATCTATCCAATATTAACAACATAGAGTTCCAATGATCTACATGTATTTTTTTCATAGATACATGAGAGTTTTGAGCTATGCTCCAAAGGGCCTTTTGTCAATCTCCCTATGAAGGAATATATGAAGACACATCTTGGAAAAAAACCAATCCTTTAAAGAACCCTTCAAAGGCTTCCCAAGTAATTTGATACTCTCCTTCATATAGTTGGATACACATACCAAGTGAACAGAACATAACATGGCATGAAGGAAATGAAACCAAAGAGTGTCTTTAGGTCATGGAATATATCACATGGAAGAGTGTATATGTTTGTTAGCTTGGATAAAAACTATGCTTGCAGCCTCTATGATGTTACCCAATTCATTGATGTCATTCTCCTATGTGGGTTCATCATGTACAACATGAACTTCATTGGGCCTTGTTTTAAGAAATTTAGTTTTAAGAAATTTATGAAGCACATATGATAATGAAGTTGATGCCTCTTCATAGATACCACTCACCAAATAAAACTCAACAAAAAAAGCTAGGAACATCAAAGCAAGTAGTGGGGTAAGTAGTAGCTCACCTGGGATCTGTTTCATAAGCTCAACAAAAAAATCCAGGAACATTAAAGCAAGTAGTGGGGTAAGTAGTAGCTCAACTGGGATCTATTTCATTTTGAGAGCTATCATAAACTAAGATTTCTCCATATCCCATAGCGGCTTCCCCATTGGAATTTATTAATTCTCTGTTTTCAATTTTGTTTACAGGGTTATCTATTGAAACTAACAGTTTGTTATTTTTCATTTCTATTGAAACTAACAGTTTGTTATTTTTCATTTTTCTTAGAGTTGTTCCATATGAGTCTAATTCCCATAAGTGTGACATATATTTATTAATTCTCTGTTTTCAATTTTGCTTACAGGGTTCTCTATTGAAACTAACAATTTGTTATTTTTCATTTTTCTTAGAGTTGTTCCATATGAGTCTAATTCCCATAAGTGTGACATATATTTATTAATTCTCTATTTTCAATTTTGTTTGCAGGGTTCTCTATTAAAACTAACAGTTTGTTATTTTTCATTACTATTGAAACTAACAATTTTTTATTTTTCATTTTTCTTAGAGCTGTTCCATATGAGTCTAATTCCCATAAGTGTGACATATATTTATTAATTCTCTGTTTTCAATTTTGTTTGTAGGGTTCTCTATTGAAACTAACAATTTGTTATTTTTCATTTCTATTTGTTAGAAAATTATATATTACAGAGCAATGCAACACATAAAATATGCGGAAAATAAAAGCACACAAAACACATAAAAACCAGAGAGACACAGATATACGTGGTTCACCCAGTTTGGGCTACGTCCACCCCGAACAGCCAGTCCTTCCTTTCTATTATCCGGCAAAATGAAGAGACAAACCTACAAGCAGACTGCTGTAATATCATCCTGCCTCTCCTCACGCTCTCCTAATCGTTTCACTTCTTGTTCGAGAATACACATCCAATACACAGTCGCGATACAATACCCTCATAAAAGCGAGGGGTTGCCTTCCTGGGCAAAAGAACACTAAAATAAACATAACTTCTACCATCAGATCATTTTCCTAATGAACGACCCAGATTGACTAGAAATTATTATACTTTTACAAGGTAATTTTACAGCTGTTCATAGTTTCTGGGGCAGTGCCCCCGAAATCCCCTGCCAGGGGGGCCTCCATAAAGTCGCCGCCGCCCCCCCTGGACCCCCTACGACAACGATTAATTACGGGCGGTGTGCCGCCCCTTTTAAGATACAGGGGTCCAATGCTGTGATACAAAGTAAACAAGATAATCAGGCTCCACACCCAACAATCTCCCACTTGGAGACTGATTGTAGAAACTACACCGCTACTTCATTTGCTGGAAAATGACTCCTCTTTGGACCCGACTGTTTCTCATCTTCATCTTCATCCTTGAAGACCAATTGAAACTGAGCACATTCTCAGTTTCTCCCTGGTTACAACTTTTGTTAGCATATCTGTAGGATTCTGGCTAGTGTGTATCTTTTCTAGCTTCAACTCTCCATCTTCCAATACTGACCGTATGAAATGGTACTTGAGATGTATGTGTTTAGTCCTAGAATGAAATGATGATTTCTTTGCAAGATGAATGGCACTTTGGAAATCACTTTATAGCATGCCCATATCATGCTTCTTACCCAATTCATCCATAAACCTTTGTAACCAAATCATTTCTTTACTAGACTCTGTAGCAGCAACATACTCTGCTTCTGTTGTTGAAAGTGCAACAACACTTTGGATTTTTGAAACCCAATTGACAGTTGTTCCACCTACAGTAAATACATATCCTGTAATTCTCCTCCTGTTATCTCTGTCACCTGCCATATCTGCATCAACATATCCCTGTAGAGCAATGTTTGAACCACCAAAGCATAATGCTTGATTTGTGGTACCTCTCAAATATCTGAGAATCCATTTTACTTCCATCCAATTTTATTTTCCTGGATTATTCATGTACCTACTTACAACTCCCACTTCATGTGCAATATCAGGCCTTGTGTAGACCATTGCATACATTAAGCTTCCAACTGCTGATGCATATGGAACTTTAGACATATAATCCATGTCTTCTTGGGTCTTTGGGTACATCTCCTTACTAAGTTTGAAATGGCTAGAAAAAGGTGTACTAACTCGTTTTGCATTGTGCATATTAAATATTTTCAACACCTTTTGTATGTACTCATTTTGAGATAGTGTTAATTTCTGATTTTTCCTATCTCTGGTTATTCTCATACCAAGGATCTGTTTTGCAGCTCCCAAATCCTTCATTTTAAATGAATTTGCCAATTTTTGTTTGAGCACATTTATTTCTTACATGTTAGACCCTACAACAAGAATGTCATCTACATACAATAACAATATAATATAGCTGCCATCATTTTTCTTTTTCAGATAAACACAATGACCAGAGTGACATCTAGTATAACCTTGTTCAGACATAAACTTGTCAAATTTTAGATACAACTGCCTTGGAGCCTGTTTTAAGCCATACAAGCTCTTCTTTAACCTACACACCAATTTTTCTTTCCCTTTGACCTCATATCCTTCTGGTTGCTGCATGTATATCTCTTCCTCCAAATCTCCATGGAGAAATGTTGTCTTTACGTCTAACTGTTCAAGATGTAAATCTTCCACTGCTACAAGAATGAAGATAGTTTTGATTGAATTCATCTTAACAACAGGAGAAAATATTTCATCAAAATCAATACCCTTCTTCTGTGCAAACCCCTTCACCACAAGTCTAGCTTTGTACCTCTGTTTTCCTCCATATTCTTCCTTCAGCCTGTAAACCCATTTATTCTGCAATGTAGTTTTACTTACAGGAAACCTGACTAAGTCCCAAGACTGGTTATGCATTAAGGAGTCCCTCTCTTCTTCCATGGCTAGCTCCCACTTATTCCTGTTTTCAACCTGCATTACTTCTTCGTAACATTCGGGTTCACCAGAATCAGTCAACAATAAATAATATAATGAAGGAGAGTATCGTTCAGGGGGTCTACTTATCCTGGTAGATCTCCTAACACCACTTTCAGGTGTTTGAGGTGCCTGTTGCTGTTGTGGTGGTTGCTACTACTATGGTTGTTGATTATTATTATTTTTAGGCACCTTTACTTTTTCGGTTATCTCATCAAGAATCATGTATTCCTTGCTTTCTTTTTCCTGTTTCTTTTCTTGCAACTGATTCTTATACAAGACCTTTTCATTGAATATTACATCTCTGCTCCTAATGATTTTTTGATTTTCATAATCATATAAGCGATAACAAAAATCATTAACACCATATCCAATAAAGGTAAATTTCTTTGATTTTGCCTCAAGCTTTGTTCTATTTTCTTTATTAATATGGACAAAGGCCTCACAACCAAAAGGCTTTAAAAAAGAGTAGTTTACCTTTTTACCTGTCCATGCTTCCTCTGGAATACCACCATCCAAGGAACTTGAAGGCCCTTTGTTTATTAGATAAACAACAATATCTACAACATCTGCCCAAAATTGTAAAGGCAATCCCGCATGCAATCTCATGCACCTTGCACGCTCCATGATTGTTCTGTTCATCCTTTCTGACACACCATTTTCTTGTGGTGTTCTTGGAACTGTCTTCTCTCTACGAATTCCATGCTCTAAATAGTACCTATCAAACTCTTTGCTGCAATATTCACCTCCATTGTCTGATCTGAGACACTTCAACTTCTTTCCTATCTCAATCTCAACCAAAGCTTTCCATTTCTTGAAAATATCAAATACATCAAATTTATTCTGAATACAATAAATCCATGTTTTTCTAGTTGCATCATCAATAAAAGTAACATAATAATGAGAGCCACCAAGAGATGATACCTGAGCAGGTTCCCATACATCTGTATGCACAAGCTCTAATTTTTCTCTCTTCTTTTCTTTCCCAACTCTGAGAAATCTGACTCTCTTCTGTTTTCCATAAATGCAATTCTCATAGAAATCCAAATCAACATTCTTCAAACTCGGCAATAAATTTCTTGAGTGAAGAATCTTCATCCCCTTCTCACTCATGTGTCCAAGCCTATGATGCCATAATGCTGCATCTGCTCCTTTGGAAGTTAAAGCATTAACAGAGTTATAAATACCATTGAATAAATATAATGTACCAACATTTTCTCCTTTCTCTATTACCAGCGCTCCTTTGGTGACCTTCCCAGTTTTACCCGTGAAAGTTGTCACACAACCTTCACCGCCTAACTGCCCTGTTGAAATTATATTTTTCTTCAGATCTGGAACATGCATTACCTCCTTTAGTAGCCATTGGTTTCCATTCTATCGTTTTACAAGAACTTTACCCATTCCAACAATTTTACAGGGTTTATCATCACGCAAACGAACTTGTCCAAAATCACCTTGAACATAGTCATGAAAATATTTCTTATCAGGTGTGGCATGGAATGAAGCCCCTGAATCTACAACCCTAGAATCAGTAACATTTTCGAAAGAAAGAATCAAAGAATCTTGTAACACATCACCTGTCACATTTGCTTCATGATTTTTTTCTTGCTGTGTGTCTCCTTCTTTTCCCTTCCGAGATCTACAACCTTTCTTTAGGTGTCCTTTCTTTCCGCATTTCCAGCACACTATCCTCGATCTGGACTTGGATCTGCCTTTTCTTGATTTACTGCGACATCTTGAGCTCTTTCCTCTTTCCATTCTCCTTCCCCTAGACTCTGCACTCAAAGCATTACCCGATGTCTCACCAGAGCTATTCCGTCACATTTCCTTGCTAAGGATAGCACTAACAACATCATCAAACTTTAAAGTACTAGATCCAGAGACAGAGTTACTAATGGCCATTACTAAACCATTCCAACTCTCTGGAAATGAGCACAAGAATAACAGATCTCTAACTTCATCATCAAAGTTTACCCCTACAGAACTTAACTGACTGGTAACTATATTAAAATCATTTAAATGGTCTGCAACAGATCCACTTCCGACATATTCATATTAAATAATCGTTTCATAAGAAATACCTTGTTTGAGGCCGAGGGTTTTTCATATAGTTTCGCCAATGTTTGCATCAAACCCTCTATTTTGTTTCCTTCGAAATATTGAAGGCGACTGATGCCGCAAGGCACAACCGTACTATTCCAAGTGCCCTTCTATTGACAATGTTCCATCCCTGTCTGTCATGGACGCCGACTTCTTTGTTTTTCCACTCAATGGTAGGTACAAATCTTTCTGATATAGATAATATTCCATCTGCATGTTCCACAGCGGGAAGTTTTGGCTGTTAAATTTCTCAACCCTAAACTTACCATCTTCCGCCATTGCTCCCACTCGAACCAGGAACCCTTCTTTCTTGCAAGTTTATCAGCCAAATATACCTTCGGCTCTGATACCAGTTGTTAGAAAATTATATATTACAGAGCAATGAAACACATAAAATATGCGGAAAATACAAGCACACAAAACACATAAAAACTAGAGAGACACAGATATACGTGGTTCACCTAGTTTGGGCTACGTCCACCTCGAATAGCCAGTCCTTCCTTTCTATTATCCAGCAAAATGAAGAGACAAAACCTACAACAAATCTGCTATAATATCCTTTGTTCTCTCTAACAGTCTACCTATCTATTTCTCGCTCTGAGAATACACACACAATATACAGCTGCAATACAATACCCTCATAAAAGTGAGGGGTTGCCTTCCAGGGCAAAAAACCATAAACTAAACATAACTTCTACCGTCAGATCATTTGCCTAATGAACGCCCCAGATTGACTAGAAATTACTATACTTTTACAAGGCAAATTTACATCTGTTTTTAGCTTCAGGGGCGCTGCCCTCGAAACCCCCCACCGAGGGGGGGGGCTCCATAAAGTCACTACCACCCCCCCTGGACCCCCCACGGCAGCGATTAATTACGGGTGGCGTTGCCGCCCCATTTAAGGTACAGGGGTCTAATGCTATGATACAAAGTAAACAAGATAATCAGGCTCCACACCCAACACTATTGAAACTAATAGTTTGTTATTTTTCATTTTTCTTAGAGCTGTTCCATATGAGTCTAATTCCCATAAGTGTGACATATATTTATTATTCTTTGTTTTCAATTTTTTTACAGGGTTCTCTATTGAAACTAACAGTTTGTTATTTTTCATTTTTAGTTCTATCTTGCTACACTAGTCTGGCGAACATCCTGTCATTCATGTCGTTCTTTTATTGTGAAGAAATTTGGGTCAGTGTTGAACCAACTAGAGGCCACTCTAGGTATTTTAAGTAACAAATATTATTTATTTTACACTTAGTAAGGTCCATATGCCATTTACGCTACGAAATTCATGCCTCCCTTATTCTTTTATGGGTTATATAATTTATATCTAACTGTTTAACTGTAACTGTATTCGTTGTTTCCTGTATATCCATATACTGTAACTTTATTTTTTCTTCCATTCCCCTCTTGGTTTAGTATCTTTTCCAGTTTGATAACTAACAAACGAAGACAGGTAAAAAGATAGAGAAGGAAAGAAAATAATTTCGGCCAGTTCAAATAAAAAGACAACAATTTCAAAATAATAGTTCGCTGCATATTCCGCAATTTTAATGAAAATCTAACAATCATACTTGAAATTAAGTTCGCTACATATTATTCAAAATAGATTCAAACTTTATATAATAATTTGGCATATATTATATCTTGAGAGTAGGTGGGATATATGTAACCATAGTATGTATAGTCTGACCAAGTGTGGTAGCTTTATTTGATATACAAGTATTACATGATTCAGACTGATTGAGACATAGAATATCCTAAAAATATGTAGATATAAACAACTTTCATATTTATACAAATATTTTGGTTTTTAAAATATCAAAAATATCGAAAAAAAAAAGAGTGAGTTGGGTATGTTAACGGCTACAACAAAGTCGTATTGGATGACGCTCTGCAAGAGGAATTTGAGGATCTTGATTCCAAATCAAATCACTGGAGACTCACAGGAGGAATGTCGAGCGAAAAACATAGCATCAAGTGGAGCCCATGGAAGTAAGGGGTCTTTTGTCTCTCGAATGAGGAATGATGATTTGATGAGTGGCATGTTGTTTGAAGGCACTGGAGTGGCTTTAGTGTGCGATGATTGTGATGGGTGCAATGTTGGATGGAAAACTGTCACAGATTTTTTTAATGGAGGATTTAGAGGTGAAGATGGAGGTGGGTACGATTGCCATACTGAACCAGAACATGAAAAAACTAATTATAATATATATTCATAAATATAACAACCATTATTCTCATCCATGCTACTAAGCAACGCATGGGCAAGGGGTCTTGTTTACAACATCTTTAATTATTAAAGCGCTTCTCTTGCACTTCCCCGCCATTCTTGTTCTGGTTTCTCAACAGCTTGTCTTTGTTTTTGTCTTTGATTTTATCCATATATACTTGGGTAAGTCAGGACCACCCTAAGTAGGCTCAGGTAAGGTAGATTTAGTCAGGTATAATCAGGTGAGGTGAGGAAAAAGGGGACTTTAATTTTTCTTCCATTCCCCTCTAGGTTTAGTATCTTTTCCAGTTTGATAACTAAAAAATAGAGACGGGTAAAAAAACTGAGAAGGAAAGACATCAATTTCATCCAGTTCAAATAAAAAGACAAAAATTTCAAAATAATAGTTTGCTGCATATTCTGCAATTCTAAAGAAAATGTATTCAAATTGAACATACTAGCTTTCATGCTCTGTCGAAAACCTAGCATCCTCTGCATCTCCGCCAGGTTCTGACGGCGCTCCCTCACTCAAATTGCTAAGAGCTGAACACAGGTATGGCACCGGAGATGGGGAGAGGCGGTCAGCCTACCCCTGCCAATGACAGCGCGAAAGAAGGAGAACCCGATTTGAGGAAAAAAGACTCTGCTACTCTACAGGAGACTGCGACGACTGAGAAGTCAGTATCTGAAACACATACAAAAAAGCCGCAGGTTACGTCATCGACCTGCAAGCCTATAGCTCCAGATAGACCCAAAATTGACCTTCCAAGTCATCGGATTAATGCAATAATTCAATATATGAGAGATCATGCACTCATTGGAAATTTATTGGGTTTTGGCCAACTAAAAAAGCCTTACAAGGCTGGATCGTGTCCAAATGGAAGCCCAAGGGACATGTTACTCTGCAACTGGGACCAAAAGGCTTCTTCACAGCTGATTTTAACTGTATTGAGGACAGAAATAGGGTTATGGACGGGGGCCCTTATTTCTTTAACTCGGCAGGGTTATACCTTCGGAACTGGATAGAAAGATTCAACCCAAACCAAGAAAACTTCAACTGGGCACCGGTATGGATACGTCTGTACTCACTGCCTCTTGAATATTGGGATGAGGATTCTCTTCAAGCGATTGGAAAAGGATTAGGCGAATTCATAAAAATAGCAGAAGAAACTAAGATAAGAAGATACACCTCCTATGCTCGCATCTGCGTCTATATGCAGCTGGATAGAGCACTACCAGATGCGGTAAGTCTATTTCATGATGATTATGAATGGATTCAACCATTAGATTATGAACATGTCCCTTTTCGCTGTAGAAGGTGCCATGCTCATGAGCATCTCTTTAGGGATTGCCCTCTAACTGCGCAAACCAGGAGTCAAGATAATGGAGACAAGGAGGAAGCGAATGGGTTCACCAAAGTTCCTTCCAGAAGAAAAAATAACAAGAAATCCGCCCAGTCCAGGAAAAAGCCAAGCTCTTCTGCTACTGCCCCCTCTACCAGCAACAGCTTCGCAGTCCTTGACCATTCCGACCCGCAAAGTGATAACACCCCTGTTGCCCTCAATCCCTCAGCTCCTTCTGACCCCTCCTTGACTCAGCCCAACCCTTCTACCTCTGGGCCCTCTCAGGATGCTCCGCAAACTGTTTCCCTCTCAAATTTCGACCCCTCCTCAAAGCAGAAGCAGGTGTCTTGGGATCCCAATCTCATGGACTTGGACGGGCTTTCCACCAACCCTAGTCAGGAAGGAAAAGATTTCTCAGGAAATGAGCAGCCCACCCTCATGGAGGACGATTCAGAGAGCTTTGATCTAGGGGAATTGGACCTCATAGGCCTAGAAGATGCTTGCAAAAGGAAAGAATTTGACAAGATCCAACCTCAACAAATAGACTCACTCGAGGAAGTCCTTATTAAAGTACATCAGCATAAGAAGTTGGGTATTCAGCCAGGCAGCCATTGGGACAGCCTGAAAGTGCTAAAGGAAACTAGGAAGAGAGGAAGGAAACCTGAATGGCAGAGAACCATCAAGCTAGGGGAGATGCTGGTGGAATCTGGGCGATATCCCAAGTTGACTCGGTTCTTCAAACCTCTCGCAAATAGTTCCCCATGAAGTTGGTGTCTTGGAATGTAAGAGGGCTTAACAGCCAAGGGAAGTACAGGATGATTAAAAACATGATTCAAAAAGAGAAGCCTCAACTACTCTTTCTTCAAGAAACTAAATGCAACAGTCAAATGCTTGGTACAATCTTGTCAAAGGCTTGGCCTAGCAGCATCTCGGTAGTAGTGGACGCCTCTGGAGCCTCTGGAGGACTTGCAATAGCCTGGGACACTCATTCCATGGCGCTATCTGACTTTCATGCAACGCACAATCTTATTCATGCCACTTTCCATCCTATTGGCACTAATATACATGGGCATTTGTCTAATGTTTATTTCCCTCAAGAGAAAACCAGCAAGATTGCACTCTTAAACACTTTGGCGCATCTTAATTCGAACAGAACCCATCCCCTCTGGATCATTGGAGGAGATTTCAATATGATCACGAGGATGGATGAGAAAATTGGAGGAAGATCTAGACTGGATCCGGAAAGTACTCACTTCAAAATTTTCATCAACAATAACTGGCTCATTGATACTCCATTTTCCAACGGCATATTCACTTGGAACAATAGAAGAGCGGGCGGTCAGCAAATTGCTTCAAAATTAGACAGATTCCTAATATCGGACAATGCCATACATATGGGGGGGGACATCACAAGCTCGATTCTTCCCTTTGCTGGTTCGGATCATTGGCCCATTTTGTTACAATGGCAAAATATAGGGTCTCAATTAAAGAATCCGTTTAGATTGAAGCATTCTGGCTCACCCATCCTTCCTTCAAAGAAATGATACACACCACCTGGAGAAGTTTTATTCCACCAAAGGGCTCAAAAATGTACTAGTTTCAGCAGAAGCTTAAATTCCTTAAAGGGCAAATTAAGAATTGGAATAAAACCGTCTTTGGGAACATATTTCAGGAAAAGAAGATCCTGGAGCAAAAAATGATTGAAGTGCAACATGAAATCATCACTAATGGACGGTCAGATTCCCTTGCTTCCAAGGAGCAAGACCTTCAAAAACAGCTGGAGGAAAGATATAAGCAGGAAGAAATCCTCTGGAGGCAAAAATCAAGAATTCGTTGGCTAAAGGAAGGCAAAAGAAATACCAAATTCTTTCACAGCTCTACCATTTAGCGCAAAATGCAAAAAAGAATCAGTCATATCATCAATCAGCAAGGAGAGCGTTTGGAGAGTCATGAAGATATGGAACGGGAACTAGTGGACTACTTTAAAGGCATTCAACAAGAACCTCCGATAGACAGACAGCCAGCTATAGATTAAATCAAGCAGCTCATCCCTAACTTGGTCACTGCTGAGCATAACCAAATGCTTCTTCGCCCTGTCTCCCCCCAAGAAGTGGATGAAGCTATGGCACAGTTCAAGGATGGTAAGGCCCCAGGACCTAATGGCTTTACTTCCAATTTCTTCCACCACTTTTGGGATCTCATCAAATATGAAGTCTGGCTACTGGTGGAGGAATCAATAACCATGCATTGGCTCTTGCCCTCACTCAATGCCACTTTCATTGCACTGGTACCCAAGGAAGAACAGCCCAGCAACCCGGAAAAATTTAGACCTATTGCTCTCTGCAACGTGATCTATAAAGTCATCTCTAAAGTTATAGCAAATAGACTCAAGCCGCTCCTACCGATGCTCATCTCTCCAGAACAATCTGGATATGTGGAAGGACGACAAATTTTGGATGGCATAATCCTAACTCATGAGATCATACACTCATTAAAAGTCTGCAAAAAGCCAGGTATGCTTCTCAAGATTGATCTCTCCAAAGCCTTTGATAAGCTAAATTGGAATTACATACAACAAATTTTAAGTGCTTTTGGTTTTAATCAAATGTGGATCAGATGGATTATGAGCCTCATTACCTCCTCTTCTTTCTCTATTCTTGTCAATGGGATTCCTTCTCCCCCTATCTATCCTTCTCGAGGGATTAGGCAGGGGGATCCTCTCTCCCCTTTTCTCTTTGTTCTAATGGTCGAAGGTCTGGGCCGTTTAATTCACAAGGAGGTCAGTTCTCACCATTTGCATGGTATCTCCCTTCATGGCGCCTCTATCTCTACCCATCAGCAATTTGTGTATGATAATATGCTCTTTGGTCATCCCTTAGTTCAGGAAGCCCGTTCCTTCAAATCCATTCTCAATCTTTTCTCTCTGGCCTCTGGGTTATCCATCAATGATTCTAAATCTCAGATTTTTTTCTTCCACACCCCTCCTCTCACTCAAGCTAATATTGCTCGCATCCTTGGGTTTTCCATAGCTTCTCTCCCTGACAAATACCTGGGTGCCCCTCTCATTGACTCTGCTATCAGGCATTCCTCCTGGAGCAAGCTCCTCAAAAAACTTGAATCTAGGCTTTCCTCTTGGACCTTTAGGGCTCTCAACTTGGTCAGCAGACTCACTCTCATTAACGCTGTTTTGCAATCGATGCCCCTGTACCTGTTTTCAGTTCTGGAAGCCCCAAAGTGGGCTCTCAAGCAAATAAAATCCTTGCAACGCAACTTTCTTTGGGGATCCTCTGGCCGTAATCGCAAGTGGGCTCTTGTTAATTGGAACACTGTCTGCACCCCCAAAGAAGCTGGTGGTCTCAGTCTTCGCGATCCCATGCACAGCAATGAAGTTATGGCTGCTCGCATTTGGTGGAAATGGATGTCCAACCCTCTAAACCCTTAGGCGAAACTGTGGACAGCAAAATATGCCAATAACAGATCTCCTACAGATTTATTAAGGCTTATACCTGAGCAATCAGGTTCTCTGATTTGGAATGCAGCCAAACAACATCATTTACTCATTCAACAACACAGTTTCTGGGAAGTTCGTAATGGCAACTCGGCAAGGTTTTGGTCTGACTCCTGGCAGCAAAACCCAAAGCTTCTTGATACTTATAAATCAATATAGGAGACAATAGCAACACTTCTGCAGTCAAAATTTGCCATCAGTGGACGTCCTCCAACAGTAACGGTTTCAGGCACTGGAAACCTCCTCATCTTATAGCGCCTCAAGCCCAAGGCATTGATTTGGAAGCTCTTAGCCATGAGCTTCAGAGAAGGCAAATTAGAAGCTCGGAGGAGCCAGACATTTTCAGATGGGGTTATTCTACCAAAGGTACGTTCTCAACGAAAGAGGCCTTCTCTTTGTTGCATCCCATCCCGCTCCCTTGTGATTCTCTCTGGCTTTTGATATGGAACAGGATCTCTTGGCCCAAGATTTCCACTTTCCTTTGGCTCCTTAGTCATAGAAGAATTCTTACCTGGGACAATTTAGTTAAACGGGGTTTCACTGGCCCTTCTCAATGTCCTAACTGCCTTCAAAAATGTTGAAACCACCCAACACCTCATGTTGTCTTGCCATTTAGCCAACAATATTTGGGAAAAATGCAGCTTTCGATGCCAAAGGATCAAACCCTCAGGAGATATAACCAATATTCTTCACACCTGGCCTAAACGCCCATACAACTCCTCCCTTCTCAATGCTCTCTGGCTGCTTCTTCCTGGTCTAGTGTTTTGGTCTCTGTGGAAAGAAAGAAACAAACGTATTTTAAAAAATCAAGCCTCCTCTCTGGACACCCTATGGTCCTCAATCTGCAACAACCTTCAGGAAACTCTTGCTCTCCAATCCTGGCAGGAAGATGATTTTCCTAAAGACCCCAAAGAAATCTCCATCTAGAAAAATTGGAATCTCAAAATTGCAATCTCTTTAACCAACAGGAACCGAGCAGTCCCAGATCCTCCCATGCAGTGGTCTCCTCCTCCTGATGGGGTCTTCAAACAAAATTTTGACGGAGCTTCCAAGGGAAATCCTGGTCTAGCAGGTTTCGGTGGCATTGTCAGAAACTCAAAGGGAGAAATTCAAATCATCTTCTATGGTTCTGTAGGATGGGACACTAATAACTCGGCCGGATTAGAAGGCCTCTGGCAGGGCCTCTGTCTTATCCAACATTGCAACTTCCTTCCTGTCATAATAGAGGGAGATTCTCAAGTTCTCATCAACATAGCTAACCGGCTACTATGGGGTACCAACCCAGCAAAGGTGTCCCACAGCTGGCGCTTGGCTACTCAAATAAACAAGTTAAACAACTGGTTAACTACTAACAGGGCTATCTCCTTCACGCATGTTAGGAGGGAAGGCAACAAAGTTGCAGACCTCTTGGCCAATTTTGGAACGGAAAGCACTAGCACTCTTACTCATGGCCCTCTCCACAGTATCCATGATGAAGAATTGCTACAGAATTGCACCATGCAGGTTGACAAAGATCGCGCTACTCCAGATGCGGATGCTTAATGGGCTGGCTGGGACGTGGCACCCTGTCCTGTTCCCAGTGGCGTTTACATGGGCAGCCCATATGGCTCCCTGTACCTACATTAATGGCAATCATAACTCACCACCTCGCGCAACTGTAAATTCTCTCAGTCTGCTCACCATGCATTTGATTATGGCGGTTCTCTGGGCTATGGCGCACATTCGAGATAGTTCGAATGGCACGGTAGGCTGGGCTGGCTTTCCTTCTCCTCTGCAAGGGATTTTCTCTCCAGGTTATGCAGATGCCAGTGTGAGAACGAACACTGGGTGGCGTTGTTCTTTATTTGCTTGCTTCGAACTTGATCCGGAGTTTCATTTCTCTCACAGTCCTTTGTGCAGGGTCATTTTTCCCTCTAGTGGTGGTCTCAATTATCTTTTTCCGGCTCCTTTCGCTAATCCCTGTGGTGTCCCGTCCATTCTCTCCCCCCCTGCTCTTCCTGTCTACCTTTCCTGCCCTGGTCCTCCTCGTCAAGCGCCTGTCACCATGCCCCGTCTCCGCGAACGCATGCGGTGCAGGCGTGGACCCAGTCGAGGTCATACCTATCACCGTCGCCCTCCTCTGAGCCATGGCTCTGTCTCCACCTCGACAGATGAAGACGGAGCTCAAGCTCTTCCCTCTCGTGATGCTTCTGTCGTTGCTCCGGCCCCCCCTCCCTTAGCTCATGAGTCTCCCTGCATTTCTCCCCCTCCTGTCTCTCCTCGCTCCGCACGTCCCTCCATTCGGCAAACTTCCCAGCGAGCTGAGCTCCGGTTTGATTGCACCTCGAGCAGCTCCACCCTCACTGCTTTTATTACTGTAACTCTTCGTGAAGAAGTCCCTAATCTGGCTTCACCCTGTTCTGTCAATCCTCTCTCCCCTCCGTGCTCTGGTGTACCCTGTGCGGCTCCAGCTACTTCTGCTCCCCTTCCTCAGAACGAGCATTGCATGGAGATGGTGCGCACCGGCAGGGAGAGCGCTCTCAACGATGGGCAAGAGGACAGCAGTGACACTTTCGCTTGCAGGATCATCGAGGAACCACCCTCTCCAACACATGAATAGCCTCTGCAAAGCTATACAGGTTTTTTTGCTCAGTCACTGTAGGAATCTTAAGCTATCTCGCTTTACAGCTCAGCTGAAACAGTAGCTTTCTAATTTCAGTATTTATTTTCATGTTTGTTTGGCTTGTATGAACTTAAAACCGGTTTCCCTCTCAAGGGCGGTTTAGACTTTGTGGTTAAAAGCACTGGTTTCCCTTCCAGGGTAGTCCAGAAACTCTTTGACTAGCTTGTTTATCAAGCCCAGTGTTCAGACTCACCAAGCTGACACTGTGGCAGTTTTGTACCAGTAATTTTATACATAATAGAATTAGTCATACTTAGAAAAAAAAAATATGTTAATTTTAAAGAAAATATTAATATTCAAAATTAAAATGGAAAATAATTTACTAAAACTCTATAAATTTAAATGAATTTAAAATAATAATAATAATATGATGTGAGTACGATCGAAGAAATTTATATATATTTTATGGATCACAAAAGCCAAATTTTTAATAAAATATATATTCATATAAAAATAATACTTTTTTTAAATATATAATCAGGATATTTATTTATATATTAACATTATATAATTAAAAGTGAGAAAAAAATGTAAAACCACGAAATTTAAGATACATTAAATTTAAAACTAGGATTAAGGGCTCCAAGGAAAACGACTCCAAATTAATTTAAAATTTTTAAAAAGAAATAATTAAAATTCTAAAACAACCCCTTCTTTATATTAATGGCAAAATATCCTAGAATTTGCATAAGAAAATATTAATATTCAAAATTGATATTAAGAATATGTTAATTTTAAAGAAAATATTAATATTCAAAATTAAATTGGAAAATAATTTACTAAAACTCTATAAATTTAAATAAATTTAAAAAAATAATAATAATATGATGTGAGTATGATCGAAAAAATGTATATATATTTTATAGATCACAGAAGCCAAATTTTTAATAAAATATATATTCATATAAAAATAATATTTTATTAAATATATAATCAAGATATTTATTTATATATTAACATTATATAATTAAAATTGAGAAAAAATGTAAAACCACGAAATTTAAATACTTTTGTACGAGTGACAGAAAATATCGAAATCAAAATAGAATTTCCCCACTTTTTCGGTTTTGCTGGGTTTACCGTATGAATGAATTTATATGAACTAAAAACAAAACTCAAATGATTGAATTTCTGCGACTGAACAAAATTCCAAAAATAGCCGCGCCGGATTTTCCGGTGTCCACTCTGTTCATTGAATGTCAGTGAAGTTCCGCAAGATTTTCGGATTCAACGTTAACTCTTTTTTACCATTCTAATGGACAGCCCATTTTCTTCTTTCTTTCTTTTTTTTCCAAATATGCAGAATTGCATTTTTATATGAATTACACAAAATTCCCAAATATGTAGAATTAGATTTTTATATGAATTACAGTTAATCTCAATTAATTTTTGAAAGATTTTTCTCACTTTCCATTTCCTCTTTCTCTGAATTTTTTCATTGCATTACAATTTTCCAACTCAAATGATTTCATTTTCTTCATAGGGAGGACTTTTTTATGACAATTGCTGTATTTATGGAGGACTTTTAAATGATTTCATTTTCTTTATAGGAGGACTTTTAAATAGCAACTTATAATAGAGGAACTTATTAGATTGGAATAATCTCAAATCCCTAAGAAATTGGTGGATGAGAAACCACATGACATAAATCTAATTTTTAAAATTTAATAAAAGTAATGGACCATTATTGGAACATACATCACATCATAGAAAAAAAAATTTATTTACCCTTTTAATATAGAATTTCATGTGCACTTAATAATGTAATTACTTACTTGGCACTTACCTTATATTATTGTAATTGTTGAATGCCCACGTGGACCTACTACTTTGTTATCTACTTGCACTGATATGATATATGTGATATTTGTGTCATCACACGGACTTTAAAGGGATAATGATGGTAAAATGTTTGATCTTTATTACTCATAGCACCGATTATTAATATATGGATAAATGGTACATTGATTACGTATCGTGGCAATTTTATTATTTGATTTATTTCATGGATAATTAATTCCCGTCGCAATCAAAGGGTTAAGTGCGCATTTGTTGTACTACATTGCATGGGAATTTGTTTTGCACGGTCGACACCTACCTTATATATTTGCCGTTGGATCTAGGGTTATGAGATCCACGGTTGAGACATTTGTGGTACTTGCTTAGGGTATTGATCCCCCCCTCTAACCCTAACTAACTCCTCATTTCTGCACTTTCGCTCCGTCAGCGCCTCCTCTACAACTCCACCGCAAGCTATGCTATGTCGATCAATAGCCACTCCTTCAGCCTTGACCTTAGCTCGCCATGGCAGATGCCAAACAGGTAAGCCCTATTCGCCTTTGCAGATGTTTGGCTTTCAACCTTTGCAGCACCTTGTAGTAATTTCTTAAGGAGTAAGATTTTTTGTTTAATTTTTCACAGGGGATCAGTGGTGGCTAACTACCATTCGCTACGCATTCAATCTTGATCAAAAGTCTGACTTGCGTAGGTAATGACTTCTCTAGGTTTGCGAAACTAAGGTTTATGGGTTGTGTCCTCCATTTCTTCCACCAACAACCGGTTACGGCTTCCTCCTCCACGGCCAATAAACCCGTTCAACAAATGAAGCTTTTCCAGGCATGGGTTACTAATATCTATTTTCGTGCGGGCATTAGTTCTTCTTTTCTTTTTACTTTTTCTAATTATCTCGTGAATTTCTCTACTATAGGGTTTCCTCCACTGACTAAAGAGTTTTCTAGACCAGGTAAAAATCCCTTTCTCAAATGTCTTTCTCGGTTTACAAATGCGTTGTATGATAAGATATTTTAGGCAAACTAACAATCATGAAATTATTTTTTTGCCGCAGGTAATCACATCGTGTTCATGTATTCGGGTTCTGGGATTTTACTTGTCGATCTCATGAATACTTCCGGCTTATGTAACTGTCACTTACATAACCCTTCACAGGTATTTGAATTTCTATCAGCGAGGAATTTTGTTTTCTGGAGTAGAGATCTCCTTTCTTGATCTTCGGTGATATGCAACTTAAGGATGTCGGCATTTCGATTTTTAAGGCACAAGATGTCATTACTTTGTTACGTTGTTGCTTAAGGGGCTTCCTACTAATGAATAGTTTGACATGAAGTGCCATTCTGTAGTATTTTTCTTGCATCCTAAGAGCTAATAGAACCCTTGACTCCATTTACGAGGATTTGTCCCTCGGTAGACAGGGTTTATTAATATGTTAAATGTTTACAGTGAAAGGTTATACAACCTCTGGAATTGTCTTTCAATGGACTGTTTGGTTCTGCCTTTAATTACGACTTTCTATTCATGCTTTAGAAGTTGTAAACAATAGCGTTGTATTTGTTGAATAGATATATGTATATATGTTATAGTTCTTCTTTGGAGCCTTCATGCTGATCTGGTATGACTTATTACGCAACTCATTATCTACGTGGCTCATCACAATATTAGTTTCTAGTCCATATTGTTTACAGGATGTGTATATTTCATCGTTGTTTATGTTATCATAGCATCTATGTATTCTGGGTCTTTCTATGCACCTATTCTTTGTGGCATCATGTACTATGAGGACATTCCATTTCAATAGAAGTTTTATCTCCTTTTTAAGAAATGAAATATGTGTTCGTCTTGTCTGTTTTAGTTTATAGTTAAACAACATGTCCGAACCATCTACATTTCTGAGTTGTTTCTTACAACTCTAATTGTCTGAGTATATCATAGGTTATCAGATAAATGACCAGTTTAGGGTCCAGGTTTCTACCACAGACACTGGACTAATATTTTTCTGAGTTTTAACTTCCAATAGATGTTTTACGTTGCTTTGTTGTTTATATGATAGTACAAATACTATCCCTGCTATGGAACAAGTATTAATTCCAACCACTACACTTCTACACAGTTCATGTATTTCTATCAGGTTTGTTGTAATCTTCTCTCTAATACAGTAGAAAATGAATAGTAAATACATATACATACATCATTCTTGAATTAGATTCTTCTTTTCATATTTAAAAGAGCATAAACTGTATTAAATAAATATATCTTTCTAAACAGCATATCAGTACTTAATATTTCTACAATTTTTTTAATTATCTTGTTTTCAAAACTGCTAATGATGTCCTCCCTACCGTGAGAGAGGCAATTACGTCCTCATCTCCCCTCGTGCTCCACACTAATATGAGTAGGTTGATAAAATTTCCATAAGAGACCTCAAGACCCCTAATCCAATACTCTTCTTTTCAGGATTCAAGAATGCTGAGCGTATTCCACCGGTCACTACCAGCTCAAGAATTTTCCACTCTCTCATTTCCCTTCCTTAATTACATAACAGAACCCCCTTTCCTCAGTGGAATTTACTTTTTATTCCTAAAGGAAAGGTAACTGTTTTTATTTAGTTGTTTATGTTCAACCACTCTCATTTCTTGGAATACTTTCATCATCAGTCTTTTTTAGTTTTTATGGAACCACCATTCCATACTTGAATTTTATTTCTAAAACATAATTAATTTGTGTTCAACATTTGTAATTTTTTTTTTCAAAAATAATGATTGTTTAGCCTCTTTAAAGTAAATAACATAACAATTAGTTTGTACTTAATCTAGCTATCACAACTTCCCCCTCTGGAAGTAAATACCGTCCTCGGTGTTTCATTCCAGCTCAGTAAACAATTCTGGCTAAGCCTCATGCACAAATCCTTCATCCTCCTAGGTAGCCTCATCCGAGCTGAAGTGCTTCCACTTCACTTTAACCTGGGCAGTGGCTCACCTCCGGAGCATGATTTCTATCCGTTCGAGTATACGTTGAGGTTCAACCATAAATTTGCCGTCCGATTCGACCTGCATTCAGCAAAACTTTGAATTAAAATTTCATACCACTCGGTATTTTAAGATAGGATTTTTCTAATCTTACTCTACCTGAATACTTTGCTAGTGGATTACATGCTTTGGATCATGCACATATCGTTTTAGTAAGGATACTTGAAACACATTGTGCACCCAGATATGGCTTGGTAGAGCCAACTGATACGCCACAGGTCCCACTCTTTCCAATATCTGGAAAGTTCCACAGAACCTGGGAGCCAACTTGGCACAGGAAGTCCACCTTAACGTGTTTTTCTTAGGCTTAATCCTTACATACACATGATCACCCACTTCAAATTCCCGGTAAGTTCTTTTTTTGTCTGCATATACCTTCTACCGGTCTTGAGCCGCTTTAAGATTTTGTCTGAACTTTCTCACTTCTGATTCCATCTCAGCCAACATTTCCGGTCCAAGCATCAATTTGGTTTCAGAGCTGCTCCAGTTAATGGGAGTATGACATTGTCGCCCATAAAATGCTTCAAAGGGGCTCATCTTCATAGATTATTAGTACCCATTATTGTATGAAAATTCTACCAAGTGTAGATACTCTTCCCATTTCGTTCGTTGTTGCATCACGTACATACGCAGCATATCCTCCAAGATTTGATTCACACGTTCAGCTTGTCCATCCATCTAGGGATGATAAGCGGTACTTAATTTTATTTGGGTTCCCAAACCCATAATAGGGCCTTCCAGAATGTTGAAGTAAACTTCACATCTCGATCTAATATAACAGACTTTGGAATGCCATGCAATATAAAAATCTCTCTCATGAAGATATCTGCTTTTTGCATGGTTTTGTAAGTAGAATGTACGGGTATGAAGTGTGCTGCTTTACTCAATCTATTGACCACCACCATAATGGAATCATTGTGCATTTTTTATCTTGGTAACCCCGTAATAAAATCTAGAGATATAACTTCCCATTTCCACTCAGGTACTTGTATAGGTTGCAACAATCCAGCAAGATGTTGATGCTCCACCTTAACCTGTTGACACTCCAAACATTTTTTTAAGTACTCTACAATATTTATTTGCATACCATGCTAGAAATAAACTTTTCTAATTGTTGTTATCATTTTCTGGTACACTGGGTGTCCTAAGTAATTACTGCGGTGATATTCATTCATGATCAGCTTTTTTAAACCCATTCGATTTGGAATATATATATTTCCCTTGAAGGTTAAAAATTGATCCTTGTTAATTCCATAGTCATAAGGTTTTTCTTCTCTTCTGGCTTCCTCCACTTACTGCCATAAAAATCGGTATTCAGGATCCTTCTCGGCCTCCACTTTTATCTGATCTAAAAATTTACACTTGATTTTATTATAGCAAAGTTCATAAACACAATGCAGTTTTCTACTTAAGGCGTCTGCTACATGATTTTATTTTCCTTTTACATGTTGTATATCAAAATCAAACTCACTTAGGAAGGCATTCTATATTTCCTGGCGAGAATTTAAATCAGCTTGCTTAAAGTAGCTATTTAGGCTCCTGTGATCGGTTTTTAACACAAATATTTTTCCTAGCAAGTAGTGCCTCCATACCTGGACTGCATGCACTACCGATGTCAGCTCTAAATTATAGGTTGAATATAATTTTTCATGCTCTTTTAGTTTTCTCGATTCATAGGCAACCACTCTTCCTTCTTGCGATAAAATTGCCCCAAATCCTTCCTTACATGCATCGGTACAAACCTAAAATTCTTTGTTGGGGTCAACTACCCTCAACACCGGGGCAGTGGTCAACAAATGTTTTAACCTTTCAAAACTATTATGGCACTCATTAGTCCATTTAAATACTTTTCCTTTCCTTTGTAAAGATGTAATTGGAAAGGCAATCTTTAAGAATCCTTCAATAAACCATCGATAATATCCTTCCAACCCCATAAAGGAACGGATATCCACCACGTTTTGGGGTACTCACCATTCCATAATAGTCTTAATTTTCTCTGGACCAACCGCTATTCCTTCAGCGGAAATGACATGGCCAAGATACTGTATTTGCTCTTTGAAAAGGTCACATTTTCTGAACTTGGCATACAACTAATGTTTTTGTAACTTCTCCAACACTATCCTTAAGTGCTCCTTGTGCTCTTCCATGCTTTTTGAATAATCAAAATATAGTCAATGAATATCAGAACAAAACTGTCCAAAAAGGGGTGAAATAGGCCATGCATCGGCCTCATAAATGTTGTTGGTGCATTAGTCAAACCAAATGGTAAAACCACAAACTCATAATGCCCATATGAGGTACGAAATGTAGTCTTGTATATATCCTCGTCCTTAATTCGGATCTGGTGATATCCATATCTTAAGTCTATTTTCGAGAATACAATTGCCCCCTTCGCCTGATCAAACAGGTCATCCATTTGTGGCAACGGATAATTTTTTTTAACTGTTAATTTAATGAGTTGTCTATAGTCCATGCACATTCACATGGTTCCATCCTTTTTTTTTACAAATAACACCAGTTCTCCCCAAGTAGACACACTTGGTCGAATGTACCCTGTGTCCAACAACTCTTGCATTTGCATTTTCAATTCAATTAGCTCAAGTAAACTCATTCGATATGGTGCCCTTGAAATTGGTGATGCACCTGGCATCAACTCAATAGTGAAATCAATGTCCCTTCTCGGAGGTAAAACTGGTACATCTTCTGGAAACACATCCATGAAATCTTGTACCACTGGTATGCTTTCCAGCATAGGGGTCTTCTCTTTATAATTTTCATAACCCACCTGAATGGAATATATTTGACATCCTTTTCTAATACGCTTACTCATTTGGGAGGCTGTGATAGGACACAACTGTAAGGGTTTCTTGATTCCTTGTATTTCTTGACGAGTTCCATCTTGCATTCTGTAATATATAATCTTCCCTTTACAATCCACCAGTGTCCAATGTTTCTCCAACCAATCCATGCCCAGCAGTACATCATAGGATCCCAGAGGCAGTACATTCAGTTCCACATTTAACTGTTGGGTTCCAACTTCGAGTGTATAGTTTGGGATTTTGGCACAAACGTTTCTTTTTTCCTGAGTGAATAGTTGTACCAGCCAGGGTTTTTTGAATTTTTGACTTTGTAATTTACAGATTTCTAATATTCTGGGGTTTACATAACTTAAATTGGCGCCTGGGTCAACCAAAATAGAAACATTTTGTGAAATTAACTTACCTTCCAGCTCAATCATCGTTGGTTTATAATCCGCTTGTCGATCCTCCAAAGCTGCATTAATTCTGGGTATATTTCGAGCTACATCTCCCGCCATAGAGGCTTCCTGTATATTAGCTACTGTATCATTTCTTCCCCACTGCGGGCAGTTATTATAATAGTGAGCTTCACCACACCCCCAGCACTGTAAAGGTGGTTTCTGGTTTTGTACATGTTTTGGCTTGCTGGAAGCTTCTGTAGGCTTTTCTTCCATAGGCCACTGGGTTCTTTGATGGTTTCTCCCGAACTGCTTGCTCACTAAATTCCTTGCAGAATTCTTAAAGTTATTAGTCCTAGCATTTTTGTAGTTTGAACTACTTTTCTGCCCTTTTCTTGGCTGCCAATTCTTGCCTAATTATCCTTTTGTCTTGGACCGTTGATAACACATTCTCGCTTTTCGAATTACATCGTCCATGGTTCTTGGATTCACAAACTCAATTCGTTCTTTCATGTGAGTTGGTAGACTACTCAAGAACTGTTGAACCTTAGCCTTTTCATCCCTTAAATAAGGAACATATCTTAATAAGGAAGTGAACTTGGTTATGTATTCATCCATTTTCATTTGACCCAACCTCAAATCATGGAATTCTCTGGACTTTTTGTCATAGAAATGTTCTGTTAGATATTTATATTTAAAGTATTATTGAAACTCATCTCATGTCATCTCCTCGTCTTCAATGCTGCGGAAATTCTTGACTTCCTCCCACCACAGGGTGGCCTTTTCTCTCAACTGATAGATGGTCAACTTGGCCTTAAGATTGTTGTTGTACTCATAAAATTGAAAGTATTTGTTCATATTAATCAACCAAGCTTCAGCCACCACCTCCGCTTCTCCATCAAACGTAGGTGGTTTAATCTTTCGAAACTCACCTTGTAGCTCCACTTTTTGTTTCTTAGTTTATTGTTGGTCTTACACATTATTAGACTTAGCCTCATTATAATTTCTATTTTTTTTACTTCGTTGTGAATGGCTTCTTTCCACTCTGTCATTGGTTTGGTCCTTAGCTTGTCGTTCATTTTCTTCCTGCATATCTTTGTCAAGACTGGGTTGTATCACTTCTTGATTTTTTTTATTGAAAAGGCTTTTGAGTATCCTTTCCTGCTCTTGCATCAAGCGCTCATTGTCACTCCTAACTCGGACCATTTATTCCTGTAACTTTTGCATAGTGCTTAGCAGTATACTAGTTTGATGTTGTTATTGTTCCAGCAGTCTACTGGTCTACTGGTGCTGATCTACGCTCAATTGAATCCACATTTTTAGATTCATCTCTGGATAGGATTGGGGTATAGGTTCCACTGCATTCCGAGGTGTTTTTTGTGTCGGTCCCCTCCTTATGAGTCTTCCACTATGCTATTTCTTTTATGTGCATCATTTACGCACGACAGTTAGGTGACCAATTGGGTCCCAGCGTATGAACGCTGCTCTGATACCACTTGTAACATACATCACATCAGAGAAAAAAAAATTATTTCCCTTTTAAACTATGGTCTATACAATTTCATGTGCACTTAATAATGTAATTACTTACTTGGCACTTACCGTATATTATTGTAATTGTTGAATGCCGATGTGGACCTATTACTTGGTTATCTCCCTGCACTGATATGATATATGTGATATTTGTGTCATGACACAGACTTTAAAGGGCTAATGATGGTAAACTATTTAATATTTATTACTCATAGCATCGATTATTAATATATGGATAAATGGTACAATGATTACGTATCTTGGAAATTTGATTATTTGATTTATTTCGTGGTTAATCAATTCTGGTCGGAGTCAAGGGTTAAGTGCAAATTTGTTGTACTGCATTGCATGGGAATTTGTTTTTCATGGTCAACACCTGCCTTGTAGATTTTACGTTGGATCTAGGGTTATGAGATCCACAGTCGAGACATTTGCGGTACTTTCTTAGGGTATTGACCCCCCCTCGTAACCCTAACTAACTCCTCATTTTTGCACTTTTGCTTCGTCGGCACCTCCTCTGCAACTCCAACGCAAGCTATGCTCTATCGAGCAATAGCCACTCCTTCAGCCTTGACCTTGGCTCGCCATGGCAAATGCCGAACAAGTAAGCCCTATTCTTCTTTGCAGATGTTTGGCTTTCAACCTTTGCAGTAGCTTGCACTAATTTCTTAAGGAGTAAGATATTTTGTTTAATTGTTCACAGGAGATCAATGGTGGCTAACTACCATTTTCTACGCATTCAATTTTGATCAAAAGTCTGACTTGTGTAGGTAATGTCTTCTCCGAGTTTGTGAAACTAAGGTTTATGGGTTGTATCCTCCATTTCTTCCGCCAACAACTAGTTGCGGCTTCCTTCCCCATAGCCGGTAAGCCTGTTCAACGAATGAAGCTTTTCCAGGCATGGGTTACTAATATCTATTTTCGTGCAGACATTAGTTCTTCTTTTCTTTTTACTTTTTCTAATTATCTCATGAATTTCTCTATTACAGGGTTTTCGCCACTGACTAAAGAGTTTTCTAGACTAGGTAAAAAGCCCTTTCTCAAATGTCTTTCTTGGTTTACAAGTGTGCTCTATGATAATATATTTTAGGCAAACTAACAGTGATAAAATTATTTTTGTGCCACAGGTAATCACGTCTTATTCATGTATTCGGGTTCTGGGATTTTACTTGTCAATCTCATGAATACTTCCAGCTTATGTAAACATCACTTCCATAACCCTTCACATGTATTTGAATTTCTACCAGCGAGGACTTTTGTTTTCTGGAGTAGAGCTCTCCTTTCTTGACCTTCGGTGATATGCAACTTAAGGATGTCAACATTTAGATTTTTAAGGCAGAAGATGTCATTACTTTGTTACCTTGTTGCTTAAGAGGCTTCGCGCTAGTGAATAGTTTGACATGCAGTGCCATTCTGTAGTATTTTTCTTACATCTTAAGAGCTAATAGAACCCTCGGCTCCATTTACGAGGATTTGTCCCTCGGTAGACAGGGTTTAGTAATATGTTAAATGTTTATGCTGAAAGGTTATACAACCTCTGTAGTTCTCTTTCAATGGATTTTTCGGTTCTGCCTTTAATTATGGCTTTCTCTTCATGATTTAGAAGTTGTAAACAGTGGCGTTCTATTTTTTGAATAGATAGATGTATATATGTTATAGTTCTTCTTTGGAGCCTTCGTGCTGATCTGGTATGAATTATTACGCAACTCGTTATTTGCATGGATCATCACAATATTAGTTTCTGGTCCATATTGTTTACAGAATGTGTATATTTCATCATTGTTTATGTTATCATAGTTGCTATGTATTATGGGTTTTTCTATGCGCCTATTCTTCCTGGCATCATGTATGAGGACATTCCATTTTGACAGAAGTTTTATCTCCTTTTTAAGAAATGAAATCTGTGTTCGTCTGGTCTGTTTTAGTTTATGGTTAAATGAGATGTCTAGACCATCTATATTTCTAAGTTGTTTCCTACAACTCTAACTGTCTGAGTATATCATAGGTTATCAGGTAAATGACCAGTTTAGGGTCCAGGTTTCAACCACGAGCCATGGACTAACAATTTTTTGGATTTTAACTTCCAGTAGATGTTTTACGTTGCTTTCATGTTTATATAATAGTACAGATACCATCCCTGCTATGAAACAAGTATTAATTCCAACCACTACACTTCTACACAGTTCATGTATTTCTATCAGGTCTGCTGTAATCTCCTCTCTAATACATTAGAAAAGGTACAGTAAATACATATACATACATCATTCTTGAATGAGATTCTTCTTTTAATATTTAAAAGAGCATAAACTGTATTAAAGAAATATCTTTGTCTAAGCAACATATCAGTACTTAATAGTTCTGTTGTTTGTTTACTTATCTTGTTTTCAAAACTACTGATGATGTCCTCCCTACTGTGAGAGAGGCGATTACGTCCTCATCTCCCCTCGTGCTCCACACTGAGATGAGTAGGTTGACAGAATTTCCAGAAGAGACCTCAAGACCCCTAGTCCAATAATCTTCTTTTCAAGATTCAGGAATGCTAAGTGCATTCCACGGGTCACTACCAGCTCAAGAATTCTCCACTCTCTCCTTTCCCTTCTTTAGTTACAGAACAAAACCCCCTTTCCTCACTGGAATGTACCTTTTATTCCTAGAGGAAAGGTAACGGTTTCTCTTCAACCACTCTCAGTTCTTGGAATACTTTCATCATCAGTCTTTTTTAGTTTCTATGGAACCACCATTCCATACTTGAATTTTATTTCTAAGACATAATTAATTTGTGTTCAACATTCATAATCTTTTTTTTTTCAAAAATAATGTTTGTTTAACCTCTTTAAAGTAAATAACATAACAATTAGTTTGTACTTAAGCCATCTGTCACAATTATGCTAAATAAAATTTTCTTACGTATAAATGAATGTTACAATTAATAATGAAGAACTTATCATGGTGGCGCTTTAATGGACCATTCTCCTAAATAAAATTTGCTTATATATAAATGAATGTTATAAATAATAATGTTGAACTTATCATAGTGGGCATGGAGCCAAGTGACACTAATCTATTTTTTAAATTTTATTAAAAGTCAATGCAACCTAACAAACTATGTACAAAGATTTAGCCTATTGGACTTCTTTTAGAGTGCAAAATTTGAAAAAAAAAATATATATGCACTCAAAGAGATTTAATCATATAGATACAAAGCCTTGAAAGTTAACTTAAAGAGATTTAATCATATAGATACAATGCCTTGAAAGTTAACTTGGGCACTTGGATTGTGTAAACTACACCAAATAAATTTTCAATTCCAACAAATCTTTGTTAGAAAAAATTTAAATTTAAATTTAAAACTGGAATTAAGGGCTCCAAGGAAAACTACTCCAAATTAATTTAAAATTTTTAAAAAGAAATAATTAAAATTCTAAAGCAACCCCTTCTTTATATTAATGGCAAAATATCCTAGAATTTGCACAAAAAAATATTAATATTCAAAATTGATATTAAGAATATGTTAATTTTAAAGAAAATATTAATATTCAAAATTAAATTGGAAAATAATTTACTAAAACTCAATAAATTTAAATGAATTTAAAAAAATTATAATAATATGAGATGAGTATGATCGAAAATTTATATATATTTTATGGATTACAGAAGCCAAATTTTTAATAAAATATATATTCATATAAAAATAATACTTTTTCTAAATACATAATCAAGATATTTATTTATATATTAACATTATATAATTAAAATTGAGAAAAAATGTAAAACCACGAAATTTAAGATACTTTTGTATGAGTGACAGAAAATATCGAAATCAAAATAGAATTTCCCCACTTTTTCGGTTTTGCTGGGTTTGCCGTATGAATGAATTTATATCATCTAAAAACAAAACTCAAACGATTGAACTTCTGTCGACTGAACAAAATTCCAAAAATAGCCGCGCCGGATTTTCCGGTGTCCACTCTGTTCATTGAATTTCAGTGAAGTTCCGCAAGATTTTCGGATTCAACGTTAACTCTTTTTTACCAGTGACAGTTGAGAGCCCATTTTCTTTTTTCTTTTTTCTTTTCCCAATATGCAGAATTGCATTTTTATATGAATTACACAAAATTCCCAAATATGTAAAATTAGATTTTTATATGAATTGCAGTTAATTCCAATTAACTTTTGAAAGATTTTCCCCACTTTCCAATTCCCCTTTCCCTGAATATTCTCGTTGCATTACAATTTTCCAACTCAAATGATTTTCATTAACAACCGCAGGACTTTTATATGACAACTGTTTGCTGTATTGCCATTTTTCTTTTTTCTTTTTTTCCGCCATTGACAACTGCTGACAACCTCTGCGAGTTGAAGGTCAAATCGATAAATTCCACTGAATTTTCTCGTTTGCATTACAATTTTCTAACTCAAATGATTTTATTTTCCCTACTAAATGAGAGAAGGCGATTATGTCTTCATCTCCCCTCGTGCTCCACGAGAAGAGTAGGTTAATGAGAATTTCCAAAAAGAGATCTCAGACCCTAGTCCAATACTCTTCTTTTCGAGGATTCGGGAACGCTAAGTGTATTCCTTGGTCACTCGGCCTAAGAATTCTCCACTCTCTCCTTTCCCTTCCTTAGTTAGAGAACAAAACCCCCTTTCCTCAACACGGAATGTATCTTTTATTCTAGAGGAAAGGTAACTATTAGAACCACTCTCGGTTACTGAATACTTTCATCGTCGATGTTTTTAGTTTCTATGGAACCACCATTTCAATGCTTAGATTTTATTTCTAAGACATGATTAATTTGTGTTCAACATTCGTAATCTTTTTTTCAAAAATAATGTATCTTTAGCCTCTTTAAAGTAAATAACATAACAATTAGTTTGTACTTAAGATATACTCTGTCACAATTATCCCAAATAAAATTTTATTATGTATAAATGAATGTTATAATTAATAATGAGGAACTTATCATGGTGGCGCTTTATGGACCATTCTCCTAAATAAAATTTTCTTATATATAAATAGATATTATAAATAATAATGTTGAACTTATCATAGTGGGCATGGAGCCGTGACACTTATCTATTTTTTTAAAATTTATTAAAAGTGAATGCAACCTGTTATGTACAAAGATTAACCTATTGGACTTCTTTTTAGAGTGCAAAATTTGAAAAAAAAAATGCATTCAAATAGATTTAATCATATAGATACAATGCTTTGAAAGTTAACTTAAAGATTTAATCATATAGATACAATGCCTTGAAAGTTAACTTGGACACTTGGATTATTATAAACTACGCCACATAAATTTGCAATTCCAACAAATCTTTGCTGAAAAAAATTTAAATTTAATTTAAACTGGAATTAAGGGCTCGAGCTTGACTCCAAATTAATTTAAAATTTGTAAAAAAAAACAATTAAAATTCTAAAAAACAACCCCTTCTTTATATTAATGGCAGAATATCCTAGAATTTGTACAAGATAAATATTAATATTCAAAAAATTGATATTAAGAATATGTTAATTTACAGAAAATATTAATATTCAAAATTAAATTGGAAAATAATTTATTAAAACTCCATAAATTAAAATGAATTAAAAAAATAATAATAATATGATGTGAGTATAAAAAAATTTATATATATTCTATAGATCACAAAAACCAAATTCTTAATAAAATATATCTTTATATAAAGCTCAATACTTTTTCTAAATATATAATTAAAATTGAAAGAAATGTAAAACCACAAAATTTAAGATACTTTTGTATGAGTGAGAGAAAATATCAAGAAATCAAAATAAATTTCCTCACTTTTTCGGTTTCGCTGGGTTTGCCGTATGAATGAATTTATATCAACTAAAAACATAACTTTCAAATGATTGAATTTCCAACTAGCCGACTGATTGAGTTTCTGTCGACTCAACAAAATTCCAAAAATAGCCGCGCCAGATTTTTTCGGTGTCCACTATCCTCATAGCCGCGCCGAATTTTCGGTGTCCACTATCCTCATAGCCGCGCCAGATTTTCCGGTGTGTCCACTCTTCCAGATTTTTCGGATCCAACGTTAACTCTTTTTAACCGCTCCGTCGAGAGCCCATTTTCTCAAATTGGATTTTTATATGAATTAAACAAAAAATTCCCAAATATGTAGAATTAGATTTTTTATATGAGAAAGATTAATTCCAATTAACTTTTGAAAAGATTAAATCTAAAAGTTAATTCCAACATTTTCCCTTTCCCTGAATTTTCTCGTTGCATTACAATTTTCCAACTCAAATGATTTCATTGACAACTGCTGCTGTATCCGCTATCCACCATTTTCTTTTTTCACCCATTTATCCGCTATGGTTCCCTGTTGTCTTTTTCACGTCACGTCAATAAATTCAATTTTGTTAGTCTTGTATTTTTTTCAGATCTACAGCATTATATATACTGCACAAGATTTCCTTTGATATCTGGAATATTTTCCCGGCCCATTTTTCTTTTCTTTTTCCATTATATTCACTGCACAATTTCCCTTTGATATCTAAAATATTTTCCCGGCCCATGTTTCTTTTCTTTTTCAAGATACAGAATATTTTCCGAGCCCATTTTTCTTCTATTTTTCCAACTTAGGGAGGACTATGTATGACCTTTGGTGCTATCTTTCGCCATTTTGTTTTTCCCGCATTTACAGGATTGAAGGTCCTACTCTCTTGTGCGGTTCCCTACTCTTTTTTTTTCCAGATCTAGAGCATTAAATTTCCATCTACCACACAAATGGTCAAAGTCAAAATGGCCCATTTTTTCTTCTCTCTTTCCAACTTTTATTTCGACTTCCTACTTTTCTTTTTTTTCCCAAAATCAAATCAATCAATGCGTCCATTTTCGCTGATTTCCACGATTAAATTTCTATCAATATCTGGAAGCTTTTCGGTCTCCATTCTCCTTTTCCGTTCTCTGAATTTTCTCATTGCATTACAGTTTTCACATATGACGAGTGCTGTTGTGATTATAAATATATGGTGAATAACAACCAAACTCACAGCTTTTGCCTTTGAAAGAAGTTGGAGTAGTAGGAGAGAGAAATGGACCGCCAAATGTATTGTTGTGCTCATCATGTTTGTGTGTTTTGTTCAACAGATGGGACTTGGATTAACTTCTGCTCAACGTCTTCCCTTCAATGGAGAGAATACTTGATGGGGGAAACCTCTTCTTCCATGGCCAAGTATCACCATAAAAGGGACGTGGAGGCGCTTCTGAGCTTCAAAAGGGGCATCATATCAGATCCACATGCATCGCTCTCCAGTTGGACAGCCCATAACTCAGATAACGTGTGCCGGTGGAAAGGAATTTCGTGCAAAGCAAACACGAAACGAGTAGTTGCAATTTCTCTTCCTGCCTGCGGATTGAGTAGTGCTATCCCCGTATATTGGCAACCTCTCTCTATTGAGGGATTTAGATCTTTCCAGTAATTGGTTGGTGGAAGAATTCCACCCGAAGTTGGGCAGCTGAAAGCGCTGCGAATATTTGACCTCTCCGATAATCTGCTCCACGGCTCTATTCCAAAAGAATTGTGGGGTGTACACGTCTTCAAACATTAGATATGGGAGACAACCATTTGAGGGTCCAATCCCCACCAGAACTCGGTCGTCTCGTCCAGATGGAATCATTGGATATCCGCAGCAACAATTTGAGTGGTCCAATCCCATCGGAATTTGGTCTCCTGGTCAAGGTTGAAATCTCTCTGGTTGACTGACAATGCTCTGAGTGGTCCAATCCACCAGAACTCGGTCGTCTGGTCCACTTGGAATCTCTCGACTTGCATGACAATGCTTTGAGTGGAAGCATCCCAACTTCTCTCGGCAACTGCTGCTTAGATCATTGAATATGGTTTTCAACAATTTGAGTGGCCCAATCCCATCGGAATTCCGTCTCCTGGTCAGGTTGGAAACACTCTCATTATCCAGCAATGCTCTGGTGGAAACATCCCAACTTCTCTCACAACTGCAGTTCACTTACAGATTTGGATATCAGCAGCAACAATTTGAGTGGTCGAAATCCCATCGGAATTCGGTCTCCTGGTCCACTTGGAAACACTCTCATTGTACAGCAATGCTCTGAGTGGAATAATCCCAACTTCTTTCACCAACTCCACTTCACTCAAAGGATTATCAGGTGAGAGAAACAAATTAAGTGGTCCAATCCCTTCCTTAATGGGTTTGATGAAAAGCATAACTAAAATTGATTTATCCTACAACTCACTAAGTGGCTACATTCCTCCCATGCTTTTCAATTCTACTCAACTATCTGAGTTGGCCCTACACAATAATAACCTTACAGGCACCATTCCGAGTATTCCGGAACCCAATATTGCATTGAAGTTTCTACGTTTATCAAACAACCATTTAACTGGTCCTCTTCCACGTAGTAGGCAAACTAAATGCGTTATTTATTTTTAGATATATATAATAATAATATTTTTGGCATTATACCCAATAGTATTAGTGGTATAGTTGACCTAGAAATTTTAGATTTATCAAAAATCATTTTGAAGGATCAATACCTGAAACTATTGGCAATTGCATTGCTTTAAATTTATTTTTCTGCTCATACTAATAATTTCTCTGGGACTCTTCCAATATCTTTAGCTAATTTACCTTTGAGCTTTGGTTATTGGATTTGAGGAAAATAAATTGATAGGAACACTTCCTTATTATTTGACCTTTTTGTTGGCTTGGAATTTTTAAACTTTGGGTACAATAATTTCCATGGTGATATACACGAATAGGTAACAAATTTCACCAGTTGTCTATCTTGGATTTATCCAACAATAACTTCAGCATGGAAAAATGCCATCCATTTTGAAAGACTTGCAAGGAATTGTAAAGCAGGTTCTATACACAAGTGATGGTGATGAGGATGCAGAAATGTCGATTGACATGAAAAGTGAATATACTCTATCATACCTATCACCAAAAAATAGTATATTTGATTTGTCCAACAATAATCTTACGGAAAAATACCTACAAGCATTGGAACTTTGAGGAACTTGCGATTGCTAAATTTATCTCGCAATCGGTTGGAAGGGCCAATACTGCATCTCTCGGTGACATATGTACTTTGGAGCGATTGAACTTCGAAGCAAGAATAACTTGAGTGGGCCAGTTCTGAAGAAGAGCTCTCTAGCTATACGGTTTGGGTACATTCTAGATGTTTCATATAATAACCTTTGTGGGCGAATACGGGAACACAATTTCTACATTGGTCACAACATCATTTCAAAGGAATAAATGCTTATATGGGTGTCCTTTAGATTCATGTAATGGAAAGAAAAACCGAGGGAAGAACCTCATAATAATAGTAGCATTGCCCATATTAAAGTACCGGATACAGCTGGAAGCCATCTAGATGACAGATGTCATTAATGGCTTTGGGGATTGGATTTGGGATTGGAATTTGGGCGATGGTTAGATGTGTTCATGCTTTCACAAGAGAGCCAAAGCATGGGTGTTGGGTCTACCCCCAAACAAACCACAACTCTTCTATGGAGTGTATCATTCCTACATAGGAATCAAAAAAATGGTTGTTGGCTCTATTGTGTGATGGATTAAGTGATCTTGTAAATGCTAAATGATGTTTTTATGATGTGTTATCTTCTCACATATAGAATTTTTAGCATGATCATTATCTGTAGTTGTATCTTCAAATTTAAGCATGGTACATTATAGCTCTTATTCATTTTTTATCATTGAATTAGAGATTCAATCAAATGACATAAATATTACATTATATAAATAAATGTTGTCACTTAAGTGGATATTATATTTTTGAAAAATTGCAAATTGATATATGGGGTGGAAAAGTTAATTGCCTGCTAAGGGATAAGGACTTGTAAAGAAATATTTGGTATGTAGTTAACACTACTAAATTTCCACATTTATACTTTTACTCCCGTTGAAGAAAACATGATAATCATAAGCTCTCGATAGGTATATTTATTTCCATCTTGTTCCTATTCATCCTTTTATGCAAATACTTGCTTAAATTATGGTGAGAAATAATGATGATAAATAGGTTATTTAAACGAGTATGGTATTTTCAAAGATGCTTAAATTATGGTGGAAATAGCCCTGATGGTAAATAGGTTATTTAGGTGAGTATGAGCTATTTTCAAGGATTTTAATTGTAGGTGGTTTTCTTATTAAGTTTAACAATGAAAAATCACAACACACATTTAAAAAATCATGGCATAAATATTGCAACTATATCAAATGTTTGAAAAATATTTTCAATAATATTAATAAATAAATAATTGTTTTTCAAAGTTAAACAATATAACTTGCATTGGAAAATGTTAAGCTAATAGTGGTGAATAGATAAATCTATTGTTAAAATGTCTGACACAAATAAATATCATGAGTTATAAAAAAATGATATTTTTTCTTTATAAATGTAAATAAGATTTCACCATAATTTAAAGAAATAAGTATAACAAAATAATTCAAAAAAACATCTAATAATTGTAATTAAATATTTATAATTATAAAAATTTATTATTAATCTAAATAAATATACTTTTTTAGTTGTTCTCATACAATTCGTTGAAAAAGTGGGAGTGACAAAACATGGAGATCTAAGAGTGAAAATTTGTACCTCTTAGGAATGAATAAACAGTTTTGGAAACATATCAATCAATAAATTAGTCAATTATCCGTGTTATCTATCTGTTTCATTCTAGTTCAAAAGCCATGGTTGTTGGTGAAATTTTTAATAACTACCCACTTAACGAAGCACGATACTGCATGACCCTATGCATTGCATTATGTCTAGAACACTAAAACAAAATATTTGGTAGTTCATGTGATATAAATAACACTAAAACAACTATCCTATTCTAAATTGTTGATCATCTCTTCTAGTTCTTCATTCCATTTTGACTATTTCTTTTATATTATCAAAATTTCTTGTATCTTATTCATGTAATCTCTCTGACATGAAATTATTTTGTGTTTACCATAGCCCATTTGGTCCATAATACTAGGGTTGTTATTGAGATTTTGTGATTAGCAGTATTTGTTACTTCACCGAATAAGTGATGTGTATGTTGTCCTTTGAGATAATTGTGGTCAATAATCATGCAAAGCATCTAAAATGTTTTTGTTGAGTTTTATAATTTTGGAGGAATAATGTATACGATAACTTTTAACACACAATTATTGATTAAATAGTTCGGATAATATCGGTAATTATAAGTAAGTGTTGCTTTTTTATCTCCTATGATGATTATTTTGTAAATTGATTAAGTGGACTTATGTAAGAAGATATGATTATCAAATATTCAGATTAAATTCTTCAATAAATCATAAGCTTGAAAACCTTTGAACAATGTCTAAAAATTTCAACAAAAAAACATTTAACATCACCAAAACGATTTATAAATGAAAGGGACTTACATCGACAAAATGTTAAGTAAAGCATTATTTGTTTTGATAATAACCCATTAGGAATTATAAGATCAGCGAAACATAGTTAATCTCACTTAATTATATTGATAACGATTAAACATATGAAGAGACAAAATGTATTGAAAGCAACATGAAAAACTCACAAAGGGAACAAAATTGTATAGAAAAAAAAAATTAAAGGAATCCTTCTTCTATTAATGATGATCAAAAAAGCTTGTACAATTATGCTAAAAATTCGCTTATCCAAGGGTGCAACCTTCAATAACTCTAAATGAGAGTTGTTTATACTATTTTCTAAAACATAGAAATATCTTGAGCTGATTTACAATAATAGAATAGAGAATAATAGAAGAAGGAAAGCAGAAGATGAAGTGTCTCTTCTTTCTTGGAAGTTGTTGATGACTTGTCCTCTTTACATGGAAGTTGTTGCTAACTGAACCCTTGAAAAAATTGATGTGCTCGCATACGCCAAAAATCATCCTTTTACTCGATGGTCTCTGGTATCCCATTGATACTTTTCTTGGGATTTCTACACTCATCATCTTTTGAAAAGTTCATCTACTTCTATATCATCCAAAGATTGGTCTTTGAATGAATAAATGTTCAATTTGATGTTGAATGATAAAATCAAACGAAGAGCTTCAGAAAATGCTTTCCATGTAACTTTGTCCTTTTATACTGCCAAATTTGACCTACTCCTTTATTGCAATTGTGTATAACGTTTTTACGGTAATCTTCTAATTTAATCAACTTATCATCTAATCCTACCAATCACAGCGGTCCTTATTCATTCAAAATATTAAACTTGGTATGAAATCTTTGAACAACGGTATTCGAGCTTCACATTTGGTTTTGCAAGCTGGTTGATTAGAATTTCTTTTCTCCAAAGCTTTCTTTATCTCTGAAAATTGTTGGAGTTACGCTCGAATGTTGATTTCTTCCAACTCTTCTCTTCTATTTGAGTTGAGAACCTTGATCATGTCGGCGAATTCACTTGGCTTCCTTTTGAGATACTCTTTACGCTCTTCAATGGTTATTCTGCATTTGGTGATGAGCTCTGTTATTCGAATAATCTACGTGGATGGCCATACCTGCATCATATATTTGTTGATGTCTTCCCGGATATTCTGCTGCTTCACCCAAAGTTGCTTCCAGTATTCTGATTCACTCTGTTCTTTGATCTTAAGTCTAAGCTGATGAGTCTTTTCATTTCCTCTATGTATAAATTATGATTTTTAATCTTTTGTGACTTAAGAAATTGAAACCTACATTATAACTTACTCTCATGTGCACCTTCGAATAGTAAATTCTTGTGCCGGTTTTATTTGTCCACATTTGTTGTGATTATGTACATGCAAGAGATGTTTGAGTAGTTGCTTTAGGATCGGTAGTCACAGGTGTTGATTTATCTTTCAACAATTCTTCAATTTGTTCTTCCATCTTTCTAATTTATGATTTTGGTCAATGATCAATTTCATCATCTCTTATTTATTTATATTCATTTTATGCAATCTCCTTAGTACGTAGGTCTTGATTGAGGGAATCTTGAGTTGTTTATGTAGAGCGAGAGATGTCGCATTCTTCTTCTGTGTTCTTGATTTCCTTATGATATTTTGGGTCATACCCAAATTTCAACTGCAGGTCTTGAGTCTATTCTGTTGTCTTTGGCTAATGAAGATAATTTTCAATCTTCAGCGAGATTGGAAATTTGATAATGAAAATTTTAGTTTGCAGCAAGTGACATGAGTACATTGTGGTCATTGTTGAAAATAAAATCTCCCAGTTACTGTGCATGTCCATATGATCATTCTGGATGGATATGATTTCATCGAAAGAGAAGACAATCTTGTTGTACTCGGCAGCAGGTCTTTGGAAATGTGCTTGTTACTGCCGAGAAATACCATTGCATTCTTCCTTTATCAACGTGAAAGGCGGTCGAAGTCTATGATGTGATATCGATGTTTTCTTCCAAAATTGTTGTAAACATCATATTTGGTAACTCATTCTTATGCTTGATGTCCAAGAATCTAGAGAATATATTTTGTTCTTCGAAGAACTAACATCCGAATCTTTGAATAATCTCAAGTGGTTCTCTTGCAGGTGATGATGATGGAGGAGTCTTAGGAACTGCTTGGTTGATGTGGAGACTTCATTATCTCCCAAATCTATGATCTACAGTTTGTTCTCTCCTTTTGACGGTAAAGTAGAAGTAAGCTTTGGCTTTTGATAACATAAGATAAACTCTTTCTTGATTTCCTTGGCATGTGGAGGATCTTCTACGTGCTATTTTGCTGCTCTTTTATTAGGCAACGATGTCTATACATTGGAAGTTGAAATGACTGTTCATACGCACTCCACAGGAGAGTGCCTTCTACCCATTCATCTTGGTTAATGTATTTCTCTATTTCTGCTGCAGAACAGGTGTAGGAAGTTGTCTTGAGTTCAACTCTCGGAAAAGAAATAATGCCATGGGGGTCTTATAACCAAAGCCAAAAACTTGGTTGAAAACCCAGCTTCTTTAACGTGCATCTTTGCTTGACTTTGAGCACTACGAGTATTGCAAATGAAGGATCTAATGTTGGCTTTGAGTTTAAAATGGGCTTTTCTTTTTTTGAATAAAATGTATTCTAATATATTTAACATTTGTCTAATGTATTCTAAAGGAAAACTCTCATAGGCACATATCTTGGGCTGTAATGTGAAAGTTCACGATACATATACTGATCTTTGTGTAATTTTTATATAGGTACCAATCACCAATTTTGGCTTGATCACTAAGGTGCGGGGATCCTTTTAATTTATTCCCCAATTGTAGGCTCGGGTTGACTTGTGAGAAGATGCTTTACCGAGGGTGAATGAATGAGTCTATGGACTTTGAAGAAAAAGAAGTGTTTGATGATGAAGCTCGATAGTCTTGTCCATTGAATCATGAAGTTGATTCACTCCTTGTGAATCATTGCTTGTTGAAATTGATGGGTAGCATCTCTTCCTACTAAAACAAAAACATGTGAACAATTACGAAGCATAATTGAACACCCCTTGTGTGGTCAAGTTCATGAATTTTTCTGTATAAATTTCAACCAAGAATTGGGTGTGATTATACATAAAAAATGGTGATTTATCGATGCGAAAATAGATAAGAATATTGATAAGTGGTTTCATCATTTGTTTCATCGTTTGGATATCCTAACATGTATGAAAGAAGGGAGATGCGATGCTTGGAAGCTATAGAAATACCTGGAGGATGAGTATGGAGAAGTTCTTCTTGGCCAATTACTGCATCTTAGAGATAGGAAAATCTCGAATATTTGGGCTCACAGGGGGAAGATGACTTGTAGAGTAAAAGTCCATGAGAGTATATGGTGAGAAATAGGATAGGGAATCGGATGAAGGAATGAGTAGCATACGGATTTTATGGTTTTAAGGATATGGTGATCAGAATGTTTCCATTCTAAGCCACCATTGATCTAGTTATAGGATCATATGGCTTCTAACACCAGGCAATTAAATCGGGAAAAGGATTAGTTTGTGGAAATGAAAGAAAACATGGATTTCGATGCAGTAAGGTCTTTGGTTATCTATGTTAACCTACATTTTGCTCTAAATGTAGCTCATAGAAGTAAAATTCATAATGACAATCTGTGAATTTGAAAAAGGTGTCGGCTAGGGGTATGAGGTCGAGGTTAAGCTATGGTGTTGTAGCAGAATGGTTTCTACAGGCTTGGATGGGTGATCTCGGGGGATGACCTTTGTAACGGGGGTTGACAATGTCTGGACTTCCTCTGTGACTTGTTTCTTGCCTTTACCCTAGGTCGCTTGTTTCTTGGTTTTGGCCTTAGGTGCCATGTTTGAGAGGATATATTTGGGGAAAGAACTTAATGATGGGGTTTAAGATCGAATGACATGGATTAAGAAAGTAAGATGGTGGTTGCGAGTGAATGTCAGAAAGAAAAGAATTTCTTTGGAAAATAGAATACAAAGATAGTAGTAATTTGGATAGGAAAGAAAAAGTGATGAAAGGGATTAACATGGCGATTTTATGTATTGTGATATGGACTTAACACTCTAGGATATTACCATAGGGGTTAATGGCTCCGATGGGGTTTAATGATCAATGGGATAATTAATGGTCCAGGGAGTAGGTTCGGTATTAGCAGGCGATTAACGAGCATAAGTGGAGCGTAGGGGCTAATGAGCAAATGACGTGGAGGGATGTCATTGGAAAATGAGGTAACGACTATGTCATGGAAAAGGATATCACGGCTATGGGCATGGGAAGAATGGCCATCGAATTAAGGAGAACGTCATTGGGCATTGAAAACCATTGATGGATTTCGAAGTGCCTCCGGTTTCCGGTTTTAGGCGGGAGGGTTGTGAAGTGTTGTGGAGTGTCGCCACGTCGAAAATACGGGTGGTCAGTAAGAAGCCACACTTCGGACCCCCCCCCCCCTGGGTGTGAAACGGTCGGGGGGGGGGGGTCGCGAAATAACTCTCCATCACCTGAATCTAGGAATGGGCTCTAGATATGCCAGCCAGTCATGTAGACACACATTTACTCCTTTGATTTGACCTCTTTGTCATGTGAAGTGAGCTTATTAAAAAATCAATATGCACTTTGAATATATCAATTTAACAAATGAACATTAAACCTTCCTCTTTCAAGGTTTTAACATCATAAATTAAAATTTAAATATCTTTTAGTATCAGCGCATTTAAACAAGTAGCCATAGTTTTATTTATTCAATTTATTTTATTTTATGCTTCCCTAACATTTTTTCTTTGCCTTCTTTAGATTAGAAAATCTATTCTAACATTTTTCTAACATGGATATGTATAAAAACATAATTTTCTCCTAACATTTTAAATTTTTCTTTTTCATCTTGTGTCTAACTTAGCATTTTATCTATTTATTTTTTCAAACTGCTGCAAACTTATCCAAAAAAATAATGTTACAACATCGACTCCGGTAGGTAGTGCTTCCCTATGGGATGCGAAGAACAATCGATTCCATGTGCCTTCTCCTCGGGGTATGGAGTCTTTGCTATAGAAAACAAACGAATTGAAATGGTAAATGAAAATGATAATATACATTGATGATGTAGAATACCTCCTTGTTGGTGATGTTTTCAATATGCAGCAGAACAGGTGTTGGGCTTTGTCCTTAAATTCAAGAGAATAAATATTGTTCATTCTTATTTCATCTTAGGCATCATTTAAATGCAAAATTTGTTTTATTATCTTGTCTCTGGCCCATCTCAAACCTCAAGTCACCTAAAATCACTATGACTTATCAAAAATTATACCATCCTTTATTACATTATTTTCTCAACATTGGATTTCATCTCTATTTTCCCATTCCAACAATAATTTTGAATTAATCCACTAAGTGGTCATTAGTTTTATCAGTTGAATCTTATTTAGAAACAAAACATAGGAAAGCCAAATAAGAAAAATATTCTTCATGTAGACTAGTTGAAATGGAGATTTGCACAGTGATCTTTGGGAGAAATCTGCCTTTGATTGCATAAATCGGATGACTACCCCGATTTTCCTTATGGTCTTCTAATTTTTTTCTAAATTTCCTTTGCTAAACTCTTGTTTGATGATTGACAAGACCATTTCCTTGTGGATAATAGGGAGTTGAATGATGCGGTAGAATACGATATTTTGGCAAAATTTTATCATCTTTATGCTCTTTGAATGTTGTGGCATTGTCGATTGACTATTTGTTGTGGACAACCAAATCAAGATAGTTTCTCTTGATAGATTGCGTGGCCCGGATATGTAGCATTTCTTTGAGAATGGCTTCCACCCACTTAATTGAAGTATTCGATGCTTGATTAAGATCCGTCTGTGTTGATTACTTGAAGGCTGAGTGAATATCTCTTATAAAATCTAATCCTTTGAGAAATGTTAGAACAACTACGGAACTAATGGAAGAGGCCCTTTATTTTTGCTTATTAGCAAATGTACATGACTGTGAACCACAGGCTATGACACCGGTCACTTGTGCAAACGAGTGGGCCAGAATCATGCCCTTAGTATTTTGTATGTTGTTGCTCTCCAAGCATAATGCCCTCCAAATATTCTTTTGCATGGTGATCAATAATTCCTCCGGCCTCTAATTACGGTAGGCAAAGTAATAGAATATTAAGAGGGATATTTCGATACAATTGCTTGTGATAATGCGATATTTTTATGGTTCAACTAGAGTGTTTTCATTGGTTTTAGAACTCGGTTAGAACTCAAAATGAATTAGAAAATGTACAATATTATGTGCATACTGATACGATAGGACAAATTTTGATCAATGTGAAGAGGAATCATTTGTGTTGCTAGAAAGGTGCTTGTGGGTTCTTTCCTTGAGAATCTTGGGAAGGTTCTTGTGGTTTTCTCCCCTTCTACATGTAAGGAAGGTTCTTGTGGATTCTTCCTTTCTGGGTTGAAGAAGGTTCTTTTGGATTTTTCTGCGGAGACTTCCAAAAACTAAATTTATGCCCTAACACATTGCAATTTGATGTAGCCATCAAATTAGCTAAACCTTGACCTTTTACTAACTTATTTGTTTTGAAAGCGAGGTCATATTCGAAGTTTGAGTAATCCACCTTCCTCTTCTTCCATCGGTGTCGGGTTGGGTAAGAATAGTTTCTTAACATTGTTTGGGACGTAGGAAATAATGGTAGGATGGAGGACATACATTACGAAAGATTTTAGGGCTTGAACTAGGGCATATGCTTGCTTTGTGTATCATACCTAGAAGTTCGGCATCTCTCATAACTTTGCTAAAACATGTTATGGGTTGGTCATGATAATCTTCATTCTTTTGCAAGGACATCGACAAGGGGGGTTTCAGATGCGGGGAAAATATCTTGAATGGTTTTGAGTATTACGGATTGGCTAGAGTGGGAGCTTCAAAAATGGCCTTCTTTATCTTATCAAATTCAAATCTTGCGAGAAATGTTCCATTTGACTTCATGGTTCTTTTAGCATATTGGTAATGTCTTTAACTATTTCAGCATAGTTTGGTATAAATCTTCTCAAAAGCTAATCTTCCCTAAAAGGCTTGTATCTCTTTCTTATTTCTAGGTAATGATAATGATTGAATATCGAGAGACCCTTTTCGAATCTATTACTACTCCATCCTTTGAAATCATATGACCTAGTAATTTGCTCTCTTTGATAACAAATAATGACTTCTTAGGATTAGAGATATTCCAAACTTTCTACACCTTTGTCAAAACCTTCACTTAGTGCTTTAGATGTTTCTTGTACGATTCGAGAAAAAATAGTTAAATCATCGAAGATAAATGAAACAAATTTATTTACCTTTCGAAAAGGTTAGGTTCATAGCTCTTTAGAAGGTTGCTCCTGTGTTGATAGGCCAAAAGGCATCACGGCATACATGAATTTGCCCCAGGGGTGTAGCAAGGTAGTCTTCTCTACGTCTTAGTTGCAAAATCGATTATAACTAGAAGCCATCAAGCATAGAAAGTGTTTATTATCACCTACCACCCTTTGAAGTAATTGATCCATCTTTTGAAGTGGATAATTATCTTTTTAGAGATGCTCTATTAAGGTTTCTAAAATCCACACAAAGTCTTATTTCACCATTATTTTTACGACGGGGACTAAATTGTTAACCCAATTAGAATATCTTAAAGGGAGAATTATTTAAGGGCATACGAAGATTTTTAAGTTCCTTTTCTATGGTGGGAAGCATAACTAGATTCATCCTTCTTAATTTTCTTTGATAAGGTTTTTCTACTAGTTTTAATGGGATTTTATGCTCAATTAAAGATGTGTCATAAGTTTTTAAATCAACATAATACCAAGAAAAAACATCTTTGTAATTTTTAAGTTTGATGTCTTGATTTAACTTCAAGAGCTAAAGATGTGTAAAATTTAATATTTCCTGCTTCTTCATTGGTGCCAATGTTAGTTTCCTCAATGTTATCTTAAGGAGAAATAGAGAATGGATTTTTGGAACATTATTTTTGTCTTCTAATTTTTCTAAAGGAACGAGTCCTTGGGAATAAATTATTTGATAGGCTGTATAATATCATGATCAACTACCCTTGAATTTAAATCTCGATTTTCCTTGTATTTAGTAGCTTGATTTATGTCTAAGTTATCTTCTTCAATTTGTAATCTACTTGAAAATTCATCGATAACTTGAAAAAATTATTAGAGATTGCTCATCATCTTCAAATATTTTCGGTGTTTTAGGTTATACGGAATTTTTGGCCTATATTTGGCTTAATTTGGTATTTAACTTGAATTATCGTAACTTGAAAGAACTAGCGAGAAATAACAATGAATGCATGAATGTTTTCATCTATAGGGAATAAAATTGATATTGAAAGCATTAAAGGAATTTTCAATGGTGTCCCAAATTTCATTTACGTAAGACCTAAACTTTGGGATGCTTGTTTGAAAAAAGACTCCTAACTTTGTCTTACTATAAGTTACGAATCATTAAGGACATTCAAATTTTGGACCTTTAAACTTTTAGCATTGCAATCCTAGAATGAAAGCTTCGTATTAAGTAACATTATTTGTAACCTCAAAATATAATTTGCATGATTGAGTGATATTTTCTTTCTTAGCTGAAAAAAAAATAAAAAAATCACATCGAGATCCATATTTGGTGTAAGATCCATCAAAGAATAGTTTCCAAATGTCGATTTGATCGGTCTTAGGAGTTTCAGCTACATATAATTTTGACTTGGGAATGCATGATGTGTCAGAAGATAGTTGGCTTGACTAAAGTCTTGATCAATTGCATAAATAGGATGATTTCTTCCTTGATTTGCTTTGCATACGGTGTTTAAGAATACGACTTCTCTATATAACCTAAGGCTTTCTCCACCATAAAGAGGGATGGTGGCAAAAAGACATATCTGACTGAGGAGACTCCTCCTAATTTGCAGCTGCAACATGAGCTTGACGATGCTTGTTCCAAAATTAGGGGGAATATCCTGGCAACTATGTCTAATAGAACACTTTTAGTGAGTATTTGATGTAAGGTTTACCACTAAGTCTTTTATGAGTCCTAGACATTGCACTCTTTTAGAGTGAAAAAGTGTATAAATCATGATAAGTTTGAGTGATGTCTAAATTAAGTTGTTTATGATGACTTGAGGCATTAAGTTGTATGAAGCTCGAGAGTCCAACATACGATTGTATAATAGGGAATCATGCACTTTCAAAGTCACATAGAAAGGAGGTATGGATTCATTGATCATATCGAGAACTAAGACCAAAAGCTATGGTGGGTCTTTCATTATGTAGACTATTGATATCACCCTTCAACATCCATACTAGAGTTTTGGATCCATTTAGAAGCTTTACTCTTATATCCGGGGTTTTTTTAGATAGCATAGAAAGTGGAATTAGATTTAACTCTTTCTAGGTCTTTTTCAATGTTAAAGGCGGTCAATATAGTTTATCAATTTGAACATAGTCCCATGGCGATTTGAGTTGAGTAAGAGTAGTTTTCTATTTTAGCAGTTTTTGCTTGAGGCTCAATTATGGTTGGTTTTTCGGAGAGTCTGCGGAAGGGATGACTCTAAGTCTTAAGTCATACCTTCTATTGAGTTTTGCAATCAAGAACTTATAAAAGGCTTGATATTTGGAAACACGAGAAGTATTGGTATTCTTGAGGGGTTTGACTTTGAGAGTCGGGAACTATAGTAGTACGAAGGATTACATGATCTATGTTATTGATATCTTCGGTGATAGATAAAGTATTGTCATGCGGTTGTTGATCATCAATCCCAACAACGGTGTAGTACCTATTGATCATTATGGGGTCTACGAAGAATTTTCAATGGAGGAGAATTTTTATATTGACCTTGGACTGTGTTTGGGGTCTAGAAACGGTTGTTAGTGACTTAGGGTTGAGTTTCGATCTTTGAAATCCTATTAGATAGGTTTGTAAGAAGTGATGTGATCTCATCTATTTTGCATCTTCACTTTTAGATTTAGATAGGAAGAGGCTTCTGATTTGATTTTAATTTCTTTTGGGCTTTCTCGGCTTTAAATTTTAACTTAGTTGATGCGGGCTTATTTGCTTCGACCTCTATAACTGATGATTAGCATGTCTTAGGGTTCGGGATGTTCTTTCTCTCGACATGACAACAAAGTCATCCTCGAAGGACTTTGAAAATATAACTTGCTTGTTGCTACGGGAGGCATTTTGTGATACAGCTCATTAAATCTTTTGATTAAATCGAAGGCACTTCTCTGTAATTTATTTTATTTCTTCAAATTCGGTTAAGAAATACGTAGGGTATTTTTTCACTCCCCATTGATTTTTAAAGATAGTGAGTCCAGTTCTCCCGAGAATATAATAGAATTGGCTTGTAGTTGTACGAACCAAATCCTAAAATTCCCTTCTAGGGATTGGACAAATAGTCTCATGTAAACATTTGCATATTTAATACTATGTTATTGGAAAAATCCGGAGAAGTATTTTGAGATGGTCTTCGGTTGATAAGAAAGTTTCTCCATTAAATCTAGGGAGGTGTTTTAGATATCCAGGTGGAAAATCATTGAGAGTAGCGGTAAGAGGGAGCATAGTTGCTTGTACAATTGGCCTAAAACTAGCCATAATTGAATATGTAGATGGAGAGGAATGAGTATTAGTAGTTGAAGAAGAAAGTAGAATTTGTAGGTGAAGAAGGAGAAGTAGGAGGTGAGGAAAGGGGTAGAGAATGAGAGGAGATCAAAATGGGATGGAATAACTTCTTGATATTAAAGGAGTTCGAATTAACAACTTTGAACCTCTTCCTCTCCTTGATTGTGTTCAAATAAATGATTGGAGTAAAGAGAAAAGATCTTGGTTGGTGTGAGGTACAAGGTGCGAGTATGTAACGGGGAAATGAAATTAGTAGGCTTGAATCTGGAAGATTGAGCTCCAAATCTTGTTCGATATAGGAGAATCAAAATGTTCCTCGAGGTAATTTATAGGACTCTAAAGAATGAACTGGCAAAATCGATTGAAAATCCACTCCTTTATATATTAAATCATGAAATCTACGAGGAATATCTTGATTCTAGAGGAATAGGTCCTGATAAAAGGATCAAGAATTATCTTTGGTCTCTATTGAGGGACGGGGGGAAAGGAGTTTATTCCTTCTTGGAAGAAGCATGTCTTACCGAGTGTCTCTAGATGCGATAGTGGTTGAACAATATCGAAGTCAGTTGAGATCTGGTATGCTTTGAAGGAGCCGAGTTTGGTCACGGTGGAGTCACTAGGTGAGAAATTTTTGCCCTCGCTTTAAACCTTTAGTCACCTTTAAGAGAGTAGGGTTTTATCATTGTCTAGGGAAAACAATCAGATTCGTTCTACGACAACGACGCCAAATTGATGTTGTCCTTTGAGATAATTGTGATTAATAATCATGCCAAGCATACGAAATTTTTTGTTGAGTTTTATAATTTTGGAGGACTAATGTATAAGATAAATTTTAACACACGATTTATTGATTAAAGCTTTCGAGATAATGTCCCGGTAATTATAAGTAAGGGCGGCTTGTTTATATCCTGCAGAGTGATTAAGATTTTGTAAATTGAATAAGTGGAACTATATGAAGATATGATTATCAAATATTAAGATTGAATTCTTGATAAATCGTAAACGAAAACCTTTAAAAAATTTCTAAAAGCTTAACAAAATACATTTAACATTACCAAGATGTTGACAATTTATAAGTGAAATGGACTTACATCAACAAGCATTAAGTAAATGTTGTGTAACTTGACTCAGAAATAAGAGAAAAGAGATATGAACGCCTTAGAAATAAGCCACTTCGAGGGGCAACCTCCATTACATTACATAAATGGACAATTCTTGGATGATACAATTTACAAAACCTCCTTTCTATATACTTACTAGGAGTCCATGGGGCCATAATGTAATCTAGTGAGCCACAAATGTAATCCTAGGTGACCTAACAATAATAATTTAAGGGCACAGCTAATAACAAAATGGGGGTTACGAGGGTACAATAACAACAATAGGGGTTACACTAACAACAATAAGGGACTATACTAGTAATATAGGGACCTAACATGCCCCTCTCCTTCAAAAGAGTGTTGTCCTCAACGCAGGTAGCTACAGGTGCTTTTGTATAAAATTCTCATCCTCCCATGTAGAATCTTCGGTCGGTGATTCTTCCACTTGATGAGATACTGCGAAATTGATCAATTCCATAGTTGTCGAGTTCTTGTTTCGATGACGCTTGGGTTCCAATATGATTTTTCCTTCCTCATCGAGTTGGAAATATTGTTTGGTAGGAAGATTTTCTATAACCTTCTTTAAGCATGAAACATGGAAAAGCTGGATGTACTCGCGAAGAAAGCGAGAGCTCCAATTTGTATGCCATAGTACCAATCACCAACTTTGAGACCATAAGTAATTTGGCGATAATTTATTATCCTTCTTAGCTTGCTTGAGGGAAATTGTTTATATGGTTGTGGCCAAATAAAAATACCAATCTCCTACATCGAAACTTCTCTCTTTGCGATGTTGATGCACAGGCTGTTTCATTCGATTTTGTGCCAAATTCGGGTTATCCTTTAGAGTTGGAGAACTTCTTGCTGATGCTCGATGTGATCTTGTTGCTTGAACCTTCGAATTTTCCCTTAAAGATGATGTAATCGATGGTGGATGATATCCATAAAGTGCCATAAATGGGGTCATTGCATTGATATGGAAGGAAGTGTTATACCACCATTAAATGAAAGTAACACCAAACCCATTGTGTTTGTTTATCGAGATACAAGCAACCCGAAGATATCCTTCCAAACATTTATTTACTATCATTTGACCATCGGATTGAGGATGATAAGATGAGCTATGAGCTAATTGAGTACCCAAACAAGAAAATAACTCGTCAAAAATTTCCCGTAAAAATGGGATCTCTGTCACTCCACAATAACCCTTGGGCTTCCATGTAGCTTTTGAATTAAATCACAAATGTAGTAGCAATTTGTACTTGCTTTAAATGGATGAGATAATGCACAAAAGTGTGCATACTTAGTAATTCTATCAACTACCACCATGATGACATTCTTGCCTTCGGACTTCGGTGAAACATGATAAAATCCATTGAAATCTCCTCCCAACGTTGACTTGGAATGGATAAAGGTTGCCCAGAAGTCTCGGGGTCTTAATTGTCTCCACTTTATTAGCTGACAAAACCAAACATTACGCACCCACAGGCTTTTTGAATATCATATTTAAGGCCATCCCAAAAAAAATCTTTCTTCACCACAGTAGGGATTTTTAAAAATCTGATGTCCTCCTAAAGGAGAAGTGTGCAATTCGAGAAGAATCTTTTGTTTTTTTTAGTTTGGAATTATTACAAAGATATAAGCGATCTTTGTACCATAAGGAATCATTTTTCCAGCTTAAATGTATCGGATATATATTTAGGATCTTCTTTGGCAACTTTTGAATGAGTGTCCATACATCTTTGTCCTTCTTCCATTCATCTCTTGCTTCGGTTATCAATGCGGTTGGATAATAGAAATGGCACAAAACGTGCTTCCACCTCTTCATTCTCTTTCTTGAGAGTGCATACGCAACAACATTAAGCTTTCCTTTTTTGTATATTATTTCAAAGTCATAACCCAACATCTTTGTGACCCATTTTCTTTTGCTCTTAGAAGAACAATCTTGCAGCTTCCCAAAGGTGTTTAAGACTATCATGATCGGTTTTTACCTTGAAGTGTCTTCCCAGTAGTGGTTGTATTTCTTTGATTACTGTAGTATTGATAACATTTCCTTCTCATAAATAGGTTTGTAAGTACTTTCCTTTGATTGGACGACTTTCCAAAAGCAATGGATCTTCCTTCATTAAAAGCGCACCAATTCCATTTCACGAGGCATCACATTCCTGATAAGAGTTTTTGTGAAGTACGGCGTAGCTAAGACCGGTGCTAGGCACATTGCCTCTTTAAGATGTTCAAAGGCCTTAGTTGCTTGGGAGTCCATGAAAATGCATCCTGTGATAATGTTGTTAGAGGTGTTGCTATTCTCCCATAATTCTTAACAAACTTGCGATAATAGCACATTAACACAAGAAATCCTTGTAAGCCTTTTATTGTCTTGAGGGACTTTCCATTCCTTAATGGCTTTAATTTTTGTTAGGGTCTACTTTAACACCTTCGTAAGGATATAATATGACCCAAATATTCCACACCTCTTGTACTCCAAAGAAACATTTGGATGTTTTTGCATATAATTCATTTCTCCTACGATAGTTTGAGCACCTGTCAACATGTTCAACATGATCATGCAAGACCTAACGTAGATTAGTATATCATCAAAAAATACTAGCACAAATTTTCTAAGGAAGGGTTTGAAAATGGAATTCATCAACCCTTGAAATGTAGAAGGTGCATTGGTAAGGCCAAAAGGCATGACAAAAATTCATAATGACCCTCATGAGTTCGAAATCTTTACATTTTTGGAATATCTTCGGTCTTCATTCTAATTTGATGATATCACGAACGAAGATCCAACTTGGTAAAATAAATTGCTCCGTATAGTGTCCAATAATTCATCGATCATAGGAATGGAAATTTGTCTTTAATGGTGAGCTTATTGAGCTCTATCGTCCGGACACATTCGCCATGATCCATCCTTCTTGTGTACCAATACTGCAAAGGCTTGAGAGAAAATTTTGACTGGGGTTGGATATACCCGCCTCCCAACATTTACGCAATCATACGTTCAATTTCGCTCTTTTGGAAGTAAGGACCCTCTATAAGGCACGATGTTTGGAGGAACACTTCTGGAATCAAATGAATAGCATGATCATGATCACGAATGAGTGGGAGTCCTTTGGGAGTTTCAAACACCTTGGAATGATTGTCCAAGACTTGTTGGAGATGCGAAATAGATGATTTTGATGTCGGAACTTCTAGTGAGCATAATTGTGCAATTACGCCTCGTTGTTCTTTCTTTAGAAGCTTTGTCATGACATTAGAGCTTATTATCCTTCTTTAGCTTCCCTTCAATACCCCGTAATTAATTTCTTTCCTTACGAAAAAAATTTCTTGAAAATTTCTTGAAAATTAAAAGCTACGAATCCCCAAAGATTGTAACCATTGTACTCCTAGTACAACATGACTATCTTAGGAATGAAAAGCATTGGGTGTCAGCATATTCCCCCATGGTTAGCTTGATATTATGGCATTTTACGGAACGAATTTATAGTTCCTCCATTTGCAACCATCACTTGACATTTGGTCTTCAGGTATAGGAAACAATTTAATTCGTAGCTGCCTTACGATGAATAAAATTATGGGTGCTACTGAATCAATCAACACTATTACCCTTTTCTTCTTGATCATCCTACTATCTTGAGAGTTTGAGGAGTGGTAATTCCGACCGGTGCATTATGATATGGTCGGATTCATTTCTTCCTCTTCTATGGTACAGTTCCTGGTGTATATCCTCTTCTTTTTTCATTTTCTTCTTCTTCTTCACAATACATGTAAAATAATTTCTTTTCGGCTTTTATGACCTTTAGTGTATTTTCTGTCTGGCCCAGCAAAACCCTTTTGCTCTTTTTTTCTTCCAATTGTTGTGATGTCAACCTTGTAGGTTGTGGAAATCAGTAGAAACACTTCCTTCCTTATAGAATTGAGTGGTAGGCTTCCTTGTCGCCATAATTTTACATTAAACTTTCTTGCCTTTGAATGCCTTCTCAATGAATCGGGTTCCAAAACACGAACTTCATGTTGGATGTTATCCTTTAGAGTACCTAAGAAGAGATCAATCCTTTGTGTTCCTATGGAATATTAGTTACCCTTATATTCAATTTTGCATTCTCAAATGTGTTGCCCCCTTAAACCCTTTTGTTTGAGGTATCAATTGGCTAAAGGTGTTGCTCTTTGTATCCTCATAATGTGCTATCATTCCTCCGTAAAAATTGACCAAGTGACAATTTTTTTACGGGAACAAAACCATTGATACCATACAAATGTATTTTGTTCTAAATGTAGAGTTGCAATGCGTGCCTTTTGTGTGTTTTGTACGTTATGGAGATCAAAATATTGCTCCATGTTGTAGTATCCATGTTAGGGGATCCTTTCCATCAAACTTCCTCATATCCATCTTTGGAATATGGTGGTTCTTCCCGCCAACTTGATGGAAGTTTGTAAATCAAAATTAACATTTATTTTGTTCTCATCATGAGGTTCTTCTACTATCTTTTCACCATTAGGAAACCTTTCTTGTATAAACTTTGTCAAACCTTCCATGTTTGCTTTTAGAAAATTCTTCATGTTTTCCATTTCTCATCGATCTTAGCTTCCATGTCATCAATCTTAGCTTCCATGCCACTTCCACATGCCATCCATCTTGGCTGGTAATAACCATCTTGGCTTCCACGCCTTTCTTCAAACCATCCACTCTTAGTTTGCACGCCTTTCTTCAAACTTCCATTTCATTTTGTTTGTTCTTTGCGAGAGCGAAATTTGTTCTTGTAATTTTGATATGTCATGTTGCATTCTTCATCTTCATGAGTCATAGTAAGAACATGCAGAGGCTTAATGGATGTTGAATTCTTTTTAGGGGCCATTTTAGAATCCAATACTAATATATATTCTACACTATGCCCTTGAGATCAATTTCTTGATTATTCAAACAAGACTTGTGCATGATTTGAAAAAAATACACACCTTTTTCTTGCTTTGAGGAGCTCGATATTGAAATTGTATTATCTGCGCCTTGATTGCCAGATCTTCAATATCTAAAATTCAGCAGCACAGCAGTAGCCCTAAGTTTTCTTTGAATACTCCATGAGTCTGACCTGATTTGGATTCTTCAAGACAATGTTGTGTCCAATCTCCCACAATGACCTAATTATGGACTAGTTGATCGACGAACTTGTATGACACTTACGTGTCAACTGTTTTATCCTTTGTCCTACTGAAATTGATATCCAATAAACTAAGATACTGTGTACTTGCGACCTTTTCTACCGGCACTCCAATCCGATGCCCCGGAAGCGAGAGTTATTGAACTTTTCCCCACGATCACCTCTTTGGATGCCAGTTCGAGGAGCCTAAAAAGCACTACCTTCCACGGATCATATCTCCAAAAATATTACGAACCAAGCTCTGAATTTTTGGGCAGTGTTTTCTGAGTTTCGGCTTACACCATATGAATTTCAAACTTTGAACCTTCGTACAAAAAAATTTATGAAAAATACCACGATGACTTGTTTAGGAGCACGAAAAAATACCTAACTTCCACGGATGATATCTCCTCAAATATTGCGAACCAAGCTCTGGAAATATTTAGAAAAGCTTCTCGAGGATTTTGACTCCGCACCTAAAATTCAGCTTCTAAAACCTCGTAGAAAAAAGTTATAGCGAAAATGCCACGATGACTGTTTGGAGCGGCCCAGAAACCCTAGAATCCAAAGGCTACGACACCAAATGTTGTGTAACTTGACTCCAAAAAAATAGAAGAAAAGAGATATGAATGCCTTAGAAATAAGCCACTTGAGGAAACCTCCAATACATTACATAAATGGACAATTCTTGGATGATACAATTTACAAAACCTCCTTTCTATATATAGGAGTCCATGGGGCCATAATGTAATCCTAGTGGGCCTGATGTAATCCTAAGCCGAACCTAACAATAATAATTTAAGGGCACAATAATAACAAAATGGGCGTTACAAGGGTACAATAATAACAATAAGGGGGGTTACACTAACAACAATAGAGGACTATACTAGTAATATAGGGACCTAACGATGAAATCATTCTTTGTTTGATAATAACTTTAGTAGGAATTATAAGATCAACACCGGAAACACGGTTAATATCACCTAATTATCTTGATAAAAATTAAACATATGAAGAGAAAAAATGTATTGAAAGTAGGAAAAAAATCACAAAGGGAACGAGAGGATGTGTAGAGAGAAATTCGAGAATCCTTCTTTGATTAATGGTGATCGAAAAACTAGTACAATTATCTTCTGAAAATTCACTTATCCAATGGTACAATCTTCAATAACTCTAAATGAGAGCTAATTTATACTATTTCCTAAAATTTAGAAATATCTTGAACTGAGTTACAATAATAGAATGAAATAATGGGAGAGCAGAAACGAGAAGATGAAGTGTCTGCTTTCTTGGAGATTGTTAATGACTTGGCCTCTTTAGATGGAAGTTGTGCTTTGCTTGGACCCTTAAGAAAAAGCTGATGCGGCAGCATACTCTAAAAATCATCCTTTTGTCGATGGTCTCACAAAATTTATCCCATTGATCTTAACTTGGGATTTATACACTCATCATCTTTCTAAAAAGTTCATCTACTTACGTATATCTATCAAAAGATGATCTTTGAATGAATAAATGTTTTATTTGATGTTGAATGATAAATAAAAGCTGTGAGCTTCAAGAAATGCTTTCCTGTAACATGTCCTTTTATACCTACAAACTTTGAATTATCTGTGCAATTGTGTATAAATTTTTACAGTGAGAAATCTTCTAATTTAATAAACTTATCATCTAAACCTACCAATCCTGCTAGTCCTTTATGATTTAAAACATTAGACTTAGTATGAAATCTTTGAAAAACAATATTCCAAAGCTTCATTTGGTTTTGCAAGCTGTTTGATTAAATTTATTTTTACGCAAAAACTTTCATATCTCGAAAATTGTTGTAGTTCTATCCAAGATGTTGATTTCTTCCAACTCTTCTTTACTCTTTGAGTTGAGAACCTTTATCATGTCGGTGGCTTCACTTGGTTTCATTTTTGAGATACTCTTTCTTCTCTTCAATGGTTGTTCTGCATTTGGTGATGAGCTCTTGTTGTTTGAAGATAATTTGTATGGATGGCCATACCTCGGCATAGATTTGTTGATGTCTTCCCGGATGTTCTGTAGCTTCACCCGAGTTGTTGCCATTAAAGATTCACTCTCTAGTTCTTTGATCTTAAGTCCTAGCGATGAGTATTTTCCATTTTCCTCTATGTATAAAGTATCATTTTTTTTTTTTAATCCTTTGTGACTCGAAATTGAAACCTCTATTGTAACTTCTCATGTGCACATTCTTTTGAAAAGCCAATTATTGTGCAGTTTGTTGCATCATTCTTTGACGGATTACGTACCTACGAGGAGATGTTTGATGGCGTGCATTAGGATCGGTAGTCTTTGGAGTGATAATTTCTCTTTCAACAATTCGTCGATTTGTTCTTTGTTCTTTCTAAATTGCGAGATTTTAGTTAGCCAGTCAATTTCAACATCTCTTCTTTGTTATATTCATTTTTATACGATCTCCCTAGTCCATGGGTCTTCATTTGAGGAAGCGGAGTTGCTTGCACATAGAGATATCTGCATTCTTCTTCTTAATTATTTCCTCGGTGCCTTTGCAATCTTTTGGGTCATACCCAACTTTCACTAAAGGTATTCCAAAGACTTCAATATGTTATGTTTGGCTAATGAAGATAAATTTTCAATCTTCCGTAAGGATTGGAAATTTGATCTTCTAGCTTTTAGTTTGGCAAGTGACATGGAATTTGTGGTCATTTTTTGAAAATAACATCTCCCCGGACTTCACAACTATGTCCATCGATCAATTGGATGGATCGATTTGCATCAAAAAGAGAAGACAATCTTCTTTCATTGAACATGATTCTTTGGAAATGGAATTGTTGCTGTAGAAGAGCCATTTTCATTTTCCTTTTCCTTGTCAAGGCGGTGAGGTCTATCTTTGTGATGTCAATGTTTTCTTCCATAATTGGCTTGCAAACATCAAATTTGAGTGCTTCATTCTTATGCTTGATGTCCGAAAGGAATCTGGAGAAGAAAATGTTTTGTTCTTTAGAAGAAGCGTAGAATGTTGAATAATCTCCGGTTGTTCTCTTGTAGTTGATCTTGATGGAGGAGTCTTAGAACCTTTGGTTGATGTGAGAGACTTTAGTATCTCCCAAATCTATGATCTTTGGTTGTTCTCCTTATGACGATAAAGTGGAAGTAAGCTTTGGCTTTTTGTGTTGCAAGATAAAATCATTCTTCATTTCCTTGGCATGTGGAGGCTCTTCTTTGACTGTTTCTTTGCGTACTATCGAGCACTAGGGTCTACACGTTGGAGAGTTCAAATGACTTTGTCAGTTGCCTCTGGAGGAGTGCCTTCCACCCATCTATCTTAGTTCATGTATTTCTCTATTTAAACACAGAGTGTGAGTGTACGAAGTTGTCTTGAGTTCAACTCTCAAAGCATAAATAATGCCATGGAGGTCATATGACAGTAAAACTTGGTTGAAAACCAGTTTATTTAACATTACATCTGCTTTAGCGGCCATTGCTCTAGTGTTGCGGATGAAGGATCCCGATGTTAGATTTAGTTTAAAAATTTGGGCTTTTCTTTTACACGAGACAAAATGTAAATCATCCATATTTAACATTTTGGCTAATGTATTCTAAGAGAAAACTCTCATAGGCACGCATCTTAGCTTGTATGGTGAGATTTCATGGCACCTATCGTGATCTTTTATTGTAATTTCTATATGAAATTGTAATCGCTAATTTTAGCTTGATCAGGTGCGGATCCTTTTAATTTCTTCCCCAATTCGGAGCTCTTGACCCGACTTGTGAGAAGTTGCTTTACGTGTAAATGAATGGGTCTATGAACTGCGAAAAATAAATGTTTGATGATGAAGCTCTAACCAATTTTGTCTAGTGAATCACGAAGTTGATTCACTCCTTGTGAATCTTGCTTGTTGAAATTGATGGTTAGCTTCTCTTGCTATGAAACAAAAATCATGTGAACAATTACGAAGCATAATTCAACGCCCCTTGTGTGGTGAATTTCATGAATTTTTCATCAAATTTTTTCATTTTTTTGAATGTATCCTAACGGTATGAAGAAAGGGAGATGTAGTGCTTGGAAGCTATGGGAAGATGGAGGATAAGTATGGAGCGATTCTTCTTTGGAAATTCTACACATCTTCGGGTAGGAAAATATCGAATATTTGAGCTCTCTAAGGAAGGATAGCTTGTGATGAGTCGATGAAGACGATAGGTGAGAAATAGGATAGGGGAATCGGATGAAGAATGAGTAGCATTTGGTTTATAGTTTCGGGGGATATAGTGATTAGAATGTTTCCATTACGAGCCACCATTGATATAGTTATAGGATGTGTTTCTTTTGACACCGGAGAGTAATTAAATGAAATGGATGAGTTTGTGGAAATGCAAACAAAGGCAACATGGATTCCCGAACACGATAGGGTCTACAGTTATCTATGTGCTTACGTTTTAACCACAAATGTAGCTCATAGAAGTCAAATTCACAATGACAATCTGTGACTTTGAAAAAGGCGTCGACTAGGGATATGAGGTTGAGTTTAATTTGTGGCGTTGCGGCGGGAGAATGACTTATGCATGCGGACGGTGTCCATAGGGATGACTTTTGTGCGGGGTTGGGGATGCGGACTTCCTGCGCGGCTTTTTTCTTGCCTTTTACCTTAGGGGTTGTTTGTTTCTTTAATTTTATGGCCTTGGGTGCATGTTTGATAGATGCAACTAGGAAAAGAGGTACTATTGTCTGTTTTAGATGGACGTAGAATTATGAAGAAGTAAGGTGATGGTGGTTGCGAGTGGATAGACCAATAAATTTCATTAGAAAATGAGATACGAGGGATAATAGTAATTTGGATGGGAAAGAAAAAGTGGTGAAAAGGAGTCTACGAGAGATTTTATAGATTGTGATCGATACTTAATAGTACGGGATATGACCATAGGGGTTAATGGCTGCGATGGGGTTTAATGATCAACGGGATAATTTAACGGTCCAAGAAGCCGGGTTCGATGGCAATGGGGTGATTAACGGGCATAAAAGTGGAGCGTAAGGAGCTAATGAAAAATGACGTGAAGGGGATGAGATTGGACGGTGAGGTAACGACTATGGCGCGAGGAAGGATATCCATTGGCTAAGGTCGGTAGGAGGAAGCAACCATCGAGCGTGGGAGGAATGATCATTATGCGTGCTTGTTGATGGATTTTGAGGTCGATACCTCACGGTTTCTAGTTTTAGGCGGAGGAGGGTGCAAATTGTTGCGGTGTCTCCATGTCACAAATATGGGTGACCATTAAAACCACACTTCGGTCCTTCTCCCCCCCTTGTGTTAACGAGAAATGGTTGAAATTCGCAAAGTAGCTCACTACCATAGATCGAAGTGGGCTCTAGATACATTGTCCGATCATGTAGGCACGTTACTCCTTTGATTTGACCACTTTGTCATGTCTTGGGCTTATTACAAAATCAATATGTGCTTTGAATATATCAATTTAACAAATGAACATTAAACCCTCTTTCAAAGGTTTTATGACATAAATTAAAATTTAAATACTCCTTTTGACAAACAACGGAAACCATAGTTTTATTTCTTCAAACACTAAAGCATTCACATTCTTTTACTTTTATTGCTTCCACCTTTAAAAAATTTTATTTTTCCTTCTTTCTTTAAGATCAAATCTATTCTAACATTTTTTCTAACATGGATATGCATAAAAACATATTTTTTTCCTAACCATTTAAATTTTTCTTTTTCATCCATGTCCTAACTTAGCATTTTATCTATTTATTTTTTCAAACTACCATGCTAACTTATCAAAACAAATAATGTTACAAAAATGTAAACTACCATAATTGTTTTGATGGTGTAAAAGTCATTTTCAATAGAAAAAGAAAAACTAACGAGACTTTCCACAAGATCACGAACTACTATATTAGAGATTATGGCATTTTTGAATTGGAATGATCGTTAAGTAAACATACATAATCTCTCTTTTCATATAGGCATAAAATTACAAAGCATGTAGCAAGTACTTTGATGTCATTTATAAAGAAACATTCCCGGTATACTCGAAGCCAATATGTCATTAGTCTGTCTTTATTTATCAAACAATCATTTAGTGGACCTATTCCACGTAGCATGGGTAAACTAAATTATTTAGAGTATTTAGATATATCTAGTAATAATATTTTTGACGTATACTGGTAGTATTAGTGGTTTATTTTCCTTCATATTTTTAGATCTATTATAGAATAATTTTGAAGGATCAATCTACGGAAACTATTGAAAATTGCATATTCTTAACATATGTTTTTGCTCACACAAATAATTTGTGTGGGACTCTCCCAATATATTTGGCTAATTGCATTGTATTGAATTATTGGTTAAGGAGAAATAAATTGATAGGGAAACTCTTCTTGCTTCACCATTTTTTTGTTGGTTGAAATTTTTAAACTTTGGCTACCATAATTCCTGTCTTGACATTCGTAAATGGGTAATAAATTTTACCCAATTGGTCTATCTTGGATTTATCAAAAATAAATTTATTGGAAGAATGCCATTACATTTTGAGATTTGTAAAGCAATTCATTACTTGATAGTGATGAAGGTGAATAAATTAGTTGACATCAAAGGAAGTGAATATGCTCTATCATGCATGTCAAGGAAAAACATGATATTTGATTTTTCCGACAATAATATAGGACATATGCTGCAAGCATAGGAACTTTGAGTAGCTTGCAATTTTCTAAATTTATACGAACCCGGTTGGAAGAGCTAATACACGTCTGCGAGTAACATATCTCTTTTGGAGTAGTTAGACTTGAGCAAGAATAATTTAGGTGCAATCTCACAAAAGTCTATCTAAAATATATAATTTGGTTGTTTTGGGTACTCTCCTTTAATAACTTGTACATCAGCCAATCCTAAAGGAACACAATTTTGCACATTCGGTGCAACATTGTTTCAAAGGAATAAATGCTTATATAGGTGTCATTTATATTCATGTAATAGGAAGATAAACACATGGAGAAGCTCACAATAATAGTAGCGATTCCCATATTAAAGTGGGATCGCTAAAGCTAGATGACAAGATGTCATTATTTTTGAAATATGACAACAAATGTAATTAACGTAATTTTGGGAAAATTTACTTATTACCTGTTATTTGGTTGTATAACGAAATCAAGTTATGATAAGAAGTTTCCCATAAGTTAGGATGGCACGAGAGGATTATAGTATGAGGAGAATCATTCTTATTAATAGAGTTTTCAATCCCTTGCCTCGTGAGGTTTCCTTGACACCCTGTCAAAGTTTTACCATATAAATTCTTTTGTGTATTTACTTGTGTATTTTACATTTAGTTTTCATTCAATTTATCTTTCTTTCTTGTTTAACGTTTTCTCAGTTCAATAAGTGGTATCAAAGGAATGGAGAGAATGAGATCACCAAATAGATTTGATGTGCAGTCAAATATATTTTCTATGATATTACACGCCACAGTAACTGGAGACATAAATCAAGAAACCATAGACTTGACACTGAAAAAATATGAGCGCACGGTTAGAGAGAATTCGTATTACAAACTTGACGCTGGAAAGAAAGTCTGCAGGGATTCAAAGAGGAAGGGCCACTAGATATAGCCATCTGTTGTTGTCCATTTAAAAGCCATTGTTGTCCGTGAAATTCCAGAGAGGAGGGGCTACTCAGGGAATGTACATCCATTGTTGTCCATTTAAATCCCACTTCTGTCTATTTAAAATCTTGTTGTCTACTGTCAATTCTCCATTGAAATATTGCTACCACCGCAGAGGAAGGGAAAGCCCTGCATTGTTGCCACCATTGGAGAGGAAGGGTTGCTGAGACTGCTCCTAAATAAGAGGTGTATCCAAATGGGTACAGGAATATGTTTTAAGAATTAAAAAATAAAATTACAGCTATTCATATGGATCGATTTTTTTTAAGGAGAGCAGAGCAAGTTTTTAAAAGAAAAACAAAATTGTTTATTTTTAAGAGGTTAAAAGAGGTTTTCTAGGAAATGTTTCTGGCAGAAATTAAAATTCTGTAAATTTTTTGAAAGAAACAAAAGGAAGTTTAAAGAGGTTTTTTTTTTTTCGAAAAAAATTTTCTAGTGGAAATTCTAGAAAGACACTTCTGTATCATAACTGTATATTTCACTTATAACATCTGTATTTTCTACAAAAAATAAAAATAGCATGTATCTGTACATAATGAAACTAAAATTTAGTGCAATCCATAAATGACCAAAAAAACTTCAAAAAACAAGCTCTAGATGACACAGCAGCATCCAAAAAATAATGTCACAACAAATACTTGCAAATGTAAAACAATTGTCTTTATTGGGATCTTATTCATCAATTTCACACTCTAAGGATTAAAATAAGATAGAAAAAATGTAGCATCATAAAATCGATGTTTTGTTTTAACAATTGGTACATTTTGACTAAAGAATTCGAGGATAAAGGAGTTTTGCAACCAATGCCACTAACATCAAGGTACATAGAAGGCTTGGTTATCTTGATTAAATACTAGTTCCATACCTCATAAATGATAAAATCTAGTTGAAATGTAGCAATTCCATTACGAAAAAGCTGGTAAGTGTGTGTTGGATTTTGAGTATGAGATTTAAAATTTTACTTTCTCCATATGAAATCAATGAGGTCGAAACCACCCTCAAACATCTTGATTCATTTCATGTCAATGTTATAATTTGGTTCGGTAAGAAAGTTGGTTCGACACCAAAATTACCATTTCCAATTCCAAATCTTAAACTAGACAAATTTGACCCCAAATCGATTGGAGCGATTGGTTCCACTAGTTTTGGTCTAGTTTTGATAATAACGTACTTTGCCAACACTTAATATTACAATCACTATCACTATAGCCTACAAACATTATACTACCCGAAATATCATATCAATCCTTGCTATTGGTATCAAAAATACTACACCCATACTCTTCTTCAACTAGTTCATTACCGAGTCATTGAAACCTTCTCGGTGTTTACTTAGGTATCCAAAACACTTGAAAAATTGCATTGGCCTTGAAGATGAACATAATATATTCTAGGCATCAAATACGAGTAAAAAAACATTAAGAAACCCATCTAGTTACATTTTTATGAACCTTGAGCATCCGACTCACGGAACTCAAATTGGACGAATAATGACTTTAAAAGCTCATAAAAACCATATTTAACCATATAAAAATTAACTATTCTACATATGTACTTTTTTTTGGTGTGGCCTACAAATTGTTAACGTTAAGGTGCCGGATCTACGAACGGATGTCGTGATGCCTAATTATTCAACATAATGGGTGATGAGGCTCATCGTAGGTACATTTTAAGGGGTTACAATTCCATCTTTCATCTTATTAACTACCTCTCTCACATTTGTTATATTTTGGTTACATTATTCTTGGTGAGATGGGTGAAAGGTTTTTTTCATGTCATGTAGCTTAATATGATTTAATTGAAGAAATGAAGCCATTTTTAGAAAATTTCCACATAAGTGCTCGAGTAGATAGCCGGGAGATATTGTAGAAGGATTTTCCACCTCCTTAACTCCCTCAATCAGCCCAATATCACACAAGATATCTCTCATTAGCTCGAAGGAAAAGGCGACCAAGCAAGTGGTAGTTATGAGGATCCAATCTCCACTCTTCTTGAGATCAAGGAGACCATATTCCTATTTTCTAAGGAGATGTTGATAGCTACCCTTTTGTATTAATAAAGATGTAGAAGATCTCATTAGGATTTGAACTTTGTTTTCATCTAGGTATATGTTGAGCTCATGATTATTATTTTTCTTTGTAATATGATGTATTAGAATTTGATGTAATGATAATGAGCTCATGTTTGATCCATTCTTGAGTTATCTTCGAGAGGGTCAATGCTCTTGGGTTGGGGCCCAATTGATTGGTTAATTCTCTCTTATTTGTATATTTTATATCTTTAATTTCCGATTACTTTTTTATTTCTTGCATTCTAGTATCGAGAAAAATATATTAAATTGTGATTGTAGCCTCTACCCCATCTCTCATGGGAGCATGAGTGAAGGACCTCTAACCATAGGCCAAAAAAAATTTCTTATGATTCCATTGGAAACATGTTTATGATTATTTCTCTTGCTATGCATATTATTTCTATAGCTTAGAAATTAGTTTATTGGAGTTACATCATAATTTGTATCAATTAGATCATCTTTAAGTTAACTCATCTTTTCCACTTCTAGTTATTTTAATTTGTCAATAATAGGCAGTAATAAATGAATGGATAAATGTAATAGTTGCATGAATGTTTGAATCTACATGCGAGGGCCCCTTCATAATCTTCGTCTTGGAATCCATCGATCTTTCCCCCCGACACTTTAATTAGCACCACTAAAACCTTTGTTTCTGACATCATCTCCATAATCCCATTAATGAAGCCTCTAGTGCAAAACATGCCCTTAAAGAGCTTTGAGGTTGGTTGGAGGTGTTGGTCACACTCACTCACCTATTTCCACTTCCTTCCACATTCCCCTACCTTTCGCTTATCATATTTACTCTTTCAAACTTGACCTCCTTCTTGTAGCATTTCGAGGCTTCACAGCAGCAATATAGGACTCCTATACCAACCTCCTGTAGCATAGATGCTGGGTGCCCATTTCCACTCTATTTTGATCCTTGTTTCCACTTCAGGCCTAGGATAGGATGCATTTAACCCATAGAAATGGATTCATTACTACGAGAGACCCCTAGGCCACTCCAACCCTCCTTCTTCCTTTCTTGCCAAAAACTAAGTAGGCATTAGTGTTTTGTTCATCACAATTTATGCAGTGTGAGTTGGTTGAATCAATATATAGAGTTTTTATTTATCATTTGGTGAAGTGTGTGACATAAGTGGTTCTATCTGTAGTGGTTGGATAGTTAGATGAATGATTGCAATATAATATAGTTTCCTTTTTTGCAACTAGGTTAATTGTTATTTGTTCATAGGTTTTATTGTCGATCTAGTGTAAGTAGAAGGTGATGCATTTCTCTTTTTCTCGGTTAGAAATTTTCTTTGCATTACATTAGCTAGTTCTTTAATGCAATGGGAGGAATGTCTAGAAGCACTGCGATCGAGAAGACATAGTTGAGGGTGGCATGAGTAGAACTAGTATTGTTCATATAACATTCTCACCTCTAAGTTTGTATGAACATTGGGTATATTATATTTGAGTAACCATTGGGAGTTGCATCACTCTTGGTGAAAATACTAGGGCTCACCACTTTTGGGTGTCGTTCTTTGGGGAGGTGTCTAAGTAAGAATCTTTGTTTCAACTTAAGAATTATTTTTCGCTTTTGTTTTGCATATAGTTTTGAAAAGTAAGAATAACGAAAAAAATTGCCTTTCATGCATGGGGAGTAAGTACGGCCAAAGGATAATTTTCTACCAAAAACTCCCACATCCTTACATAGTCGGCCTTCCTCTTCTTCGGCCCCTGCAAACCCTCTCATTTTATGAGGGGAGTTAAATGCCTACTGGGTGAGCACCTTAAAATTTTGGAAAGACCTATTAGGGAAAGAAGAAGAACCTAATTCAACTATCCAAGTTATGAAATTTAGAAACGAGAAACCATGAGGGTCTTTCCCACCAAAAAACCAATGGAGAGACAAGGTTAACATCACTCCTTGACCCCTTCCACACTTCCATGGCCTAACCTGCAGAACCCCTAACACTTTCATGTTTGAATTTGTTGTTTTTGTAGGAATTACAGTTGCTACCTCAGGATGAAAGTTAGAGGAAATTTCTCCCCTCTACCCTCAAGTATGCGACCTTGTGTTGGTTCATGGGTTTTCTTGGGGACACTTTCCATCACTACTACGTGAAATACTTAAGTCCTTCAATAAAAGTACATATTCTGTTGTAGGTCGAAATAAACCATGGAATAAATGTTTAAGATGACCCTAGGGCTTTAATGAATCTTTAGAAGGCTATGAGGAAAAGGTTTTCAACTTAAGTACAAGAGGGCCAACTACACCCATGATCCTAGATCACTCGAGTTATTCTTCTCAGGATCGGGGAGAAGTGTTGAAAACCCTCAACATGTTACATGGAGGGGGTATATATTATTTTTCCTATGATGACATCAAGCGTAATTTCAAAAACCTCTCTAGGGTGGCAGAAAGAAGGGTAGAAGTAATGAAGGCTTGGGCAAATGCCTCTTTCTCCCTACCCTCATCCATCAAAAGTGAGATAGGGAACATGTTGGATGATTTAAAAGTGAAATGTTTCCTGCACTTTGCATTGAAAATATATACCATGCGGATAAAGAGAAAACAATATGAGGTAGAGATATCCCTGGCTATCTATTTCAATAGATGCACTAGAAGACACCATGGGAATGAATGCTAGAAGTTTACTGGTTGTGAGTAAAACCACTGTGGAGAAAATTCCCCTTTTACCGGGCCTAAACGTTATGTGCAGGGGTGGAAGGTGGTCCAAAGAAAATATTCTTCACAGCATCGATCAAGGAGGCCTTAAGGACCTTGGCCATACCAACAAGATATGCAAGGTGCACATACTGCTACAATTCAAATCAAAATGAACCCTTGCAACATTGATACTCCTCCACTCATCCATCATGGCCCACACTCCTTCTTGGCCGCCTGCTCCTCCATATCATCCTCAACCTTTCATCTAACCATTCATCCATGTGCTTCCCAACCTCCTCAATGGAGCAACCCATCACAAAGGTGGAGGCCTCAACTCAGCCATCACTCCTTCTTTACTTCCTCACCCCAACCTCAGCCAAAAATCACTCATCCTAATCATAATCAGCTTTGTGAATGCCTCTCAACCTAATCACGAACCCGAATAACAGGAAACAAACAAATAAGATCTACGATTAGCAGAGACATCTTACCCTGCCTATGTGCCAAAGTCCACAATATTAAACCTGGGTCTAGGAGGTTATTCCATATATCCACCTATCTCCACTTAAAGATATTTAATAGGAAAAAGGAATAAATTACCCCTCCATTAATCTGGCTCCTTTATCTTAGAGATTGGTCCATCCCTGTCACAACATAGCGGGAAGAGATTGAACACGGTGAAATTGAAGAATTTGTTTTCAAGGTCTTATACCCGAGGATATTAGGATGTTCCCATCTCTAATAATATTATAAATGATAAATACTTCAAAAACCCAGGAGAAAGAAGAGAGAAACCCCCACCACAAATGTTGTTGGTCAATTATACGATTTGATGTTGGGGAGAGTGATTCTCCCAAAATAACTAGACCCTCGAAGTCTGGTAGTGGAAGTGCATATTGATGGTGTCATTGTCCCTCATACATTAGTATGGTATTGGGGCTACCATCAATGTGATGACTAAATAAACCATGTTGAAAATCAACCTCCAAGGATACTTGAGAAAAACCACTACAATCTTTGCAACTTGCAGTATTGCAACCGTAACACCATCAGGGAGTTGTTGAGGATGTTATGGTCTCCATTGACTCTTTCGGAGTATCCATGGAATTCACAGTGCTTGACGGAAATAAGTTTAATGGTTATCCTCTCATCCTGGGAATACCTTGGTTGACCATTGTTGATGCCTATATCAATTGTAGGGTTGGGAACATGACCATTAAGAATGGGCACTTATAAAATATACTTAGATATTATATCCTCCTACTTACCTTTGTGGCTAAAGGATGAGGAAGAATATAAGAGTGTATGATGCAACAACATACCCAATGCGAAAATGCCTTAGATTTTTATCAAAAGGGGGGCGGCTTGATGAAGATGACCTCATTGACCATACCCTTCAAAACAAACCCCCCCACTACCATTCCACTTGATGAACTAGTGAGGGAACACGGAAGAAATCCTTGGACTAAGCTATGCTCAATTGACTCAAGCCTAAACATGTCAATATTGTAGAATTTGTTATCTAGAACCTTAGATATCAATCCCTCTCTTGGCCAAGCAAAGAAGAACAATTGTAAGATCTTGAGAGAGAACTTAGATTATTTACTTGGGGACTGTAAGGAAATGAAAATTGGATACTCAATTTGTACTCACCATATTTACAACAAAGAGGGATGCAAGCCTCTATGCTAAACCAAGTGGAGAATTAAATTGGCCTTGAAGGACATAGTTAAAAAAAAAGGAATAATTAAAAAATATTTTGATGCGAGGTTCTATACCCCATCTCAAATAGTGAATGGGTGTCACTCTGGTCTTAGTCCCAAAGAAGAATGGGAAGTGGAGGAATTGTGTTGATTACAAAGAAGTTGAAAAAGGCCACAAAATATCGTTTCCCTTTTCCTTTCATTGAACATGTCTTAGATGGTCTTGGGGAAGAATTTCTTCTCTTTCTTGTATGGTTAGTGGTTACAATTAGATATAGATCAACCCTAACGACCAATACAATACTACATTTACATGTCAAGGTACATTTTCTTATAGAAGTTCTCCCATTTGGCCTATAAAATTCTCCTTTTGTCACTTTTAAAGAGTAGTGTTAAGCCATATTTTTGAGCTTTTCCACAACTTTGTAGGGAAATCTACATGGATAAGCTTCACTTCCTATGGATGTGATTTCTAGGGAAGACCCCTCTCTAATGCGGGTAAATTCTTGAGGAAATGAATTGAAATGCACCTCTCCTTGATCCCTTAGAAGCTGTGAATTATTGATGAAGATAGGGATTGTCCTTGGCCACTCCATCTCAACGAGAATACGGGTATACCCAAACAAGATTGCTATCATAAAAAATTATTACATACCCCCTCGAAACAAATATTTGTTAGGACTTTCTTGGGCTTGGATGGTTATTATAGGAGATTCATCAAGTATTTTATTAAATTTGTTCCTACATTGTTTGGATTGTACGTAGGGACTTAGAATTCTCTTTGGTAAATTAGTTTTTCAAGGGGCCTTTGAAATCTAAACGAGAAAATTTACCACTACTCCTATACTTCGAGGTCCAATTAGGCTCTTCCTTTTCATATCCATGCGAGGCAACAAATAAAGTTGTGGGGGAAGATTTGGGAAAAATAGATGACAAGTTACCACATGCCATTTACTTCATTAGTAAAAATATATCAAAGGAGTTTGAATTGAATTAAATTGTCTTGAAAAATAACTCTTAGTTGTTGTCCACTCCTACAAGTTCGAGACATTATATCACTCGGTACGAAATTTTATGCATACTTATTGTTATCACTCCACCTGATTCCTAAGGTTGAAGAAGGAATCCCAATAGAAATGACTAACCACATACCAAGATTTTGACTTCATATCTATCCCTATCGGAAGTTAGGAAGAGGCTCTCTCCAAAATGGTCATGCTTGAGGAAGAATTTGGAGAAATTAGGGTTTTTAGGATAGATATTGAGTGAAGGGGGTTATTTGAATTTTTATTTTGGTTGAGGGAATCAACTTGGATGAATAAATTAGGTCAAGGAAAACTTCAAATTAGGGGCAAATGAGATAGGGTTACGGGGATCAATAGAGTAGGTAGGCACGAGCTTATCACTTGAAGGGATTGTGATGGAATGGTGTTCAAGCTAAAATAAATCTGGGAAAGGCATGGGAGATTTATTCTTCTTTGTTAATATTCCTACTTTAGCAAGAAGCTAAGGGGAATATTAATTTTTGATTTTTTCACTTAGTAGTTGGATAAATGGGTAAGGAGGCCCATGCATAATAAACATGAATAAAACCCATTATAATGTGAAAGGAGATCATCACAGTAGCTGGATTTTACACTTGTGTGTGTGAACAGGGGCAAATGGATGAGGACAAAGTCAAGTTTGACTAAGTCAACATGCATGCATGAAGAAGAGGAGATCATCAATGTAACTAGTTCCAGTGTGAACAAGGATCGGCATAGACAAACATTTGAGAGCTGGATTGAAGGAACTTGAGTGTGAAAATGGATGAAGCAGATTGAAGAGGTCAACCTTGACCAAATCAAACAGCGCAGTATGGAGGAGTGGCCTTGATGAAGGTACAACGTAATTTTGGAGGGAGATTGCTCATGTGCAGTTGGAATCCCTAATGGGTGGGACCTAAGGTGAGGAGGCTCACAACGTTTATAAGGAAGAGGATGGAAGATATTTGGGGTTAGCTTGGATATTATTCATTTTGGTCTGCTTAGACTGTTTGGCATCCTCTTGCTGTTTAGCAGAGCTGCAGTGCTGTTTAGCACAAGGATCGCCTGTTTAGGAATCCTCCTCCTTCCTTGAGAATCCTCTTGGAGGAGTATTGTACTTCAGTTTTCCACATTTAGGCTTGAGGCCAAGTATCCTCCTTTAGCCATGACATTATTTTTGCAGATTATAGTGCTGTGTTGTAGGGTGTTGCAGTGGGAAGTCCCCAACACCACTTTCTGAGCTTATCTTTCAGAGGAGGGAGCTTCCCTTTCTTTGCAAGATCTGTAAAGAAGGTTTTTGAGAATCTTGTACATCCTGGCATGTGGCCAAAGCATTCTCCACCTTCTACAGCGTATTCACTGACAGAAACTGCGTCCTTTTATTTAGTGTTGCAGTAGCAGGGGTTAAGCCCTTATTTGTGAGCTTGTTCCTTGGAGGAAGGGCCAACCCTTCTCTTCGAAGGCTTTGTAAAGCATCCTTCTTCTATTCATTGTATATCTCAGCTATATGTATTCATAGATGCAGTGTAACTTCGTTTTTCATATCTAGATCTGCAGATCTGCTATTATGTACTTGTGCTCTCATGAAACCCTTGTCGGGTTATCTCTTTGATGTATAAAAGGAGCTATATCTCCATTTTCCTCCATGTTTTGATATAATAAACTCCAGATATTTTATTGCATCATATTATATCTGAAACCCCCAGAAAATCACGTTGTATATGCTTCATTAGCTTTCTGTTGAGTTAAGACATGGGATTTGGGCCTTTTTGAGCCATATCGGGACTGGGAGATTTGTTTAACTTGGTAAAATAGATTTGTTTCTTATTATTTTCTGGGTGTGAATCCCATATAGCATAGGCTAAAGGATCCAACCATTATTTTCCCCTGTTATTATGCTATTTTTTTGGAATAACGTTTTCAGGGTTTAAAATGCTGCTTTTCCCCAACTTTTGGATCCTGAAATGAAATATAAGTTTCTGTTGTGACACCAACTGATGATAATGTTTTTTTTGACACATTTCATTAGTGAATAGCTTGATTTTACTCCAACATTGTGTTTATATATTGCTACAGTCCCATTATTTGGCATTTCTCCAGCCATTATAGGTGTGAGAGGCTTGTTTACCTCTCCTATTTTGCTTGGTTTCTTATTTCCTCTTGGATTTGGGTCTTATATTATCATATATAATGGATCCAAGGGCTAATATTGTTTTCTGTAGCACACATCCCTGAAAAATGCATTTTTCAGGCATGTATTGCTAGTAATCCCAATTTCGGGATATTACAGTGGTATCAAAGCATAGTCATGGCTCAGCCTATGAGTTCCAGCCATCAGAAGGAGAAATATTAGAATGATGGAGAGGATGATTTTACTCTCATCACTTTTCAGATCCATAAAAAACCTCTCCCGTGAGGTTAAGCTGATGAAGGAGAAGAGATGCCAAGAAACTCCTAGAGGGTTTCAAGAAGAGGAAGAACCATGCACTTCCTATTCTCATGAAGAAGACAAAGGGCATGGGAGACACTTGGAACATCAGATTCTAAGTGAATACCTTGTTGAGTACAAGACTCAACCTAAAGCCTTCAAGGAGACTCCAGCCTTCCCACAGTTCATTCAACTGGAGGAAGAAAGGAGACCTTGCAGCACAAGAAGGATGGAGGGAAATAGGTTTCTATTGTCTACTTTTGATGGATCATCTTCAGCAAGGACTTGGAAAATAAGACTTGCAGCATTCTTCCTACTAAATCCAATGGTAGAAAGAGAATAAGTAGAGATTGCAGCGTTTCACATGAAGGGGAAATCAAGCACTTGGTGGTTCAGCCACATAAGTCATGCAAGAGTATCTACTCTTGTAGATTTCACTCAGAGGGTGATCAAGAGATTTGTTACACCATTTTTGGTCATCTAACCTATTATCATGAGATGGACCCAAGTACACCATGTAAGACCAATTTTACCCTAAGTAAAATTACTTTCACTATGTAAAATAACTTAATAAAGCACATTTATGAGGTTGTTTATGGTCTAAACAGAAACCCCAAAAGGAAATATTAAAACAAAACCCATATTTGTTTGATTTTCCTCAAGGAATAATTAGTTAAACAACAATTTAATGAATATTCCTGGTCATATTTAACCCAAAACAGGAAAATTAATTAGATAAATTATTATTTATCCTATTATTTTCTAGGAATAATTATTTAAACCTTATTTAAATAATATTCCTTGTTAAATTTGACTAAATCACTCATAAATAGTTAAATAAATCATTATTTATTTAATTATTACTCAACCACATCCTTAAAATGATAAATAAATCATTTATTTATTTATTATTTACAAATAAAGGGATTTGAACCAAGTCAAATTCCTTTTCCCTCCAACAAATATAATAAAATATTCCATAAAAGTTGGATCTTGATTTGGTTAATAATATTTTAATTATGCACCAATATCTAGACTAACTCAATATTTTGTTATAAATAGAAGGGTTTTCCCATTCATTTATCACCTTTTGTTTGCCTAAAGATCACCTCCATGATCTAAACTCTTAACTGACTTTTACGCTATCATTGTCATATTTTCCATTATTTGTCGTGTGAGCTCCCTTGAGTTCCATCTTTGTTTGGGTTTTCTACACTAACAGAGAGAATGCTAGATTCAAGTGCCGAGGAATTTCCAAGAACCCATCCCATTGAGGAGAATTGGAAACACCTTCTTCTTTTCCTCCCAGGTGCCCTTAATACAAAAATTCTTTCAAAAAATATTGTTCTTGTCTTGTCTATTGGATGTATGGAGCAAAACCTTATTTTTACTGCTTAATGTCTTTCTATGCATAGATATGGTTTTTTTCAGCACTTGTCTTGATCAACTAACTGCATATCTGAAGATATTGGCAGCCATATTTGATGTTAGGGCTATAAGTTATGCGTAGCTAAAGTGGTATTTTTTCGTACACTTCGACAAAAGATTCATACTAACAACTGGCGACTCCACACAGGTTTTCAATTACGACCGCTATCGTTTTTCATATTCCTGCATATCCAGCTACTTCAGACCCTAGGGTTTCTTTTCAGCTTTTTTTTTCCCTATTTTTATGTTGTTTTTCTCACATAAAACCCTAAAACATTAAAATTTCTAACTTCTGCGTGTTTCTGGCCCTATTGCGCAGGTGACAGACATCAGCCGCAACTGAGACGACAACTTTTCCGGAAATCTGCCGCCGGGACACCTGGAGCTTCAGGTCGCACTTTTTAGCCCAAAAATCGTAACTGGAGTCCGTGTCGCACTTTTCAAATTCTTTTTCGTGATCACGAACCAAAAAATAGGCCGAACCTCGCGACCCGTGCTTTTTTCTCGTCGTTTCTACAAATTTTTCTCGGGGTTTTAGCCTTTCCCAAGAATGCCTGCACCCTTTGTCTCCACCCGTTTGGAACTGTTTTCGGACCTTTTGCTCATCTAAGTGGGAACCTATCCCCCTAGGGCTTCAGTACCCTCCACTTTTGGTGGAAGAGTTTTAAGCTATTTCAGCTTGTCTATTTTTTAGAGTTTTAGCCTTTACTTTGAATACGATGCACACTCATTCTCGGATCCCTTTTAATCGGCTCTTCTTCCTTTCAAACCACCTCTTGTAGTTTTGTTTGGACCTCCCTTTAGGACCTCACTCCCTATCCTTTACGATTTTTTGTTGATTTCCTCCTTTTTCCATTTTGCTGCTTGCACCTCTTGGCTGTGATCTACCTCTTTTCGGCGACTTTCTCCTTTAGATCCTGTCCCTTTTGACCCTAGATCTATTGGCCTCTTTTTAGTGTGTTTTGACTAGATTTTTTCTCTCTTTTAGATTAGTTTTGAGAGACCCTTCTTGGGTTGAATCGATGCACTAGTAGTTGTTAATTTTTTGTTATTTCAACATTATATCTTTTTAACATTACTCAGTTACGCAACACACTTTTTCCCTTACTCTCAAAATAGAAAAGTTTAAAAGTAAAATTAACACACGCCACACACTCACCCTAAGCAAGAAACTGTTTACTGCAACGGAAAAGACTTTAAAATCAATTGACAACGCTGCACCTTTTTGCCCTTGTTTCGACATTGTAATCGCGGGATTACACCTCTGCCTTTGTTGGTCGTTCTTCTTCCCCTTGTCTTGTGTTTGTGTTGTCATCATTGCGCCCCCAAGGCACATCACGGAGACTTCTTATTCCACCCTCGGTTCCAAATTCGGTCGACCTACTCCGTCCACCGTCGTCAAGCCAGTCCTCCTCCTAGTCCGCATTAGACTCCTCTTCGATTCATTGGGTTCTTATTTACTTCTGGTTCTCCCCTGTCACCCTTCACTATCGGGCGTAATGCTGGCAGTAATCACGGCTCGTGGGGCTCTGCTGTGGTGCTTATCTGAAGACCTGAGGCACCCTTGCTACGGCGTGCATGTGAGCCTGTTCCTCTGAGTTCAATCGGTTGATCAATGACCCTATGCTGCCATGATGTTGGTGGCTGCTCTGTGGCAAACTCCCATCAACATCCTGATTGAAGGCCTTGCTGGAAGATCCAACCAACCGTATAGATGCGCCCACATTGGTGTTCCTCATTCCACTGCAGTCGTTACCATCCACGTTCGGTTGTTCCAATGCCGCCTACGGCGAAGCTTCCTAAATGGTATGTTGACTAAGCCACCTCTTCCCATACCACCTTTGCGACCATTGCCCAAGCCTTTTTATCTTATTTCCAGCTCCCTCTACGATACGATGCGGTACGGAGCTCTTGACTTCTTCAAGCAAACCTCTTCATTCGCCTTTCTGCCCATGTTCGGGAATGGTGAAGAGACGGAGTTATGTCGAGCCCCCCCCTTCGAAAGATCGGTTTATGGTGGTTCCTTCGCACTCTCTTGGCTCCCCATTGGAAAATGTGTCGCCCTCTCATTTCCTCCATGAAGAACGCCATAAATGGCACTTGAAATATATGACTGATACTAACGGTGGATTACGTTTATCTACGAGTCATCGACCTCCCCAAGCACAGAGGGCGCTAACACCGGGGGCATCTCATTCCACGCAAGCAGTATGCGTTGAGCCCTTTCTCATCTAGTATGCTCAACCTCCTATGGGCTATGGTCTCCCTCGGGGGAGGGGCCAACACCTCTAGCACTTTTCCCCTCCCGTGCTTGTGTATCCGAGGATACGGCATGCCTCATCCTTTTGCCCAACCTCCTACTTACCTCAATGTTGCCCAACCCTAACCATTATGTCAGCGACTGGTGTGCGAAGCTCCTCCCTGACATATGCGCTTCCACCTCCCTTGCCTCCTCCAACCCCGCAACAACACTGCGGCCCCCTCGGGGCGGTATTTGCACGGTGGGGCACGACTCATCCCCCTTCTTCTCAAAAGAAGGGCGGGGGGGCAATCCAAACCAATATACCTGCGAGTGCTAAATAGGACCCAATCCTCAAGGTATTGAACCTGCTAACCGGCGATAGGGCACTCGACCCAGGCCGGGACGAGGCCTCTTCCTGCAAATCAGCCTTGTTCGTGTTGCGTGTTTATGGTCGATACACCCACGGTGTCCTCTTACCACAGATGCGGTAGATGTGGGAGTCTCAGCCACATTGCGAGGAAAACATGCCTCCCCTTATGCTCCCCCTAATGTGGCCACTACTCAACCGGCTATGTTTCTTCGATCTTTCCCTCGACGAGATTAGTGTTTGTAACCACACGACGGATAGGTCACCACTCAACCTTCCTCTTGGTTCTCAGGTCCACCCGGATCCTCATGATGAACTTCTGATCCATCCCGAACCGTCGACCTTCACCTTCAAACTCGGTCTCGCCGATGCCCCAAGCCTCTAGCTCGGTCCCCCTTTTAGGAGTCCCCTTCTTCTAGTTCTATAGAGCCTCTTTCGACATCCAATGACACCCATATCCCTCAACCCAAACTTGAGGTTCATACCAAAGATTCTAAGGGACCATTGCGTCGAAATCTTCCCTTACGAGTCGAGCTACTCATTCGTGTAGCATAGTAGATGATTTGGCACAATCTCACGATGCCATTTCCACGGTGGAACTCCTCTGGTCGGTACCCTTCCCAAAAGAAGGCTCTACTATGCGATGGAGCACTTTGTAAGGAAATCCCTCTGATGACCAAATGATTGTTTTCGATGCTGCTCCAATCGAACATCCTCCTCTTCACAACTGGCTCGCCTTCCAAATCCAGTCAAAATCCGAATGCCAACGTTTCTTGGTGTATAATTGATGAGGGGCATCCACATGTGAGCGTCGCTTCGGTTGGAAGCGGCTTCCGGATCTACGACTTGGCCCCTTCGATCACCCTTCGGCGTGGGATGGCTCACGCCTCTGACCCATTGGCCACCGTGGTGTCCTATCACCACTTGCCGGTAAGACTATTTGCATTGACGTCGAAGTCATCGATGCCCCTCTGAACTTACAACATTCTATTGGGGTGAAGCTACACACTATACCGCTGTGTTGTCCCATGCGCGGTTTTTCGCAAGATGTCTTTTCCTCACAATGGAAAGATAGGTCACCATCGACCGATTGACTTATCATAAGCCAAGTCTCGAGACCTCCCCAAGGGCGACCATCTCTTCGCCAACCCGATAAGCAAGCCGTCGAGTTCATACGACCGGCGTCTCTCCGGCGTATAAAGACTCCTCTTTGCTTGAAATTTTCTCGGTCTCCCTCCTCCTCCTATCTCTAATCCCGGCTTATAGAATATTTACATGATGCAATCGTCTCGAGGAGCTACCCTTAGCGACCCAGCCTCTCGGCTAGTCGGCAACCTCGAACGCAACCTGCGCCCACGCAACCGCTCCTAGCCCTTCAACTCCGCCGGTAGGACCTCCTCCTTACGGCCCCTTCTCCTGGCCCGGTATCCACAGACACTTGTCCCTCGGGATCGGTTCCCCGAGCCTTAACCATCTGGGAGGCTGTCCCTCACCGGGTCATTACCCACTCATCAGACTGCTGCCTGCTGGCTCCTCCTCCAGGGTGCAATGGGTCCCATCATGGCCACCCTCTCTCCTGCGGCCACGGTATACCCATCTCGTGCCTCGAACCTCCAGCTGCCTCCCCTCCCACGGTCACCCCAAACCCCTATATTTATTTGACAGAGTTCATGAAGTCCCCCTCGCTTCCTCCATTGCTACCATGCCCTACGCACCTCCCCGGACCCTACCCCCTACAAAGGCCGACGGCTCCGGGGAAGAAAGGCAAAGCTCACAAGGGGCATCGAGAACAAAGTCACCCTGGTGACCGGTTCCTCCTCCACCGCAAAACGCGCGCGGCAGCCAGCGATATTGCGTCGGTCACACCACCCTTCACCATCTCCCGAATTTCCCCGCATACAACCCATGGTTAAAAACCGCGTTCCACCGAGTCTCAGATCGCGACCCCTCTCTCCCGTCCTCGTCGCGGCAAGAACCAAAAAAATATTCACTCCAACAAACCACGGTAACCGCTTGGTGTTGTAGCCATTATTCACCATTTTCCTTACCTAACGCATTCACAGCGCCTCTTTAGAAATGATTCGAGAGTATGAGGTTGAAAAAAAATAGATGCGCCTCTCTGTCACGCGCGGTATGCTTCGGGACGACTTAGGATCCCCCCGCTCCCATTGAAAATTCCCCACGATGTCAAGCCAGCGAGTCTACTACCAGCATCCTCTGCCTTCATCTCTGTGAGACCCTTGGAGAACATTCCCCTTGAATCTCTACTGTTGTTTCGCTCGATCCCCCTTCGGCAACCACCACGGGTTCAACATCATTTAACTATTTAACTGCTGTTCTTGTCATTCCTAGCAGTGATCCGTATGCGAGAGCCTTTCTTCCCCCACGGATGATTTGAGTAACTTGCCCGTCATATGGTGGCTCCCTTCCACCCATCAGCCCCTCTTTATAGCCTTACATGAGATAACTCCCCATCTTATTGACCTCGAAATGACTTGAGTCCACAGCCATGCCTCCTATGGCCCTCGCCGCCCACTCTAGTTTGTATATGAGTCATAGCCATCCTTTGCTCATCGCCTCCCCCATGAAGTTGCCGCTCGATGTCTTCGTACACTCATTGCGAGTACGTCGCCCTTCCCTCCATTTGTTGTCTTGTATTACTACTGGCAAGACCTCTGTCCCCGCCCTATATCGGATTTGCGTCTGTTCTTGATGCGTTACTCCACAGAATCAACCTCGGCCGAGGTTGGGTCATTTTCACCCCTTGCATACCCTTGTGTATCTAAGCAGGCAGTGCATTGGTACGCCACCAACAATTGAATCGATGCACCGTGCGTGGTCTCGCAGTCACTCTTTACTTCGCATCCACTCATTTGCATGTTCATTTAGATTCCTACTTCTTGTCATGCAACTAATGGTGTCTATCAATGTGCTGTCAATCTTAGCTATTTCATTTAAATAATCTTTACGAGTCGAAACTCTTGATACGTGAATTTGAAACCATAACTTTCAACCATGTACCTCGAAACAAAATCACTATGTAGATAGCATTGCAAACCATGTTCTAGATTGGCATTTATTGCACGCATTTTACCAAGACAATAACGTTCATAATCATTAAACAAGATGCATATCCATATTATGTGTACGCAAAACATGTATTTAGTCCATCTACTGCGATACATATGACATGCCCATAGCATGTTACAACAAACTTAAAGCTGAGGTGCCACCTTTCATGCATCTACTAAGGAGACTGTGCCCCACACTAATCTGTCACGGCGGATCCCGAGCCAATGGCTCTGCTCCTTGACACAGCCAGATCACGTATCCCTGCCCGGCCATCGCCATGCACCGCGTGACACCTCACCATTCCGAGGTAGACCAATACATGGCTCTATGCTTGGTCGTCAGGGTCTTGCCACCCGCGCTGCGACACTCACGGTCGGCAACCTCTCATCTCCCCGCGGATGTGTCCTCCGGAAGAGCGGCCATCCTCATTATGCGCTGCTCTCGACCCACTCGGACTTGCAACTCCCGGATCTTGTGGGTGTCCCATATATCCGGCGGTTTTCTAGGAGCTATATACACTTACCAAAAGTACATGAATCGGTACCCTATCTACTATTCACTAACTTTAACATACTTAAAAAAAAGAATAGTTACTTATCACTTACCATCGGGTCCCCATACTCGACCGGGCGGAAGTGGTAGGTGGGATACCTGATAACTCATCCCACTATAGGGATAGTTGTCTATGTATAACGGCATACGATCCCAATGGGCAAAGAACTCGAGGTCGAAACACTCGTCGACCACCCCTCCTCCTCCTGCGCACAATAGCCGCCCCCATGGGTGCATCCTGAGCTCTCTGGGGCCCCCATCTAGGAGCGCACGAGGTCGTAAGGTCGGGATCTTCTCAAAAAGAAGGAACACAATAAAGTCCCTGTCCCTGACAATCGTGGTTCATGGCACATGAAAACGACTCGCCCCATCATTTTAATGACACCAACATCATTTGGGCCCCACCCATAGTAGGTCCCACTCAAAAACACTCTCTACGATCATCATCGCCCCCCGGTGATGTGATGGAACGCACAGTTTACCCCGGGATCCGCGGCCTTGAATTGCGGTCACGCCGGTCTCCGGTCTTTTAGGTCCCGATCGGTATTCGTGTCCCTTTGACTTGGAGACACAGTCGACAATCACCGCTCCACAAACTCCATGATGTGCCGCGGTAACAACGTGCATATTTCCCACCATCCCGAGTGGCGGGAACTGTCGATACACATCTGGAGCATCGGTTCGATCTTTGTGCCCACCTTTACAAAGAACTCATGCTAGATCTAAATAGCGTGTCCGGGCCAACAAGGGCTCTCGGTCTCATCAAGGTTCTCCAAAAAAACTTCGAATCTGAGAGCTTGGCCAACACATGACGGACACCGATGCGCACAGATCTGCGTAATGTACCCGGGTCTCTCTCTCTCCCGGTTCACCGAAGTATATCTGCCATGTCTGCACAAAAACATCATCTTTATTAGCCTACGGATAGGGAATACTATAACGAAACACAAAACCCAACTCTCGGCCATCAAACGACACCAAAAAAACCCCTCTGTCTTCCGGGTCGCACTTTTACGCCGTCACGGGGACGGAGTTCGCACCTTTTGGCCCAAGGCACACGCGTCCCCGGTCGCGGTGCAGCCCAGAAGTGCGACTCGGCCGAAAAATATGCAAGGGGGGTGCATTCCTAAGATTACGGGCTAATACGAACTTTCAATCCATCAAAATGAAAGAAGTAAGGTTAGGCCTCTTACTAGCCCGACGGATCTCGATTCCAACGGTCGGTTTTGTCAGCTATGCTCACCGCAAGATTTGGGGCCTTCTCCTCTCTCATTCACCACATAGCAACACTAGCGAATGAGTGGATTTGGAGGGAAGCACTTATGATAAAAGAGAACCCTTGTTTTCTTCTTTTACTTTCTTTGCGACCATACCGTAGCCTGGATTTGACAAACCGTCTGCCTGTAGTTGGAAAGATCTCAGGAGCCTCGAATATAGGTATCTGACAGTTTTTGTGATTTGATACTTCACCGGGACACATTTGTCCAAGATGGGTCACTTCACCTCTCCTTCAAATCACATTTCTTCACTTACAACACTTGTACTTGGGGCACCACTTTGCCTCCTTACTTGTCTTTGTTCGTGTTGATTTTTCGTCATGAGTTACCATCTTGTACTCATGTTTTCATGGTCTCCGTTGGACCTTTACTATGTGTGAAGCACCATCGAGTCGCCCTTGTTTAGAGCATCCAAGTTGAGTCATCATCGCATTCATGGAGTACATCCCGAGTCCTTTGTACCCCGTTATAGTCCTCCATCCTTCATTGCTTGGTCTCTCTCTTGTGTCACACATTATGGCCCCTTCGGTCCCATCCCTATCCCTTATGATATTGTGTCGATCGCTACCATGTCATTCATCGCTTTGTACTCTATGAGAAGTCGTCCATTCGCCTATCGGTCCCCTCCATTCCATCATCATCATTGGTATTAGTACGTAGTCACTCTACAGCTGCTGTGCCTTAGTTGAGGATCTCGGTGCCTCACCTATGGCGAGACCTCCTTTCTGTCGACACCGGTTCCTCCATTCCGGAAGACGAGGTCTGGGGTGGTGTACCTTGGTTCCACGACTTCCACTCTTGTTCGGTACCTTGGATCGGGCAAAGGTTCTCTCATTACCCTTTGACTTGATTGTTTCTCCATTCCGGCTCCTTTCGGCATGATCGAGATACTGACATGATTGATGGTTCGGTGATGCGGCAACAACTATTGGTGATTCCCGGTGTGTGTGAGATGTCTGACCCTCATGACGGTGGCCACTGTGAGTAGCCCCCATTCACCTAGGATGACCTCTTCATTGCAACCTTCGATGCGGCTCCATATATTTGATGATGTTGGCCTTAGCCTCTTGCGGCGCCTCTTTGATTTGTGTATTAGTCAGATTTTTTGAGCCCTTCCCCGCTAAAAGGGAGCATTTGGGTTGTATTTGTATCTCATGTACTCGGATATTGTTGTATAAGTCTGTTATCCTAGGCACAACATGTATGTGCGATTCCTCATTGTATTCTTATACGGCTCATGTTTATGCGCAGGTTGTACTTTATGGTTCGGTCCTTATTTCTTGGACACACTATTCTTTTGTACTTTGTCTCGGCGGGCATGGTATGCCTCCCTGCGCCTTTAGCACGGTACCCTCTCGCCAAAGACTGTTGCACCTACAAGTCTCGTCTCCCTCGGGGTCTAGTTCTTGACACATTTGTCTACCTTACATTTCTCTCTCGACTTCCCTTTTGATGTACGAGTGATTGAGTTCTTACAACGTACTTCGGTCATACGATTTTCTTTCTTTGTACTTTGAGGGACAATGTTTGTTACCATTTTTGGTCATCTAACCTGCTATCACTAGATGGACCCAAGTACACCATGTAAGACCAATTTTACCCTAGAAAATGAGTACTTTCACTATATTAAAATAGCAATAAACCACATTTATTAGGTTGTTTATGGTCTAGCAAGGGAAACCCCAAAAGGAAATATTAAGTAAACCACATATTTGTTTGATTTTTCCTCGAGAATAATTAATTAAGCAATAATTTAATTATTATTCCTGGTCATGTTGAACTTAAAGTAAAAGAAATTAATTAGATAAATCTTTATTTATCTTATTGTTATTTTCTAGGAATAATTTAATTCCTTGTTAAATATGACTAAATCACCCATAAATAATTAAATAAATCATTATTTGTTTGATTATCTTTAAAACCACTTCCTTAAAATGATAAATAAATCATTTTATTTATTTATTATTCATAAATAAAAGGGATTTGACCCAAGTCAAATACTTTCCCTCCAACAAATATAATAAAATATTCCGCAAAGGTGGATCTAGATTTGGTTAACATTATTTTAATCATGCACGAAGATCTAGAATGACCCAATATTTTGTTATAAATAGGAGGATTTTCCTACAATTCACTTCACCTTTTGTTGCCTATTAGATCACTCTTGGATCTAAAATCTTAGTGACTTTGAGCTATTATCATTGTCATATTTTCCATTATTTGTTTGTGTGAGCTCCCTTTGAGTTCCATCTTTGTACGGGTTTTCTACACCAACGGAGAGAGAAATGCTAGATGCGAAGTCTTGAGGACTTCCAGAACCCATCCCATTGAGGAGGTGGGAAACATCTTCTTGTTTTCCTCCCGGGTGCCCTTAATACAAAAAATTCTTTCAAAAATTGTTCTTGTCGTGTCTATTGGATATATGGAGCAAAACCTTCTTTTTCTTGCTTAATGTCTTTCTATGCATAGATACGGTTTTTGCGGCTCTTGTCTTGATCAATGTGCAGATGCGAAGATATTGTGACCATATTTGATGTTGGAAATTTTATTAGTTATGCGTAGCTAAAGTGGTCTTTTTTTCGTACACTTTGACAAAGTATTCATACTAACAAGGTTTGATGAAGAACAATCGATGAGGAGGAGCCCTCACCATCTCTTCAAGAGACTTATATCGTGGCCTGCAACCTTGGAGGAGAAGCCTTTAACATTAGCATTTGAGAGAGAAAACACGGTGGAAGAAAGAACTCTTGCCGGCCATGCGAGGTGTTCCCAAAGCCCGACAGGTATGATTGCATTTGCTTCTATTATTGCAACAAATATTTTAGAAGATTGTGGAAATATCTTGTTGTATGACCAAGGATCACATCACTTACTACTAATTTAGAGTAGCAATATTGTACTACGGCTTGTCCAAGTGCGGCGGTAGAGAAATAAGGACCCATTCCTCATGGGAACATTCGGTGCCGGCTTCATTTGAGATCCATGGAGGAAGAGATGTCAAAGGGTAGACATATTGAGATGAGAAACTCTTTCTCCTCTCTAGATGACTTGCACCTCTCTCAATGAGCATGCCACAACTCAAAGAGAGACTTCTACTTGCGGTAGATCCAGGCCTCTTTGGTTTTTGGAAGGACACTCTGCATGAGGAGGAGGTCTCATCGGGGAGATCATTGGAGGTACCTTCAACATTTCATGAAGTGCAAAGTTCTTCCAAGGTTGGAGGAGCATGGTGTCCTACCATGGGAGGATGCAAGTAATGGCGGGGAATGAGATCCCATCACCCATTGGGATGAATGGATGGTAGTATGGGAGCGAGGTTTCCAAACCCCACTTATGATTATACTATAGGCCCGACAAGAAGCATGGTTGCGCTAGTTGTTTTTGGGAGAGTTTGGTCACTACCCAAAAATTTCTACTTCCTTATCTCATGCCTTGAGTCTCAATGATAGGATGAATAAGGAGGCATCTTTGTTGTGGCTTTTAAGAAGAGAGTTTGGAGATCATATGTCAAATCTTATGTCCATATATTTTCTTTTGTTTGAGATATGTCTCATGTGCTCACATGTACTTATGTTTGAGATATATTTCATGTATGAAATTTTTTTTTGGGAGGAAGGATAACTTCCCCATGATGTATGAGAATTTGGTGTACTATGTTGATGAGGCATCTCACATGTCTGTCATTTTATTATTGCTCCATGATCTATTTTTGATAATCTGAGAGGAAACAAGAGTCCTTGTTGCTATGGCTATTATTGAGAGGTATGGGTTGGAATTTCTCGATACTCATCATGATGTTTTAGAAGAATTTATGGCACATTTTAAAGGCCAATTTTAATCATGTACAACTAATATATATTGATTTTTACTACCACATAGTAGATGAGCACTCATGCATGGTACTTTGTTGGAGGACAACTTGCCACATGATATTCTCAAGCGGCAGTTGGGAAAACTGCGTTGTATCCATGGATAGACCATTTTTATCACGAAACCATCAACATTATTCGATTTGGATGCCAAATGGTGAAGAGGTGCCATTCATTTTGGATGGGATGCATTGAGCCGGCATGATTCATAATGAGGGGAGATTGGATCTTTGGAGATCTATTCTTCTTCTTGCCACTTAGGAACCTTCTTCGGAAATCCAAGATCGGTATGTACTCTACACTTGCCATGAGAGTGGAGAGGAAGACAACATGGGGTAGGCCATCTGCCTATCATGTTCATTATTCAACCACCTTCTTTGCAGAACCTAAGGTGGAAGTCTTCCATGAGTTGCCATGTTGGAGGGTGACTCATCTTGTATGGATGATAGTTTTGGGGGTGAAAGTTTTACATAGAATGATATTTCCCAAACACATTTCGAGACTCCATGCCTTGGGAGGGAGCCTTTTAGTTCTATCCTTACGGTTCTTGAGGAAAAGCAACATTTGGGAGGGAGGGGCTGTAATATTCTTACTTTAGCAAGCGGCCTAAGGGGAATATTCATTTTGTTTGCACTTGGTAGTTGGATAAATGGAGTGAGAGGCCCATGCATAATAAAAGCATGAATAAAGCCAATTATAATGTGAAAGAGTCATCACGATGTTGGATTCTACACTTGTGTACGAACGGGGGCAAATGGATGAGGACAAAGTCAAGTTTGACTAAGTCAACATGCATGCGTAAAGAAGAGGAGATCACCGTGTAACCGAGTTTAGTGTGAACAAGGATCGGCAATAAAAACGTTTTGTGATTTGGATTAAAGGCACTTGAGTGTGAAAAGGGATGAGGTAGATTGAAGAGGTCAACCTTGACCAAATCGGTTAGTGCGGTATGGAGGAGTGGCCATGATGAAGGTACGGCGTAATTTTGGAGGAGATTGCTCATGTGGATTTGGAAACCTAATGGGTGGGACCCAGGTGAGGAGGCTCACAAATTTTATAGGGAAGAGGATGGTAGCCATTTGGGGTTAGCTTGGATATTATTCGGTTTAGTGCCTTGAACTGTTTATCCTCTTTCTATTTAACACAAGGATCTCCTATTTAGGAATCTGTTATCCTTCCTTGAGAAGCCTCTTGGAGGAGTATTGTACTTCGGTTTCCCTGCATAGCTTGAGCCCAAGCATCATCTTTCGACCACAACATTATTTTTGTAGCAAATATTGTTGTGTTGCGAGGTGTTGCGGTGGGAAAGTCCCCTAACACCACTTTACGAGGTTATCTTTAGAGGAGGAGCTTCCTTTCTTTTCCAAGATGCTGTAAAGAAGGTTTCTAAGCATCTTGGCACATCCTGGCATGTGGCAAAAGAATTCTCCACCTTCTAATGTGCGGTACGTGTGACTGTGTCATTTTTTACCTACAGTGTTGCGATAGCGGGGTTAAGCCCTTGTTTGTGATCTTGTTCCTTGGAGGAAGGGGAACCACTTCTCTGGAAGGCACAAAAGCATGTTCTTCTATTAATTATATCACAACTATATGTATTCGGAAAGTGAGTTTAACTACGTTTTCAGATCTAGATCTCGGTCTGCTTGTACATCTTGTTCTCTCATGAAACCCTTGTAGGGTTATCTCTTTGATGTATAAAAGGAGCTAGATCGCCATTTTCCTCCATGTTTTGATATAATAAACTCCATATCTATTATTGCATCATATTATATCTAAAACCATTTATAAAAAAAATCATGCTATATATGCTTCAATAACTTTCTGTTGGGTTAAGTCATGGGGTTTGGGCCTTTTTGAGCTATATCGGGGCCAAATTTGTTTAACTTAGTAAAATAGATTTGTTTTTGATTATTTTTCTGGTGGGAGTCCCATATGGCATAATATAAAGGATAAAACCATTATTTTCCCTTGTTATTACTGTTTATGGGGAATAACGTTTTTAATGGTCAAAAATGATGCTACAACGTTTTGGATACGAAATAGTACGGAAATTCTTTGTTGTGACATAAAATGATGATAATGTTTTGACACATTCCTGGGTGAATATCTTCTTGCTACTCTAGCATTATGTTTACATATTGTTGCGGTCCGGTATTGGGCATTTTCCCATCCATTACAGGTCATGAGAGCCTTGTTTACCTCACTGGTTGCTTGGTTACTGATTTCCTCTTATATTTGGGTCTTAGATTATTGTATATAATGGATCCAGGGCTAATATTTTTTTGCAGCACATCCATGAAAAATGCATTTTTAATACATGCCTTGCTAACGATCCCAATTTGGGGATATTACGATGGTATCAAAGCATAGTCTCGGCTCGACTGTGAGTTCTAGCCATTAGAGGGAGCAAGATCAGAATAATTGATAGGATGAGTTTTACTCTCATAGCTTTTGGATCTAGGAAGAACCTCTCCCATGAGGTTAATCGATGAAGGAGAAGAGATGCCAAGAAACTCCTGGGGTTTTCAAGAAGGAAGAACCATGCACTTCTGTTCTCATGAAGAAGAAGACAAAGGGCATGAGAGACACTTGGAACATTAGATTCTAAGTGAATTCCTTGTTGAGTATAAGACTCTGACCTAGAGCCTTCAAGGAGACTCTAGCCTCCCCATAGTTCATTCAACTAGAGGAAGAAAGGAGACCTTGCGGTCTGAGAAGGATGAAGTGCAATAGGTTTCTATTGTCTACTTTTGATGGATCATCTTCAGCGAGGACTTGGACAAGAAGACTTCTGACATTCCTACTACTACAACTAGTGGTAGAAGGAGAAATGATAGATATTTCAGCGTTGCACATGAAGGGAAAGAAAGCACTTGGTGGTTCGGTCACATGTCATGCAAGAGTGTCTACTCTTGTAGATTTCACTCGAGGTGTGATCAAGAGATTTGATGAAGAAAAATAAATGAGGAAGGGCCCTCACCATCTCTTGAGGGAGCATATATCGGAAGCCTGCAACCTTGGAGGAGCGACCTTCAACATTAGATGTTGAGGGAGCCAACACGATCGGAAGAAAGAACTCTTACTGACCATGCAAAGGTGTTCCCAAAGCCCAACAGTGTATGATTGTGTTGGGCATTGAAAGAGGTATGGAATTCCTATGTATTTGTTCATTATTTCACCATAAATATACTTCGATTTGTCTTGAAAAAGGTAATCTATCATGATAATTGTAATTAATTTGAAAGGTTTACATCGAGTCTAAAAAGAATGACTAAATATTGTTTTTATTGTCCAAATCGGGAATTCGAAGAGGTGAGCGAAATTTTGTATCAAAGTAGTGAAAACACTACGGCTCCTACTCCATTTGTGATGAACCATATTCGGTAGACGAAGATGGATAGATTGCACGAAAAGGAAAGAGACGACTCGGCCCTAAACTAAGCAAACGAGCGTGATAAAACAAATAAGGTGTGAATCCCTCGGGATCGGAAGATCACGAGGACTGTATGCAAACTTATCATCTTTCTTGATTTGTCATCCAAAAGATGGAGCCTCAAAGGCAATGATCTTTAGTGACCGGGGACGGTGGATTTTTGTTTGTAAAATACTTTCATATTTCCTTTGCGATCGAATAATTCTCGACTCTTTGTCGTGAGCTATGCCTTAATGTCTTTTTTGATTAATATAAAAACACGGTTTCATCTATTCTTTGGTCCCAGGTTAGACCCGGTGGTACTTCACTAGTGCTAAGGGCCCGGATGCGGTGGATTACTATGTTGTTGTATTATTAATCTTGGTTTGTTAATGCGCAAAGTGTGTTTCTATTTATTTGCATTACAAGGTTGTTTCATTGATTGTCGAAGAAAACGTTGATTCATTGTTGTTTCATTTATCAAACTTATTATTATCTATCGGCGGTCTTCATTGCAGCAATTACAATGAGTTGTTGTTCCATTTATTTATGGTTTTTTGTTAGATTACAATTGGTGTCGACGGGGTTTGAGTTCAAGATTTAATTGTTCAAATTGCGTTAGAATCGTGATACATTGTTTATTTCGAAAAATTGTAATTGTTGTTTCTTTTATCTTTGATGTTCCTTTTTAGATTTCTTTTCCTTTGAGTTGTTTTCACTTGTTTTGAGATCTCTAAACTATAGAGGACGAGCTAATCATTCCAAGTTCCCGATTTAGGCATCTCGTATCGATTTCTAAGGAAAGAGTTGTTATCTGCATCCTTGATCGATGTCCGCAAGATTGTTTGTAGTGTAAGCCTTTACATTCACATTGTTGCAATTAGATTTCTTTTCAAGCATTCATTACTTACGCATTTGTATTTCTATGCCATCTTCACAAGCATTGCTCTTAGACAATTAACGACCTGGAAAGGTACACTCTTGGAATAAAAAAAGACGCTCACAGGATTGATGATTAATGTGGGATAATTAGGTGTTCAAAAGATACCTCTTTATGACTCAACATTTTTGTCTTAGTTAACGAAGTGTATGCCATTCTTTCGGGAGTAATGCATAATGATTTCCTTCTGCTGTTAGGTGGGTATTAAAGACGGAAGGTAAGAACTTTGCGCCTTTAGACGAGAAACATACTTGCTCGTGGCTAAGCTTCACGAGCGGAGAGGGTAAGTAAGCTTTTCTTTTGGGTAGGAATGAAGAATTGTTTCTTTTGAATGAATAAATCAATTAAGTGAAACAAAAACCCTCTCAATGAAAAACCTAAAGGAGCTGTGACCCTTGGGCGCACGACCTTTATTGACGGAAGTGTAATAAGCGAATCTCGACCATGCGCGGATTCAAAGACTGCTCTAGACAACCTACTAGTTCCCTTCGAGGCTACGAGAATCACCATACGAGGCCAGCCTAAGATATCTGAGTCAAACAAGGAGAATTAAGCAAGATTCCTAGGAAATTGAGGATCTTTGCATAAGTTTCCTGCCAAGGAACGCCGGCTTAACCCTCCAAGAAGGAGAAGGAGACGGGGGAGAAATCAAAACTCAAAATCACCTATTAAAATTACCGAACAATAAATAGCCCAGAAATAGGGAAGTCTTTGTTCAACCTGTTCAAAACCAAGGTCTTGAATCACCTCAAACATTAGGACAATAGGGGAATACTGCGTTCCCAGGCAATCTTTGTCAAAATTATCTCTACCCTTGTTCGCCGACCTAGAAATTCCTTGGAGATGAGAAGGGCTGGCATATTTTTGATCAAATGGCCCCGAGAACCAAAACAGAGACAGTGACAAACCTCTACCTTGCCGTACCCCATAGCGGGCTCTTTAACGATTAATGCACCCATGACTATCCCTCTTCAACATATTCCTACCTTTCATGAATTAACATCGGAAGACCCGGATGCGTTTACGTTTGGGTTTGATTTCTTTGTGTAGAGGGATACGTTACTTCCCACAGGCCCCCAAAAACTAATTTGTTCCCTTCTCAGGCAAAGGAGCAGCCCTACGATGGTTTATGGGGGATTAGGTGGAGGGTGTCATAACTGATTGGGATCATATGAAGACTTCGTTTTTAAAGAAATATCAAGACTATTGCGAGGTCACAAGAATTAAAAGATGAAATATTCCGGATAATGACCAAACCAAGTAGAACCCTTGGAAGAATACGTGGAACGATTTAGGTACAATCTTCAAAGATCACCATATGCGTCTTCACCCTTACGATAACATTTTTTAAAGTTTGCATTAATTAGGGGAATGAAAGATGTCGGTGGGTTGAAACACTAAATCTTATGGGAAAAAGGTGATATGTATCAAGAAATCTATTCGACATTGTTGATTTGTGTATCGGGTATTCCAGAGGTAATACGAAATTTGAAATCAGGCCCAGGCAATGACATGATCCTGAGAGAGAATAAGGCCTCTGAGAGGTGTGACTCGTGCGAGAGATTGGAAATTTTTTAGAATATTTTAGAACGGACATACGGGGACTTTAACAACACGATTTGACATCATGCAAGCCAAGCGAAGCGAGGCAAAAGCGAGCAAAAAATCGGCAATATTACGCAGTGTAGAAAAACATAGCCTACAAAGAATGCCATTGGATGTGGTTAAAGTACATGCCATTTGTACGAAAGATCACCCTACGAAGGATGCCCGTCGCTTCTGTCCTAAGCGATTTATGAAGAGGCGAGAAGAGGAATCGAGGAAGTAATTAATATGCAGCAACAGTCTCGACGATGCTTTGACCACGACCATCGAGTATGCCAAATGATCCATTTCTTTTGTTATAATATAATGCTCAATAGTATATCGTCGGATATGACGGAGACAATCACCCCTTTCCTAATTGGTCACAGCGGCCATTCCTCCATCTTGGCCAATCGAACAAATCGAGTCTTGGCCTAGATTTAACTGCCTTACCATTTTGGCCTCGATGGTCCCCATCTACTTCTCGAGAATCGGGCACAGCGGTCAAGCTGGAAAAAAACCTCCAAATCAGCGACGGGATCAATTCCTCTTTCTCAACCTACTGCTACCGGCCCCTTACCCAAACTCCCAATTCAAACCCAGACCGCAACTCCCGATACAACCCAACCCAAACCCAAACAATAGACGAGTTCGATCTTTTGTCCAAATAACGAACTACCGAAGTAGAAAGCGAACTAACGGGTGTAACGATCTTCAATTAAGGTACGGGCATATAGTTGAAGCAGAGAGAAATAATGATAAGCATATTGAAAATCTTGTTACTAGAAGAACGACGAACATAACGAGAGGGAAGTTCAACAACGGAGAACCAACACCAAAATCGACAACGGAATCAACTTCAACAAGAATAACTTCCTCTCTAGCCATTCTAAGAACGATTAATTATTCCACATCATTAGAACAACCTAATTTTGATCTTACGGGAGAATTAAAAAATTTATGTATCGAAATCCCTCTCCTCCCGAGCCATTCAAGATATTCCTATATTTGCAAAACCATTTAAGAAATTATGCATAAAAAAGCCAAGGAGAACCACAACGATCCTCTTTGTCAAATAGTCGGTACCTTATCTGATTTACTATACGGGAATGCAAACTCCCCTATCCAAATATGAAGATCCGGGAAACCCTATAGTAACGAGTTCAGATCAATGGCCAATCATTCCCTAATGACTTAGGTGATACGGGAGCGACTTAATCAACATTTTAACAACCACTACACATCGAGAAACTTGGCATTACATCAGGACCAACAACAACCTTGTTGGAATTGGCCCGTCGATCGATGAGTTAAAATAGAAGGCACCTTACAAGATGTCATGGTATTTGTAGATTCACAGGAGTACCTATCTTGACTTCTAGTTATCCAACCCAAAGATCGACTAGATGGACATCCTTTAATTCTAGGTAGACCTTGGTTGGCAACTTGTGGAAGTAGCATTGGATGCCAACAAGGCAACATGACCATAACAAGGGAAATTATGTCGAAACTTAGCCTTATCCCCCAGCCCAACCAAGTCTATCAATCATTAAAACAAGACAACCATTTGCATCATATTTTGTGGAAAACATGGGAGTCACAACTATAAACTTTGAATTTTAAAGATCAAATAGAGGATGATGTCATTAGTAATTTCATTAATAAATCCTAGAAAGTGACTGAATCTCACTTGCAATGTCACATGATTGAGCAGCATTAAGCAATAAAGAAGAAGATCCTTTTAAAGACATTCATGATCAATCAATACCTACTACATCTTGTGAGTAATACTAAGGTTGTAGAAATTGAACCGGGTAAAACTTTGAACATTAACAAGAATCTCAACTGTGTGAACAAGAAGATAAATTGGTCGGTATTATGAAAGCTCGCCGGCCTTTGCATGGGATTACCTCGTATGAAAGGAATTGACCCTCAATTATGTACTCACCACATTTATATTGAAAAATATGCAAAGACCCATTCGTCAACCTCAAAGGAGACTAAATCCTCACCTTAAAAGATATTGTAAAAGACGAATTACAAAAACTATTGGATGTCAATTTTATCTATCCAATATTTGATAGTAAGTGGGTCTCCCCATTAATGGTGGTACCTGAAAGAATGGAAAGTGGAGGATATGTGTAGATTACCGTGAACTTAACAAGGCAACACGGAAAGGCCACACCACTCTTCCTTTCATTGACGAGGTATTAGACACATTGGCGGAAAGAAATTATTTTCATTTACGGATGGCTTGATGGATACAACCAAATTCAGTTGCCCACAGAAGACGGAGACAAGAGTACTTTTACACACTTATGAGGTACATTTGCCTACGGGGTCTTACCTTTTGCTTTATCACAATGCTCTGCTACATTTCGAGGAAATTCTCGGCATCTTTGCGGACTTAATAAATAGAGGTCTCGAAGTATATATGGATGATTTCACTCTTTATGGGATGATTTTGAACTTTTGCATTGCAAAATCTAGAAAAAGTATTGCGAAGATGTATTGACACTAGGCTTGTTTAAGCAATGAAAAATGTCTTATGATGATGGCCAGAAGGAGTTATCTTAGGCCATTATATTTAGGTAGAAGGAATTCAAGTAGATCCCGACCAAATTCAAATACTCTTGTTAATTCCTACACCTACTACACGGACAAAGGTACGTAGCTTTCTTGGATTTTCTAGTTATTATAGAAGATTTATAGAGCATTGATATAGAATAGACACCTTTATATGCGTTGACTAAATTCGATTTTGTTTGGACGAACAAATGTGACAATGCTTTTAATGATTTGAAGAAGCTCGTTGCAACAACCCTGTCTTTGAGGGCCCAAATTGGAATTTACTATTCCAAATTTCATCTGGCAGCCTCAACCCCACCAGCAATGGAAGCGATGCCAGGCGGGGAGGGAAGACAAAAAGCGCATACGATTTACTACATTAGCAAAAATATGACCCACGCCAAATTAAACTATCTTGTATTTGAGAAAGAATTTTTATGACTTGTAGTTCTGTATAAATAAATTTAGACATTACATAATACAGGTATCTGTAGTGCTTTACACGAATCACTTTGCCATTAAGTTTTTAGCAAATAAGCTTTGTTACAAATGGAAAGAGTGACTAGATGGTTGATTTTACGCAGGAATTTGATATCATGATCAAAGATCGATCGGGCAAAGAGAACCCTGTGGGCGGCTTTACGCTCCGGAATACCCAAGCCCACGGATGTAGAACCGATTGAAGATCACTTCCCGGATGAACATCTCTTCGTTGTTACTACGAGAACACCATGGTATGCTGATATAGTGAACTATTTGGCAATAGGTAAATTACCCAAACATCTATCACTTAATGAGCGAAAAAATAATAAGCGCCTTTTAGTTTTTCTTGGATAGGAGGCTACTTATTTCATACGGTGAAGATATGAAAATAAAGATGCATTAGGGAGGATGAGAGGTATATGATATTTTGAAAGCATTCCATGATGGACGGTGTGGTGGACACTTTGCGAATCGTAGAACGACCCATAAAGTCCTTCGGACATCTTATTATTGGCCTAATATCTTTAGAGCTGTAAAAAAATTTGTGCGAGGCACATGATAGGCAGCCCGGGCCGGTCGCCACGGGCAATCTGATGAAATGCCCTTGAACCCTCAACTAGTGATTGAACCCTTCGAACGTTGGGCCCTTGACTTTGTTAGTCCTATTAGCCCTCCATCGAACTAGAAAATATATATCCTAGTTGCTGCGGAATACGTTACTAAATGGGAGTTTGAAGACGGAGCCTCTTCCAAAAGCTACGAGAGGATTCCGTGATACGAGTTTCTTTCCAAATTTTCGTGCACTATGGCCTCCCACCGAGACATAATCAAAGAAAGATGGGGGACCATAGTTTGTAGGTAAAAAATTGGGCCGAGACATTGCGGAATTACCATATTCGGCATAAAATTACAACTCACTACCACCCACGGGGCCAATGGCCGAGTCGAAAGCACGAATAAGGTAATTGAATCTATCTTGACAAAAACCGTTGCTTCGCATAGACAAGGAATTGGGCCTCTGATTTACGAGCATTGTGGGCGTGCGAACGACATGGAGACCTACTACGGAGGATATTCGTCGTACCGGTTGGTATTTAGAAAAAGAACACATCTTTCCTATCGAATTTGAAATTCAAACATTTAGGACAGCTCAAAAGGTGGAGTCGAATTTAAGCGAAGCCCAGGCAAAAGGCTGCCGACAACTTAACGAATTGGATGAAATCATACTCCTCGATCCTTGATGCACAACGTTAATTCAGCAACGAGAGAGCAAAATGGCATGACGCCCATTAAACAAAAGGATCTTCCATGAAGGAGATTGGGCACTCCTCCGATTCTCGGTTTCGAGGATTTCTGAAGCTCCGGACTAGGTGGCTTGGACCCTACGAAATTCGAAAGTGCATGATAACGACACTCTCACATTAGTCACCATTGACGGATTTGGGCATTCCCTTTAAGGTTAATGGCCATCGAGTTCAATTATGTCATAGGCGACTTACCGTGAATCCTTTTGCCCGGCGGTTACGGGAAGACTCCACCATTGAAATTCTTCTTTGAAGGGAGAATTCCTCCCTTTTTACCAGTTTGATAAATTGTTTTTTAATTTTTGTACATAACATTCTTTTGTTTTTTGGTTTATTTTTATGAATTTCGTTTTCCTTTGTTAATACTTATTTATTTTCATTTGAATTCGGTTCTTTAAAAACGAAAACAATAAAAAATTCTGTGTTTTTTAACGTGTTTGTTCCTTTCTAGCGGAACAACACTTATGTTGTTCCTTTCAAGCATTTCTTGATTCCTTGAGAAGGTATTTATTTGTTCCTTTGAAAAGGTTTCTTTCAATTTCGCAGAAGGTCTTTGATGTTCCTTTCGAAAGGAACAACGATTCCATGAAAGGTCTCTGCTTTGTTCCTTTTGAAAGAAACATTAGTTTCGCGAGTGTTTCTTTGTTCCTTTTAGGAACAACACTTTCGTAGGATATTTTCTGCTTGTTCCTTTTGAATGGAACAACGAGTTTGCTCTGATGTTTCGTTGTTCCATTCTAAAGGAACATCATTTTTATCGACATTTCTTTCTTTGTTCCTTTTGAAAGGAACAACGGTTTCACGGTGTTTTTCTTTGTAACAACACTTTCCTAAAATGATTGTTTTTGGCTTGTATTTTGTATTTTGATCATTTTTTTCTTCTTTTCTCTTTAAAGAAACAATATCATAAACAATCATACAAATTAAGGATTACGCAATCGGTAAATCAAAAGAAATCGTCATTTTAAGGGAAATTGTCTAGTAATAAAAAAGGGGAAAAGGGGCACGAACAATAACACAATATTTCTATTTTATCATAAACTAATACGATGATTATTTTTATCATGATTGGTTGCTTCCCCATATGTTGTAACTTTCTTTGATATTTATCTTTGAAATGGAAATAAGGGTATATTTTTTATATTGAGATGTTTAGACTTCTTCCTGTTCTACTCTTAAGGAGTGTTGAGCCATCATATGAATAATTGAGGAAAAAGTGTTGTTTGATAAAAAAAATATTGATATATTTTAATGTTTTTGTAGATGGAGGATAGGGGTCTCATTAGAGCCGGCCCTACGTGATCATAGAGAGGACGATGAAGTGGCATTCCCATTATGGCCACCAAACCGGGGAAATGGTCCAAAAGACAATTGAAAAAGTCCTTGGAACGGGGTCTCATCACGAGCCGACGCCCACTTTTCACTTCTTCCCGGTGAACGACATTGTGACATCTCTGGTCGCAAGCCCGGCTATTAGCCTCGAGTCTTCAATACAAAAATACAAAGAAAAAAAGCACTTCCTCGAAGAGTATGCATAAAGGACAATGGTTCCGTGGGTTACAAAACAACTGTCAAGGTTATGATTTTGTGGGCAACGAGCTCGGTGATGGTATTGAAGTCATACTTATACACATCAATAGTTACTTAACCCTTTTCCTATCTTTATTGAATATCCAAATGAAATGCATGAATTCCTTAGTCTTGTTGTTGTGTAACTTGACTCCAAAGAAAGAAAAAGAGATATCAACGCCTTAGAAATGAGCCACTTGAGGGGGCAACCTCCAATACATTACATAAATGAACAATTCTTTGATGATACAATTTACAAAACCTCCTTTCTATATATAGGAGTCCATGGGGCCATAAAGTAATCCTAGTGAGCCCGCAAATGTAATCCTAAGCAGAGCCCCAACAATAATAATTTAAGGGCACAATAATAACAAAATGGGGGTTACAAGGGTTCAATAATAACAATAAGGGAGTTACACTAACAATAATGAGGACTATACTAGTGATATGGGGACCTAACATGCCCCTCTCCTTCAAAAAAGTGTTGTCCTCAATGCTTGAGTAGCTCACAAGGTGTACATATAAGGGTGTCATCCTCCCATGTAGAATCTTCGGTGGGTAAGTTCTTCCACTTGATGAGATGCAGGAATTGATCGATTAAGTATTTGTCGAGTTCTTGTTTCCATGACCACTCCAGGTTCCAGTATTATTTTCCTTCCTCATCGAAGTTAAGCGATATTGTTTGAGCACGGAAGATTTTTCACTTATAACCTTCTTTAAGCATGAAACATGGAAAAGCTGGATGTACTCGCGAAGAAGCGAGCTCCAATTTATGCCATAGAACCAATCTTTTGCAACACCTTGTAAGGACCATAGTACTTTGGTGATAATTTACTATCCTTCTTAGCTTGCTTGGGGACATTTTTTTGTATGGTTGTAGCGTAAAAATACCAATCCTCTACATCAAAACTTCTCTGTTGCCGATGTTGATGCACTTTTGTTGTTTCATTTTGATTTTGTGCCAAATTCGATTTATCCTTTAAGAGTTGGAGAACTTCTTCTTGATGCTCGATGTGATCTTCCATTGCTTGAACCTTCGAATTTTCTCTTAAATATGATGTGATGGATGGTGGATGATATCCATAAAAGTGCCATAAATGGGGTCATTTTGTTGCGGTATGGAAGGAAGTGTTATACCACCATTCGGCAAGAGGTAACCACTTAAGCCCATTGTGTTTGTTTATCGAGATACAAAACAAAATATATCCTTCCAAACATTTATTTACGATCTCGGTTTGACCATCAGTTGAGGATGATAAGATGAGCTATGAGCCTAATTGAGTACCCAAACAAGAAAATAACTCCGTCCAAAAATTTCCCGGAAAAAATGGGATCTGCAGTGCTCCACAATAACCCTTGGGCTTCCATGTAGCTTTTGAATTCTATCCATAAATGTAGTAGCAAGTATGCTTGCTTTAAATGGATGAGATAATGCAAAAGTGTGCATACTTAGTAAATTCTATCAACTACCATCATGATGACATTCTTTACGCTTTAGACTTAGGTAAACTTTTGTGATAAAATCCATTGAAATCTCCTCCCAACGTTGACTTGGAATGGATGTAAAGGTTGTAGAATTCCTGGGGTCTTAATTGTTTCCACTTTATTACTGTGGCAAACGAACATTCGCCACGAAACTTTTGAATATCGAGGATTTAAAAGGCCATCCCAAAAAAATTCTTTCTTCACCGTTTTGTGGTAAGTTTTTAAAAATCTGAGTGTCCTCTAAAGGAGAAGTGTGCAATTCTAGAAGAATATTTTGTTTTTAGTTGGGAATTCTTGCAAAGATATAAGCGATCTTTGTACCATAAGGAATCATTTTTCCAAATAAATGTATCGGATGTACTAGGATCCTTCTACAACTTTTGAATAGTGTCCATACATCTTTGTCCTTCTTCCATTCATCTCTTGCTTGATTTATACAATCGGTTGGATAATAGAAATGGCACAAAGCAATGCTTCCACCTCTTCATTCTTTCTTGAGAGTGCATACGCAACAACATTAAGCTTTCGTTTTTTGTAGATTATTTCAAAGTCATAACCCAACATCTTGCACTTGGGCTTGTTTTGTTGCTCTTGATGATGGTCTTTGTTCCAAAAAGTGTTTAGATATCATGATCAGTTTTTACCTTGAAGTGTCTTCCCATGAGGTAAGTTCGCCATTTTTTTAGTGCATGCAGTATTGCTAACATTTCCTTCTAATAAATAGGTTTATGTAAATACTTTCCTTTGATTGGACGAATTTCAAAAGCAATGGGTCTTCCTTCTTTTGCATTAAGCGCACCAATTCCATTTCACACGAGGCATCACATTCCACAATAAAGGTTTTTGTGAAGTCTAGCGTAAGCTAAGACCGGTGCATGGCACATTGCCTTCTTAAGACAGTCAAAGGCCTTAGTTGCTTCGGGAGTCCATGAAAATGCATCTTTCTTCAATAATTTTGTTAGAAGATGTTGCTATTCTCCGTAATTCTTAACAAACTTGCAATAATACCTACTGTTAACCCGAGAAATCCTTGCAACTTCTTTATGGTTGTGGACTTTTCCATTCCTTAATAGCTTTAATTTTATTTAGGGTCTACTTTAACACCCTCATGAGATACGACTATGACCCGGATATTCCACCTCTTGTACTCCAAAGAAACATTTGGATTTTTTTGCATATAATTGTTTCTCTTGCAATAGTTTGAGCACCCTATCAGCATATTCAACAGTCCTTCAAGACTGTTTGTATATTAGTATATCATCAAAAAATAATAGCACAAATTTTCTAAGGAAAAGGTTTGAAAATGGAATTCATCGACCCTTGAAATGTAGAAGAGTGCATTGGTAAGACCAAAAGGCATGACCGAAATTCATAATGACCCTCATGGAGTTCGAAATCTTGTTTTTGGAATATCTTCTGTTGCATTCTAATTTGATGATATCTTGAACAAAGATCCAACTTGGTAAAATAAATTGCTCCATGTAAAAGATTCATCCAATAATTCATCGATCACGGGAATGGGAAATTTGTCTTTAATGGTGAGCTTATTGAGCTCCCTATAATCCGGACACATTCGCCATGATCATCCTTCTTGTGTACCAAAATAGCCAGGGAGTAGAGAAAAGAATTTTGACTAGGTTGAATTATACCCGCCTCTAACATTTCTGCAATCATACGTTCCAATTTCGCTCTTTTGGAAGTAAAGAGATATCTATAAGGTCGATGTTTGGAGGAACATTTCCTGGAATCAAATGAATAGCATGATCATGATCACGAATGGGTGGGAGTCCTTTGGGAGTTTCAAACACCTTGGAATGATTTGTCAAGACTTGTTGGAGATGTAACGATAGATGATTTTGATGTGAAACTTCTAGTGAGCATAATTGTGCGGTTACACCTCGTTGTTATTTCTTGAGAAGCTTTGTCATGACATTAGAGCTTATTATCCTTCACGGCTTCCCTTCAATACCCCGTAATTCGACTTCCTTTCCTTGAAAAAAATTTCAAGAAAAGTTCTTGAAAATTAAAAACTACCGTCCCCAAATATTGTAGCCATTGTACTCCTAGTACAACATCAGCACCTCCCATGGAATGGAAAGCATTGGACTAGTCAATACATATTCCCCCATGGTTAGCTTAATATTATGGAATTTTCCGGAGCAATTTATAGTTCACTCCATTTGCAACCATCACTTGACATTACAGTGTTGGGTATAGGAAACAATTTAATTCCTTGGCTACATACAATGAATAAAATTATGGGTGCTACCTGAATCAATCAACACTATTACTACCTACTCTGATTAATGTGTATCTTGAGAGTTTGAGGAGTGGTAATTCCTGAGTGCATTACACGATATGGTCGGATTCATTTCTTCCTCTTAGGGTTGGTTCTTTGGTGTATATCCTCTTCTTGTTCATTTTCTTCTTCCTCTTCACAATGTTATGTAAAATAATTTCTTCTCTGACACACTTATGACCTTTAGTGTATTTGCTATCTGGCTTCCTTAGCAAAGCCCTTTTGCTCTTTTTTCTTCCAATTGTTGTGGTGTCAACCTTGTAGGTTGTGGAAATATAGATGTAGCAACACTTCCTTCTTTATAGAATTGAGTGGTAGGCTTCCTTGTCTCCATTATTTTACATTCAACTTTTCTTGCTGACTTTCGAATACCTTCTCCAATGAATGCAAGGTTCCAAAACACGAACTTCATGTTGGATATTTGTCTGTTAAAGTGCCTATGAAGAGATCGATCCTGTGTTCCTACGGAATCTCAGTTACCCTTATATTCAATTTTTGGAAGTCCTCAATGTGCTGCCCCACTAAACCCTTTGTTTGAGATTTATCGATTGGCTAAAGAAGGTGTTGCTCTTTGTATCCTCATCTTGTGCTATCATTTCCTCCGTAAAAATTGACCAAGTGACAATTTTTACGGAGCAAATCACATCGATACCATACAAATGTATTTTTGTTCTAAATGTAAAGTTGCAATGCCATACCTTTTTGTGTGTTTTGCATGTTATGAAGTCAAAATATTGCTCCATCTTTATTAATCATCATGTTACGGGATCCTTTCCATCAAACTTCCTCATATCATTTTTGGAATATGGGTGGTTCTTCCCGCCAACATTAGAGGTTATGAAATGACGATTAACGTTTATTTTGTTCTCATCATGAGGTTCTTCTACTATATTTCCGCCATTGAATTTTCTTGTTTTAAGCTTGTCATCGAAGCCTTCCATGTATGCTTTTAGATCATTCTTCATGTTTTCCATGTTGTCTTTCATGTTTTCACCGACCTTAGCTTCCATGTCATCAATCTTAGCTTCCATGCCCACTTCCATGCCATCCAACTCTTAGCTTCCAAACCATTCATCTTAGCTTCCATGCCTTTCCTGTTCATCCATCTTAGTTTCCATGCCTTTCTTCAAAAACTTCCATTTCATTTTTGTTGTTCTTTGCGGTAGAAATTTGTTGCACTTATGCATAATTTTGATATGTCATGTTGCCATTATTCGTCTTCATAGTCACGGTAAGCCTTCTAAAGGCTTAATAGGAGTTTAATTCTTTTAGGGGCCATTTTAGAATCCAATGCGTGATATCTATTCTACAATGTTCCTTGGAATCAATTCAACTTGATTCTTGAGCAGACTTATGCAATTCGGAAAAAAATACACACCTTTTACTTGATTTTTTAGGAGCTGTCTGTGTGTTGAAATTGAATTATCTACGCGGTGAGAATATTAAATATATGAAATTCATTGCGTAGTAGCCTTATGAACTGTCTTTCAAATGCCACGAAAGGTTGATCGATTTGGATTCTTCAAGACAGGCTGTTCCAATCTCCCACCAAATGACCCAATTTTGTACTAGTTCGGTAGAGCGAACACTGTGACTTGCCACGTGTCAACTGTTTCATCTTTCGTCTCTAAGGTTATATCCAGCTGGTCAGGTGTGCACAACCACTTCTTACGGCACTCCAATCCGATGCCCGGAGAAAGTTGTTAAATTTTCCCCGATCACCTTTTTGAGATGAAATTCGGGAGCCTAAAAAAGCACTACATTCCACGAATCATATCTCCAAAAATATTGTAGACAAGCTCTGAAATTTTTTGAAAAATTTGCTCAGGATTTCAGCTTCGCAGCATATGATTTTCAGATTGAACCTTCATAGAAACGTTTTTATAAGCGCAAATTCCACGATGTCACGTTTAGGAGCACGAAAAAATACCTAACTTTCATAGATCATATCTGCGAAAATATTGCGAACCAAGTTCTGAAATTTTTAGAAAAACTTCCTCAAGATTTCAGCTTCGCACCCTAAACATTTCAGCTTCTGAAGCTTCATAGAAAAAAAAATTATAGTGAAAAATTCCACGATGACACATTTGATGAACGGCGAAACCCCTAGAATCCAAAGCTGCGATGCAAATGTTGTGTAACTTCGGCTCCAAAAAGAGAAAAAGATATCAACACCTTAGAAATGAGCCACTTTGAGAAGCCTCCAAATACGTACATAAATAGACAATTCTTTGATGATACAATTTACAAAACCTCTTTTAATATATAGGAGTCCATGAGGCCATAATGTAATCCTAGTGGGCCATGATGTAATCTATTGAAACCTAACAATAATAATTGAGGCACAATAATAACAAAATGAGTTACAAAAGGGTTCAATAATAACAATAAGAGGTTACACTAACAATAATAGAGGACTATACTAGTGATATAGGGACCTAACACTTATCCGAACCATTACACATGAAAACTATAATAAATCGATCATATTACCTTAATATGGTAAATAACGCAATTACATTCATGTTAATCTTGTCATTTGTCATGCCTTATATTTGAATTATTACAACGCAATTTTCCTCATTATTACCGATTTATCTTATGCATCGATTTCGGTAATTACTTAATTTGAATGAGCGTATCATAATTACTTTTGTTTTTTCACTTTATTTGTCCTATTGTTGTGCCACACACGCCACCCATAGTTAACGGTCGAGATGACCTCTCACTCGTTTGGGGCGGAAATGTCTACATGTAGATGCGACACCCAAAATTTCTTTACTGTGTCTCTGCCAGTAGATTTTTATGAACTAAAACCCCGCATTTTTAGAGAATAACGAGCTTTAACTCAGCACTTGCTTGTCTTGTTCCATTAAGATTCTTGTGTGTTGAGAACAATTAACGAAGCACATAGATGGGAGGACGTCAATTCGCACGACAAACCATAGAAATTGATCGTCTGCGATGCCGCCACGGGCAATATTAGAAAAGGCGGGGTGGATTACATACTTTACATGAGAATGCAACGACCCCATGAAGTAGTGGCCCTGCGAATTTTTTGTTAAATGCGGGAAGGTTCCTCTACGATCAGAGGAAGGAAGATGGGCGTGACCAGGTGGGATAATTGCGAAGTATCAGGCATTCTTGTGCGAGGAACCACTTGGACTTAGAAGAAGATTAGAATTCGGGAGGCCATACCAAATTTTTCAAGATGAAGGCGGATGCTAATGATCGAAGGGAGAGGAGTCCACCGAAGCCGTTGGGCGAACCATGGACAAAATTCGCTAGGATCGTGTGGAAACACGCAACATGTGACATTAGAAAAGATGTGGTAAGACCATGCATCTTAAAGTTTGTTAGGTTTGTGCTAAAAAAACGAAATGTACTATTAATACGCTGCATTCTTAAACTCTTTGTTACATGATATTGCTCATGGAATTAGAAAAGCCCGGCATGCGAATATGGTGGTTAGTCACCATTTCTTGATTCGACGATAGTAATTTATAGCTTCGCCCCGATGGCAGAGACTAGGCAGGAAGACGACATATTTTCCATTGAAGGGATGGCTTTACCTTTAGAGACGAAAGAGTGGCCGGCTTAATAGGCGGGTCCTCCACTCACGAGAAAATCCCTCAGAGCTAAAATGGAAAGTAGGAAGTTAATGGAGGGAACTCCCCGGTGTGATAACCCATTACAGAACTAAACGAGTTCGAGCGAAGAGGAACAACCTCCACAATTGGAAGGTAGTCCTCGTGCTTAGGAAGTAGAATAATTGGAAGGAAAAATTAGATTGCCTCGGACGAGGAGGAAATTAGTCACCATACCAATAGTAAAAAACAACCCGGTACGGAAGAAGGTTAAGCTGCTCGAGATAAGGAAGAGACGGCTACCATCTCTTCCGGTAGAGTAGAAAAGCAATCGGAGGAAGAAATACGTTATTCGGACGAAGAAGAGATTGAAGGAGATTCGAGGAGGAAGAACTCGAAGGTGAAATTCGGTATTCGGACGAGGAGGAAGGTAGTTATCACTGCGATGCAAATGAGGATAATATTAGCGGCCCGATGAGGATGAAACGAGGCTTTGTCGAAAATGTCCCCCGGGCCCTGCGGGAAGACCAATTGGCCCGATTTTGGCCAGCACGCGAGCAATTACGCACGGTCTGCGGACACAACGGTGACATTAATCAAATACCGAATTCTCTTGCCTTTGATATGTTGGGTGTGGGCACCGATTATCTTGTTTACTTTGTATCACAACTTTGGACCCCTGTACCTTAAAAAGGGGGCGGCAACGCGCGGAAATTTAATCGGCTAGCGGCCAAGTCCCGGGGGGGTGGCGGCAACGCTTTCGGAGCCCCCTTGCGGGGTTCGGGGGCGGTGCCCGGCTAAAACGGTGTAAAATTGCCTTGTAAAAGTATAGTAATTTCTAGTCCGTCTAGGCGGATTCATTAGGCAAATGATACGACGGGTAGAAGTTATGTGTTTAGAATAGGGTTTTGCCCTGAAGGCAACCCCCTTGTATATATGAGGGCATTGTATTGCGGTGTGTATTATAGTGTATTCTCGGAGCGAGAAACGAGAAGGAGCGCGTGAGAGAGAACAAAGGATATTACGGCGGATGTAACATCAGGTTTTGTCTCTTCGATTTTTTCTTCGGATAATAAAAAGGTAGTTTGTATTGAAATTGGGCCGTAGCCCAAGCCCAGGTGAACACGTATATACGTGTCTCTGGTTTTATGTGTTTTGTGTGCTTGTATTTTCCGCATATTTTATGTGTTTCATTGCTGTAATATTTAATTTTTCTAAAATGATAGGGGTGTGAATTGTTATGTCTTGTAATAAGCAAGATTGGCAAAGATCGATCACGAGTTAACATCATTTCAACCAACTTTGGGATTCTGAGATCTAGCCCTCACGAATGCGGAGGGATCTCTCCAATATGTACAAAGATGGATTTGTCTTTGAAGTTTGGGGTAATAATATTAGGCTAGTTATGATCAGGGTTTGTTTGGTTTTTGGATGGTTGAACATAGTTGTTGCCTGGTAATGAGAAAGATCTATATGCAAATAGGTTCAAAAGTGAGAAGTTGCAAGCAAAAAGTATAGCTTTAGCTAAGATGAAAGATGATGGCGGGTTTTTAGTTCATTGGGCTATGGAGTCATAAGAGGATTTAATTGAAACAATCGGGTCCAAGAGTGGTCTATAGGGCAAGTCATACATGCTAAGGATCTCTTTAAAGTTTCGGTTATGGGTGGAGTGATACAATAAGAAAGGAAATGACGGATACGAACAAAACGGCCCGAGATCGTAAGTACTTTGAAACTATCTAGCCTTTGATACACTTCGATAGAAAACATCATAAAAACAAAAGGTAAACTTGAAGATAACTTTTAGAGTAGAAGCTAGCGGGCGGGCACTTTCTAAATCCTCTCCCTAGCTCTTCTTTACTTGGTCATTTTTCAAGACAATCACGGAGATAACACGGGGAATGGCTAAGATACGATAAGTACTTTGAAACTAGTCGACTTTTAACACATCCACAAGAAACAATCAAATAGTTGAGAAAATAAGAAAGGGACTCGGGCTAACCTTAATTTCCTGAGTTCATCTTCACCCCCAACATGTATTGAAAGTAACATTTAAAAATAACATTCGGCTAAGACAATAAGACGAGAGAATGCCGACGTACGTACTTGAAGCTGAATTAAATCATTCTCAAATAACACGGTTGAAAGAAAACATTTAAATAAAGGTTTCTCAGCCGGGGGGAGAAGGTTAACGATACTACGATGGGTCCTAACCCTATTTAAAAAACTGTTCTTTGTAGTGGAAAAATGAAACAAATTGAAAGCATAAACCAAAATACAAGTTACGGTGAGAATAACATCACCATCGGCATGAACCGAGGATCCCATAAATCGACATGTTGATTCTTCCAAACCGATTACAATCTTCAAATCTAGTGTTTTAATCCATCTCTCTTCATAACCTAACTTTTATACGGCCCCATTTGCAAACGGAGGCTCCGAGCCGATTGAAATCCTATCTGCAATCAAGAGTCTTCGGCTCGGTTACAATTACAATGCTTCGGCGATTACATTGGTAACCAGCCTCTCACTCATCTTCTACGAAGTATTTGAAAGGATGAGGAGGTGAGATACGATGAAAAGAATCTCAAATACAATTGATGTAGAATTAATGTCTTCTTGGCCTTTGGGGCTCAAATGAAGAGACTATACGGGTGTTTGCTTTGGTAATTGTTTCACAACGATTCAGGCTCGGTAGGAGCTTTTGTTGACATTTGTGGCTGCGTGTGATGATAGGGATTGCTCTCTTAAACCTATTTTCATTAAATCATGTGAGAAATAACTCTTTTACTGCATTGCTTTTGAGCCAAAATATATGACTTGATCAATAAATTCGGTTCTTGATTGAATCCTTTGAGGCACGGTGGCGTTGTAGTCGTTGGGAGAATCAATTTGCCTCCATATGTGGCGGTGAAGGTTTTACGATAAAAAAACTTTAGATTTTCCTTTAATGTGTTTAGATGCGGGTATTAGGCGATACGATAAGCATCTTAGCCTTAATCCCCACAAATACGTCCACTAATCGCACATTCGGTTCATTTTTTGGTCTTCAACACTCTGATATTCTTTCTGCGGCGATCTTCATGGTTTTTCTATCGTGCGAAGTGCAACATGAGGGTATACTCAGAGCATCGATACTGATAAAAAACCAATGAAACATGATATTTAACCACTATGAATGATCTTCCTCGGAGAAAGGAACAAAGGAGGAGTCGTCACCCTCTGTCGCCAAAACCTCTTTGGAAATGAAGAAAATACATTCAAACTGCAAAAAACACGAAAAACGTTATATATAATCACAAGTATTTGGTTTTACGCATCGGGAGCGTACGGGAGGTATGGTAGTTGGATGGCATCATCCAACGGTAGGATTAATCTTAGAATGTTCGAAAAAGCATGGGGGGAAAGAGGATTAGAAATCGAGCCGTCGATTCGTGCCGAGATCGACGGTCGGGGGTGACTACGGGGGGTTCGGATGTACGGAAGAAAAATTTTGAGGCATACCCGAGCGTGGTAAACTACGCGTTGATACGGATTAGTTTGGACGGTCGAATGGGACCGAGGCATTGAAAGTCAAACGGTACGGAGAAGAAAACGAGGAATCAAGCATTTGAATGTGGGTAGTCGATGCAAAGATCGGCCCGGTCGTCGATTCTCGGCCGCCCTTTGATGGTTGTGTTAACATGCACACATGTTGGTTAAAGGTCGAGCCGAGGTCCAAAAGGTCGACATCGCGTCGGATGGAGGGCCGAATCGGGGCAGGTGGAGGTGGATTCATTTGCGTGGTTATGATACGACGGATAACTGACGCGAGGGGCGGGTATGCGGCGGTTTGAACGAGGGCGGGGAGGACACGCGTCGCGCCAACATGGAATCAGCGAGGCGCGACGGGGGAGAAAAAACGCGGGGGGGCGCGAAAGCGGTGCGGAAAAGTGCGCGCGGTTTTGGAGTGGGGGAACGGTGGTGGGGACCCTTTGGTAAGTTGCGTTAGCGCGGGTCGATACGTAAGGATTGGATGAACGGCCAGAAATCGCTCCACAATTGCCGGGCGGGTTTTTTAATAAAAATAATGAAATGACGGGTTTATAACATTCAAAGGTTTTAGTGTTTTTGGGCGGAGAAATAATATTAAAATGGACAAGTGCCCAAGGGTCTTGCGATTGGTTACGGCGCTCGGTGCATGGAGGAAAGAGGTAGGGGCTTGGCCTAAGGGGCTTGGGGCCAGCGCATAGAAAATGTGCGTTTCTATGGTTTTTTAATGGTTTTCAAGGGAAATCAAGGTTCGGACAAGGTCAAAAGTGAGTTTTAACCTTAGGGAATGGATTTTTTATGAAGGGACAAAGGGAAAACATATGTTTTTGTGGGGTTTTTATGGAAAAAAAGAAAAATGGAGAATGATGTAGGATTGGATGAAAGGAGGGGAAAGAAGGGGAATGCGGCGGTATTTGACTTGGATTTTTTGTAGGATATCCCAGAGGTTTTTGAAGTATGAAACTGACTGAGTATGGGATATGAATGAGGAAAAGAGGTGGAGCCTTATGGGAACTTCAGAGCCAACAATTTTTAGAGATGGTGTTCCTTGAAACTCCCAAAGTTCTTAGCCACCTTTTGGTACATGTAAAATATTATGGGTGGCTAACGGTGAGCTCCACATGGGGATGGTGCCTTCTGAAGAGCATCAAATTCGGACTTGATTCTTACGGGATGCGACTTGTACTGATCCTTTGGATTGCTCTCTTTTCTTCAAGGATGATCTTGCTCACCTTACGAAAAATAGGGTCAATCTCATGAAAGATAAATGAACTTCATCGATACAAATTTCTACTGCAGTCTGCGATCTAACATTTTTCTTCATCGAGTGCTTGGATTGGCAAACTCTTTTCACAACATTTTATTCTTTTGAAAGCATAAAAAGCTAATCTACTTCTACTCCTTATTTCTCCTTGAACTAAGATTAAATAGTTGAAGCTCAAATATTTCTCTACCTATTCTCTTGTCACATTGGGATTAAAGCTGTCCAACGGGCTTTCATTCTCTAAATTCTAAAGCGAGAAATTTAAAAACAGTCCAAGTCAAGATTAAAATTTGTTGACTTCTTTTATCTTGATCTCTGGCATAAAAACAATTTGCACATAGATTATTATTTGCAGAAAAATAAAAACAAAATGGAAGGCTTAAGATCTGAAAATCTTGAAGCAACGCCTTCCCTTTTTCTGACTGTTTTGCTTTTGTTTGAGTTGTCTTTAACATACAGTTCAAATTTTAATTTGATTAGAACAGGATCTCTCTTTTATGACTCACATAGAAAGCTTGAGTTTGAATCATCATCTATTTGGAAACTTTTGGTTCGGATTTTGAGTTTATTTGAACCTTCATTTCAACCTAATCTATCTACGCTGATAAGCCAAGATTGAACGGTTTGGCAAATCACATTATCTACCCTATCAACAATAAATTGAAAACTAATTTAGTCAAGTTTTAGGGTGACTAGCTAGAAGTGTGTTTCGGGGAGTGGCATTTGAGCTTGCACACTTTCAGCATTTGTTTCTCTTTTTGTGGGGCTTTGCCTTTCTTGTTTTCATTCCTGCCCTCTTTTCATTTTTTATATTTTGTTTTTTTATTTTTTGATTTTCATAACTTTGAATACAATGGTGGATGGAATATTCATAATGGAAAAAGATAAAAAGGCTTCAAAACATAACATGGATCAAGAGAAGTAATGCTTAAGCATCTTGCCATTGGCTTCGGGGCCCCCAAACAATTGTTCCATCCGGTTCTGTAAAGAAAAATGCGTGTACCCGGCGAATGAATGAATAGAGTAAGGGCCAAGCCATAGATTATCAAATTTTCCATGCTTGCCCTTTTCTTCCTTCTTGAGTCCCACTTTAAAACTTTGTCCCCAATTTTGAAATTGATGGCTTTTGCTATTCTATCGAATCTTCTTGATACTATCTTGCCTGCAATGCTTTGTTATACACTTCCTCCTACGGTTTCTTTGGAGATGAATGGTTTGATTTATTCTTGGTCATGTCATTTCTTCGTTTGCAACTCTTGGTCAACTTCATAACTGGTACACCAAGGCTATTGGAAAAGTGCATACATGCCATACAAAAAACTGAAGGTGACATACCAATAGATTTCTTCAAATTTGTCATGACCCAAAGTGCATGGATCGGCTTTGTGTGCCAAATTTTTATTGTCCTCTGACAGTTTCTTGATTATGTTCACTAAGCTTTTGATGGAAGATTCTGCAAGTCATTACCTTGAGGTAATAGGTTGTGGTCTCCAATGTTGTCTAATACTTGTGACCGAATTCAACCATTTTCTTTGATCAAATGTTTTGTTCACATTTATGCTGATGATCTTGGTAGGGCCGGTGAAATACGGAGAGGATGTTAGTCTCCATAAATTTTATGATAAGCTGAATCATTGCTTTGCCTACAAGGAATGGCTTCTATCCTTAGTAAATGATACGGCGGCGGTAAGAATCCACCTATGTTGGGCGGAAGATGGTGGATGGATTTCTCCTATGAAGTCGAAGTCCCCACTATTGAAAAGGGCTTGACGATGATTGGATGCGAGAGGGCGAGGGGGTAGTAATTTTCTCTTGCCTTCAAACAATTGGCATTGCTGCAGTAGTGGTCATCTTGTGTATATCGGGAAAAAGAGTAGGCCAATAGAAACTAGACCTCAAAATTTTGTTGGCTATCGACTTCAGTCACAAATGACCTCCACACTCTCCTTCATGGAATTCACTGCTTAATCTTCTCTTGCATCAAACTCGAGGCAAACATTTAAGTAATATTCCACTTGAATTTTTCCAATAAAGACATTTATCAATATTACAATAGTTTACAACTTTTAACTTTTAGGAATCTTGCCTTTGTTTTTGATAAACCAAGAGGTGTATATTGATTAAGCAAAACATAAATAATGTCGGTATACCAAAATTCCAAAATGGTCTTATTAAGTGAGAATTATTCTTGGTCATCGAAAGCATTAATCATATTAATATCAAGAACTTCACAATTTCGCTCGGCCATTAATTCATGAACCTTGGCCTTTGATGAGCTTAGTGGGTTTTATCTCTAGTCATGTTCAAGAATAACAACAATCCATACTCTCTTGTCGGGTCACGTATTGGGATGTCTTTGCTCGCCAGATGCAGGACAAGGCAATGATGTGTGAGTGAAGGATGTATACTCTAAAGTCTTTCAAAGCCTTCACCCAAGCAAAAGCCTGTTTTTCCATAATATTGTACTTCAAAGGGGCATCCCTGTTACCTTGCTAAAATGCAATGAAAGTTGCTCTTTATATTGTGGATTTTTACGTAAAGGACAACGGCTATAGGCATGTTACAGATACCAAACGAGAAAATGCAAAGTCTTTTTGAAAAATCGGGACTTATATGGTCGGTGTTTTGGTTAATGCTTGTTTTACTAATTCAAAGGATATCTTTGCTTCCGAGATTGCATTTACCCCTTGCTCCTTCTTCAACATATTTGTGATATTCCTAAGGAGCTGCAGCGTTAGGTTATGGATGAACCTTCTCAAAAAGTTTATCTTTCCAATGAAATACGCAACTCTTTTATGTTTCGAGAGGATGAGAGATTTGCAATATGGCCTCAATCCTCCTTGGATCTATCTTTATACCCTCCTCGAAATGATGTGCCCAAGAATTTTACCTTCTTGGAGCCCAAATAAGCATCTTCTTAGGGTTTAAAGATATACCAAACTTTACACTTCTCGAAAACTTTCCTCAAATGTTCTAAGTGTTCTTCATGTTTTTTGAAAGCACGGTTACATCATCAAGATAGATAATGATGAAGAAGCCCAATTCTTCCGAGAATGCTATGTCCATGGCTCTTTGAAAAGGTTGCTCCAACATTCGACTGGACAAAAGGCATTTCCACATACATGAAGGTGCCCCGGGGTGTAGTAAAGGCTGTCTTTAATTGATCATCGGGGTGGACTAAGACTTGATTATGTCTTACTGAATAATACATCGCAAAAATTCTGGACCTACCACCCTTTGTAAAATATGATCCCATCTTGGGAAAAGGAGTAGTTGTCTTTAATGAGGCTTTGTTTAAATTTCTAAAGTCTATCTGGCTTGATTTCTCCGATTTCTTTCACAGAAAGACACAGTTAGATACCCATTAAGAATATCTAATAGGGACAATAATACCAACATCGTGCATCTTCATGATTTCCTTCTTAACCAATGGCAATGGGTGAAGTTTACTTCTCTTATGATTCTGTTTGAATAGTTTTTGGTTTTTCCTTAAGAGGGATTTTGTGTATTATTTTAATTGTCATAGGACTTAAGATCTTCGTAACTCCATACAAAAACATAAGAAAAATTCTTTGAACAACTCTATGTATTTGAGTTTAATGTGAGGGTAGCAAAGTTTTGGACGGATTTGATCATTTGGTTTCTCCAAAAACTGCCTATGTTGCATTCCTCCTTGATTTCTACGGAAGTTCCAGTTTAGGTTTATTGGCCACATCATTAAAATCAAACAATTCTTCCACAGAAGGGGCCAAACCCTTGGGCAAATTATCATCCTTAGAATGCAGTTTCCAACTCCCTGTTTGATTACGCACTCAATTCTGTTTGGTTTTCTAAACATAGCAGTACGAAGGTAAATATCAACGGAGAAGGTTCTTCTTCACCAAGAAAATTTTCTTCACTGTGATCTGTATCATGGTCTAAATTTGAACTATGGAGTTCAAACTCATTTACGAATTGCATGAAGTCTTCTATTTTTTATCTCATAAAAAATAACGATATTTCTTGTTGTCTAAGACCAATTTGGTACAGAATTTTATACGAGATGTGTCATCATATAGTATTGGGGGTTTTCATGACAAAAGGCTAAATTGTGAAAGTTTGCAATGTTTCTTTTCCTTGGGACAAAAGTTAGGTTGGTCTCCTCTGAGCATTTTCAAAAGACCATGACATCATTCGATAGGCCCTAAGTACGGGATGATTTTCATTATACTCCCTATTGACTTGCCTAATTATTAACTCGAGAATCCCCATACACATGTATTCTCTTGGCTCCCTAATTTCTTCAAGAGATGCAAGCCGAAAAGGATTCGTGATACATATATTGTTGGAACACTAAAAGTTTAATTTCATGAATACATTCTATATGTTTGTTTTCGGTGTTAATCGAAATCGTTCCACTGCACCGGCGTTTGTTTTAGTGCGTGACCCATCAAAATACATAGTCGAGGAGAGGGATCATTTTCGGTTTTATCGGTTTGGTGCATGTCCTCTCGTATGATTTGACTCCTCAAGTTTTTCATTGGTTTGAGGATTTTTCTATTGTTGTCGAGTTTTTAAGTTTAATGGATTGATGATTTTTAGTTCAAGACTTTGTGTTTGGTTTGCTAGGATTTTTAGATACATTAAACTATTTTAGCGATCCGGCGTTGTATTCATCTTCCTCTAGTTTCGACCCGTATACAGTAGAGTGATTTGTTACGTGAGGGTTTCATCATTAAACATGATAAAGAATCAAGGCTCGTACTTACGGCATACGGAGGGGAGTTTTGAGGGCTTTGTCTTGACTTTTCTTGTGTGTGCATGTGGGACTCCTGTATAAAGTCTTCTAGTCGATTGAAAACGGGGATAGTGGCATAGGTCATGTCCATTTTCATAGTCCCTTGTAACTTAGCCCCCTAAGATCTTGATAAAAGCATTCATACTTTGGGGGTACATCAGCCACAACAACATCCATAATTAAGCATTTGGTGGGAATGCGGGCTAAGTTAACACAAAGGTCTTTGATCAATCCTAGACATTTAACTATGCTTGGAGTAAAAGGAGTACGAGTCTTTGTAGATGCTGTTAATTTCAAGACTTGAGCTTTCCATTACGGCTTTCGGCATTAAATTATGGGAAGCGCTTAGTCTGCATAGCATTATGTAGAATTTTGGCATGAACGTTCAAACTTACATAGAAGGAGGGCAGGTCCCTCTTGAAACTTACCTTCAATATTTGGACCAAAAATAAGCTGCGGATTTGATTTGTCATTAAGATTGGTGTATCCTCATTTTCTTCTATGTTCAAAGCCTTCAAAATTTTGGACCTATATACATGTTGGGCGGCCTAACTCGGTCGAAAGGAATAGAAAATTTTAATCTTTGAGATTTCTGTTCCGGTGAAAGAAATTGATTCTTTAAGATTATGATTTGACCTTGTTCTTTGCCACTTTATCGGCAACAACAACTTATTTGATTTGTTTTTATCTACAGTTAAACAGGTTGTTTTTACCCGGGAGTACTAGCGGGGTGTTCGTCTTGCTAATGTCTACACTACTGTTTCGAATTTTGAGTGTCTTTTCTTTGTACACGAGAATTATCGATAGCATTTTATCCTTTTGTTTGACTATTTTGAGCTTGGTTGCGATGCTGTTTGAGAAGGTTTGTCAGAGGTTTTGTTGTTGGGGTTTGTTGATTAGATATACTTACGAGTTCCTTATTCCTTTGAAGGTTCGGTCATGGCATTTTCCATGTCTGGACAATAATTTTGATTATCATCCCTTTTGTCATCATAAGGTGTGTAAAGACGCTCTTTTACTGTCATAATGAACCTCAAAGCTATCATCATCTACCCCAAATAATTTTATATCATCGTCCTCTGTTATTTGATCGGTTTCCTCAACCTCACTTACATAGTTTTGATGAAAGGGAGGAGTGATCTATTGATGTCTTCACTGAGTCTGTTTGGAGTTGATTCCTTCTAACATTGATTTTGGTTTGGTTTGTTTTGAGGAGCGTTTGATTTAGACTTGCTTGCGCTCTCTCTAGAATGCTCATTTTCTTCATCATTTCTTCCATCATTCTTTCCATTTTTGAGCTTGAGGTAGTAGGGGTGGATTCCTCCTGCGAAGATACTCTCTTTTAGCTTTCATTCTTGCTCTCTTCTCCATTAGGTTTACTTCCACGGAAGGCACCTCTTTTGCATATCTTCAAGGGTTGCAAAAACTCATTCTTTGAGTGAATAGGTCATGTCGGCATCAAACCCTTTAGGAAACTTGTTTAAGATATGAGCCATGGGAGTTTTAGTTAAGGAGAAAGTGCATTATACACCACCATTAAATCTAGGTACAATAAGCACAATACACACACTTTCCCCTAGGTTTCTATGGAGATTGTTATAGTCAACAAGAACTTGGAAGCGGTTCTTTACTTCCCATTTGTTTAAGAATGTTTGATGGAAACCTTGAAGATCATTAATACTATGGGGCCTAAGCCTTTGAACCATTTCCTTGCTTCTCCCAGGACACGAACAAATAATCTGGTTAGCCAGAATCATCATCAATTTCATTTCGTCAAAGTAGTCATTCATCTTGTCCACATGTTGTGATGCTTTTGTAGTATTGCTAGCATCATGCGATGGAGTTTTTGGACTAATAGTCTGTGGAAGATTCACTAATGGTACGGGAAGGACTAAGGGCATACCATGCGCCATGATAGGTGGTGGGGGTGGATTGACGGTGGGGGTGGAGGCTGGAAATGAAGTGGTTTGAACGGTGGATGAAGGACGGGGGAAGCAGTGGATGGAACAACGGTAGATTCTTTGAGAGCTGATCTTGGATGAGAGACACCTAGATTATGTAGAAAATGTAAATCGAGAGGTGTTGATTGTCTATTCCCAAGGTGTTCACTTGTTTCGGAGATGAAAGTGAAGCCTCGAGTCTAGGCGATCTAAATCACCAAATGACCTAGTCCTAAATGGATTTAATAGGTCAACTTGTGATTGTTGCGGTAGAAAGATTTTCAAGGATGAATTAGCTCTTAGGTATGATCTGAAAACAATTGAAGATTCTATCTTAGGAGACTTCCTAAGGATTATTTACGGGTTATCAACTATCTCGGGTGGATAGGGTTGGATGGGCTCTAGTGTGAATCTTTCTAGGAGCCATATGTTGTGTTCAGACAACGAGAAAGAAGTTCAACCGAATTATGACGGAGTCTTTGAGAGGGTTAACTAATTTGTTTTCACAATTTAAATCCTACGGCCTTCTAAGCTGAGTTTGAAGGATATTACAATGATAAGGGTTCTTCCCGTTAAGTCTTAAGGTCTTGTTTAGGATTGTGGAGTCGCCGGTGGAAATTTAGAGTGTGTCCAAAAAGTATATCCACCACGATTAGCACGGAAGCATTCCTTTTCAAGGATATCTCAAAACACAACAAACTCTAACGATTGACCCAGGAGGGCATTCACCAGGATATGTCACCTCTAAAAGAGGATGAGATCTGGAAGCTGCACGGCCCTTTCCGGACTGTTGTCTAAGAGTATGAAGTAAAACACATCCAATGGTAAGTGAAATGTAAATAGTGTTTTACTACCAATACGAAGTTCTTTTTGGTATTTTCTGAATTTTTTTATTTATAGCTGCAGAATGTCCTAACTTTGCTTCAAAACTTAGCTACGGTTATGAGACAAAGACAATCTACTCTTGTAAGCTGGGCAGCTGATTTCTCAAGGTTAGATAAAAAGCTTATAAGAATCTAAGGTTTTCCACAACATCCTTGATTCAAACAAGTTTCATTATGATTACCATTTACGTGGTAGTGCTTGAAAGGAAATTTGCTTTTTACTCACAAAGTTTGTGTGAAAATAAAAGGAAAAAAGATGAAAACTCAACTCAATCCCCGGCGGGTAAACGGAAATGTTATGTCTGTAATAAAGCAAGATTGGAAAAAAATCCGATCACGAGTTAACATCATTTCAACCAACTTTGGGATTCTAGGATCTAGCCCTCCTCAATCCGGAGAGGGATCTCTCCAATATGTACAAAGATGGATTTGACTTTGAAGTTTGGGTAATAATATTAGGCTAGTTATGAAGTCCAAGGGCTTGTTTGGTTTTTTGGATGGTTGAACATAGTTGCTATCGAGGCGGAAAGATCTATATGCAAATAGGCCCAAAAGTGAGAAGTTGAAAGCAAAAAAGGCCAAAACTGGCTAAGATGAAAGATGATGGCGAGGTTTCGGTCCATTGGGCTATAGGTCATAAGAGGATTTAATTGAAACAATCGGGTCCAAGAGTAGTCTATGGGGCAAGTCATCTATGCCTAAGGATCTCTTTAAAGTTTGATTTATGGAACGGGTATTCTGATAAGAAAAGGAAATAGCCGAGATGCGGAGACAAAGAGTAGCGAGTTACGGTAAGTACTTTGAAACTAGCAGGCCTTTGACCGGGCACTTAGGAAAAACGAGAGAAAAACTAGGATACGAGTAATTACTTTGAAACTATCAAGCCTTTGATACACTTCGATAGAAAACATATAAAAACAAAGGGAAACTTGAAGGCAACTTTTAGAGTAGAAGCTAGCGAGTAGGACACCACAAATCCTCTCCTAGCTCTTCTTTACTTGGTCATTTCCAAGACAGTACGAGAGATAACAGAATGGCCTAAGATCGATAAGTACTTTGAAACTAGTCATCTTTTAGCACATCTGGAAACAATCCAAGTAGTTGAGAAAATAAGAAAAGGACTCGGGGCTAACCTTAATTTCCCCTAGGTTCATCTTCACAACATGTATTGAAAGTAACATTTAAAAATAACATTCATCTAAGACAATAAGATGAGGGAATGCTGACATCCTATTACTTGGTAAAATTAAATCATTCTCAAATAACACGGTTGAAAACATTTAAATAAAGGTTTCTCGACGGAGAAGGTTCTTGGAAATTCTGATGAGTCCTAACCTATTAGTATTCTTTATAGTGGAAAGTGAAACAAATTGAAAAGAAAAACAAAATACAAATTCTGATGAGAATAACATCACCATCGGCATAGACCGGATCCCATAAGCCGGCTTGTATTAATGCTTCAAACCGGTTACAATCTTCAAATCCAATGTTTTAATCCATCTCTCTTTAAGCCTAACTTATACGACACAAGCGAGCTCCAAGAGCAGTGAAATCCTATATACGATCAAGAGTCTTGACTGGAGTTACAATTACAATGCTTCGGCCTTGGGAAATTGCATTGTAACCAACCTCTCACTCATCTTCTACGAAGTATTTATAGAAGGATGAGGAGGTGAGGTGATGAAAAGATCTCAAATACAATTAATGCAGAAAGAGTGTGCTTCTTGGCCTTTGGGGGCTCAAATGAAGAGACTATACGAGGTGTTTCAGCATTAACTATTTTACACTTACGATTCGGAGCTCGGTGGGAGCTTTTGTTGACATTTGTGGGTTTGTGTGTGATGATAGGGTTACTCTCTTGAGCCTATTTTTCATTACGAATACTTCAAAGAAATAACTCTTTGGTGCTTTTAAAGGCAAAATATCTAACTTCAATCAATAAATTTGGTTCTTGATTGAATCCTTTGAAACACGAAAGGTGGCGGCTGGTCGTTAGGAGGAATCAATTGCCTCCATACGAGTGGTGAAAGGTTTTACGATAAAACACTTTAGATTTTCCTTTAATACGTATTTAGATGCGGGGATTAGGCGTACGATGTTGTCACTTGGCCTTAATCCCCAAAATCTGTCCACTGTCTATTTCATTACGGTTCATTTTTTGGTCTTCAACATACGATATTCTTTCTCCTATGGCAGTCTTCATGGTTTCTCTGCGTGCGGTACACGTACGAGGTATGTAAGGCATCAATGCTTGATAAAACACCAATGAAACATGATATTTACCCACAGAGATGATATTCCTCGGAGGAAATGAACAAGGAGGGTCGTCACCCTACTAAATGGCAAAAACTTCTTTGGAAATGACAAAAATACATTCAAACACACAAAAAAACACGAAAACGTTATATATAATCTAACGTGTTTGGTTCTGTTGCATTGGGGGCTTGTGCGGAAGGAGTATGGGCCGTTGGGCGGCATCATCCGATAGGCCGGGATTTAATCTCGAAATGTTTGAAAAAGCATGGAAAGTTAAATCGAGTTGTCGGTCACGCGAGATCAGCGAGTCGGGGTGACTACGGGGAGTTCGGATGTACGGAGGAAAAATTTTGGGGGCCTGCCCCCATGGTGAAAGCTCGCCATTGATGCGGATCGGTTTGGACGGTCGAATGGGACTAGGGGCGTTGAGAAGTCGAGCGGAAGATACGGAGGAAAAGCAATGGAATCAAGCATTTGAATGTGGACGAGTCGATCTACAAAGATCGATGGCGGAGATTGATTCTTGGCCATCACGATGAGCGTGTTAATGTGCGCACATGTTGGTTAAAGGTCGAAGCGAGGTCGAAAAGGTCGACTTGTCCGTCGGATGGGAGGGCCCGGATCGGACGGTGGAGGTGGATTCTGTTGCTTGGTTATGATGCGACGGATAACGCACGGGGAGCGACTTTATGCGGCGGTTTTGAAACGGGGTAGAGGACATCGTCACGCGGCGTATGGAATCCAGCCAACGAGAAAAAAAGAGCCTTGGGGCGCGGTGCGGAAAATACCGCACGGTTTTTTGGAGTGGGGAGCAGTGGCGGGGACCCTTTGGTAAGTTGCGCTTTCACGTGGCAGATTGATGCAATAGTTGGATGAACGAGTACAAGATCGCTCCTGATTGCAGGCGGGTTTTTTTAATAAAAATAATGAAATGATGGGTTTTATAACATTCAAAGGTTTTTAAATGTTTTTGGAAGTCCGGAAAATAATATTAAAATGGATAAGCGCTCGAGGTCTTGCGGTTGGTTACGTGGCTGAGTGCATGGAGGAAAAGAGGTAGGGGCTTAGCCTAAGGGGGCTTAGGACCGACGCATAAAAGAAAATGTGCGTTTCTCTTGGTTTAATGGTTTTCAAAGGGAAATCAAGGTTCGGACAAGGTCAAAAAGTGAGTTTTTAACCTTAGGGAATGGATTTTATGAAGGGATAAAAAGGGAAAACATATGTTTTTGTGGGGTTTTTATGGAAAAAAAGAAAAATGAGAATGATGTAAGTTGGAAGAAAGGGAGGGGAAGAGAATGCGGCGGTATTTGACTTGGATTTTTTGTAGGATATCGAGGTTTTTGAAGTAGCAAAACGAAGTATGGGATATGGATAGAGGAAAAGGCTGGAGGCCTTATAGAGACTTCAAGAGGCAACAATTTTTAGAGATGAAAATTGCTCCTTGGAAGACTCCCAAAATTTCTTAGCCACCTTTCGGTATAACAGTAATGTGGGTGGCTAACATGGTGATCAGCTTGACAGAAACCCTAGAAGCTGAGGTTGCTTCTCTACGAGATGCTGTGAACGGTGCGCATACTAAGCCAACATTCGACAAAACCCCCGGAGGCATGAGAGTTAAGCGAGTAAAATGATTCTTTGAGGAATCTAGTCAAAAACATGAGGTATGGAACAAGAACCCCGAAGAGGTCACCGGGGAAGAAGATGTCAGCGAGGGCACGGCTCAAAACCTGGCGAGCGATTGGGGTCGGATGAGCAATTTGCTGTTCAGCACAAGAAGAATAAGAGAACAAGCGGAAGTTGAGAAGCTTCGTAGAGAAAGGAAAAAGCTTCATAAGCTGATTGAAGCGACTCGAGGCAAACTATTGGGGTTTAAAGAATAGACGGACACCTAGCGAATCCCTAAAAGAAGAAACCTGTCATCGGAAATGAAGATCGAAAAGGAGAAGAATGCTTTGCTAATAGAAACCCTCAAGTGAAAGAAGAAATACATACACAGGCTGGTTATGGGGATTTGACAAAGGCAAAAGCAGTGTCCCAACATCGATTGTTCGAGAAGAACTGTTCTAAGTGAAAATATTCAATCTAGTAGTCGACAAACCTTTAGTGATCCTTTGATAATTAGACTACAAGAAGAATTGGCACGAGGGCCCGAATCGAGAGGCAGAAGTTGGAAGGGATGCGTGTCCCAAGGAAGAAATATCAAGAATTACGTATGAGGATAGAAAATCATTCATGAGGTGGCAGAGCTCATGAAAAACGTCGAGAGGCGGAGATGAAAGTCGACAAGGTAAACAATTAAAACTATCACGAAATCAAATGGATATCTCTGCTCCACATCTTGATGTCTTAGCTTGTGGGTGCTTTGCCAAAAACTATGCTTTATTTACATTAGAAAGATATTTGCAATTAAAAATCAAGGCGATTAGGGCTAGCAAATCAATAGAGCTAAGAACTATAAAGCGACACGATATCATGCGCAAGCTTTATAGAGACAAAATGCGATTACTGTTGTGTGAGTTTTATTTTCATAATTTAATTCTTGAAAATAGTCGCCAGATCAAATCCTAGCCCTTTTTATTGGAGATGTACGGTTTCGGGCATTCATTTCCTTTTGTCATAAATCAATTAAAGTGGCTTAAAGCCTACGATGCCTTCCAAAGGCGGGAAAATGAATTGGATCTATGGGTCGGGAGTGAACCTGAACCCACTTCAATTATGGGCTAATCGGAAAATTCTAATGATAAGGAAAAGTGTTACCCAAACTGCGGGAGCCTGTTCATAAGTCAATCATTTTGAAAGGAATGATTATTTTTCATCGTAGGGACCAGGCTTATGTAGCGACCAAGATCCGATGGAGAACCTCGAGTCAAAATGTACAAAATAGGGAGCCATATAATTATAGGAATTTTGGGCTAGCTGCGAACCGTTCATTGCCTATAGCCATCTTGTTTTGAAAGAAGGACCATTTTGGTTGGGGTGTAGGTTACGCGACCCCATTGTTTGGTATACACTTTGGATTACAAAACTGTTGGAAGCTTCAGGGATAGACGGAGCATATTCTTGAAGAGTTAGGCGCAGATCATGGTTTTAGGCCTCTCGATGACAAACCTTCTCCAGCTTACTCGTATTTGCTCTCATGTAAATTATAGTTTTCATGAGGACATGAAAAAGGTTGAGCGAGGGGGTATGTTGGGCATTGAAAGAGTATGAAATTCCTATGTATTTATTTCATTCTTCCTGTAAATATACTTCGGTTTGTCTTGAAAAGGTAATCTATCATGATAATTTTAATTAATTTGGAAAGGTTTACATTGAGTCTAAAAAGGATGACTAAAGATTGTTTTTTATTGTCAAATCAAGAATTCAAAGAGGTGAAAGCGAAAATTTCGTATCAAAGGCATATTTGAAAAACCACTCTGAATCCTACTCCATTGTGATGAACCATATTCGATTTGAAGCCAAGAAGATGCGAGCAGTTGCTAGAAAGAGAGCGAGCAAACTCGGCCCTAAACTAAGCAAACGGAAGCTTGTGATAAAACAAAGAAGGTGCGAATCCCTCACGATCGAAGATCTGAGGGATCAACGTACAAACTTATCATCTTTCTTGATTTGTCGAGTCCAAAGATAGAATATAAAGGAAATGATCTTTGGTAATCGGGGACGGTGGATTGTTGTTGTAAAGAATTTCATATTTCCTTTGCAATCGAATAATTCTGAATATATTTGTCGTGTTTCTTGTCTGTAATGTCTTTTGATTAATATAAAAACACCGGTTTCACTTATTCTTTAGAATTCGGGTTAGACCAGTGAGTGTTCACTGGTGCTAAGGGCCGGCTGCGGTGGATTACTATGTTTTTGTATTATTAATCTTTGTTTTTTAATGCAAGTGTGTTTCATATTTATTTGCATTACGAGTTGTTTCATTGATTGTAAAACAAACGTTGATTCATTGTTGTTTCATTTATCAAACTTATTATTATCTATCGGCGGTCTTTACTTTCTGCGGTGAGTTGTTCCATTTTGTTATGGTTTGTTGTTAGATTACAATTTAATTTGTGTCGACGGAGTTTGAGTTCGAAGATTTAATTGTTCGAATTGCGTTAGAATCGTAGTTGTTGTTTCTTTGAAAAATTGTAATTGTTGTTTCTTTTATGCTACTTCCATTTTACTTTTAGTTTCATTTCCTTTGAGTTGTTTCCACTTTCTTTGAGATCTCTAAAGCGTAGAGGACGAGCTAATCATTCCAAGTTCCCGATTTAGGCATCTCACATCGATTTCTAAGGGAAAAGTTATTGCCTCTTTGCATCACGATCGATGTCCCATAAGGTCTTGTAGTGTAGCCCACTTTACATTTTTGTTATTTGCAATTAGATTTATTTTCAAGCATTTATTATGCATTTGTATTTCTTGTGCTGCATCTTCTGGGGAATTGCTCTTAGACAATTGCAACCTTAGACGAGGAGTACACTCTTGGAATAAAAGAACACTCTTTCAGTTGATGATTAATGTTAGGATAATTAGGTGTTCAAAAGATACACTCTTTATGACTCAGCAGTTGCATTTTCACTTTCTATTATTGCAACAAATATTTTAAGTCTGGCAAATATGCTATTTTATGACCCCGGGATCATCACTTACTACTAATTTAGAGCATCATTATTATATTGCGCTGTCCAAGAGAAACAATGAAGAAATAAGGACCCATTCCTAATGGGAAAATTCGAGTGCGGAGTTCATTCGAAATGCATGGAAGATGTCAAAGGAGTAGACATATTGAGATGAGAAAATCTTTCTCCTCTCTAGATGACACTCTCTCGATGAGCATGCCATAGCTCAAAGAGAGACTTCTGCAGCAAATCCAAGGCCTCTTTGGTTTTGAAGCCATGCATGAGAGGAGGTTTCATCAGAGGTCCCATTGGAGGTGCACTTCAACATTTCATGAAGTAGAAAAGTTCTTCAAAGGTTGGAGGAGCATGGTGTCCTACCATGGGAGGATACAAAGCAATGGAAGAATGAGATCCATCACCTGTTGGGATGAGTGGATGGCGAGTATGGAGCAAGAGGTCTCCAAACCCCTTGCGGATCTGCTTGATACGGGCCGGCAAGAAGCATACTGCATTTTAGCATTGTTTTTGGGGAGAGTTTGGTCACTACCCAAAAATTTCCTATTTCCTTATCTCATGCCTTGAGTCTCAGTAGGGGATGCATGGCTATTGAGAAGATATTTTGGACATTATATGTCAAATATTATGTCCATATATTTTCTTTTGTTTGAGGAATATGTCTTAAGTGCTCACATGTACTTATGTTTGAGATATATTTCATGTATGAACATTCTTTTGGGAGGAAGGATAACTTCCCCATGATGTATAAGGGAGGTAGGGTTGTACTATGTTTATGAGGCATCTCACATGTCCATCATTGTATTATTGCTCCATGATGCATTTGGATAATGCAAGGAGGCAACAAGAGTCCTTGTTGCTATGGCTATTAAGAGAGTATGGTTGGAATTTCTCCATACTCATCATGATGTTTTAGAAGGAATGTATGGCACAATGTCTTGTTATTTTAATCATGTAAAACTGATATATATTGTTTTTACTACCACACGATGAATGAGCACTCATGCACAACTAGTACTTTGTTGGAGGACAACTTGCCACATGATATTAGAAGCACCAATTGGGAAAAATGCACTATATCACTGGATAGACCATTGGTATCATGAAACCATCAACATTATTCTAATTTGGATGCCAAATGGTGAAGAGGTGCCATTCATTTGGATGGGATGCATTGGGCTAGCATGATTCATGAAAAGGGAGATTTGATCTTTGGAGATATATTCTTCTTCTTGCCACTTGAGTGAAACCTGTTGCTTGGCCCAAGATCGATGTGTACTCTACAATTGCCATGGGTGGAGAGGAAGAGAGCATAGGGTAGGCCATCTTGCCTATCATGTTCGGCTATTGACCCACCTTCTTTGCGAGGCCTAAGGAGTGGAGGAGATCTTTAATGAGTTGCCATGTTGGAGGGTGACTCATATTGTATGAATGATAGCTTGGGGGTGGAGGTTTTACATGGGAATGATGGTTCCAAAACACATTTCAAACACCATGCCTTGGGAGGGAGCCTTTTTTAGTTCTATCCTTGCGATTTAGCGAGGAATGACAACATTTGGGAGGAGAGGACTATAATATTCCTACTTTAGCAAGCAACTAAGGGGAATATTAACTTTTGATTTTTTGCACTTAATAGTTGGATAAATGGGTAAGGAGAGGCCCATGCATAGTAAAAAAATGAATAAAAACCATTATAATGTGAAAGGAGATCATCACGGTCGTGGATTTTACACTTGTGTGTGAACGAAGCGAATGGATGAGGACAAGTCAATTTTGACTAAGTCAACGTGCATGCATGAAGAAGGAGATCACCAATGTAACGAGTTCAATGTGAAAAAAGATCAACATAGACAAAAATTTGTGAGTTGGATTGAAGGCACTTGAGTGTTAAAGGAATAGAAGAAAATTGAAGATGTCAACCTTGACCAAATCAAACGATGCGATATGGAGGAGTGGCCTTGATGAAGGTACAACGTAATTTTGGAGGGGAGATTGCTCATGTGGAGTTGGAAACCTTAATGGGCGGGACCCAAGGTGAGGAGGCTCACAAAGTTTATAAGGAAGAGGATGGAAGCCATTTGGGGTTAGCTTGGATATCATTCGGTTGATGCCTTAGACTATTTGGCATCTTCTTGTTGTTTAGCGGAGGCTGCCCCGGTCTTTGTTTAGCACGAGGATCTCTGATTTGGGGAATCCTTCTCCTTCCTTGAGGAAACCTCTTGGAGGTATTGTGCTTCGGTTTTCCACACTCGGACTTGAGGCCAAGCATCCTCCTTGACCACAACGGTATTTTTGAAGTAGAATATTGTTGTGTTGCAAGGTGTTGTAATGGAATTCCCTAACACTGCTTTCTAAGGTTATCTTTCGGATGGAGCTTCCCTTTCTTTGCAAGATTTGTAAAGAAGGTCTTACGAAATCTTTACATCTGGTATGTGGCCAAAGCATTATCCACCTTCTACGGTGCGATCTTGTGAAACTATGTCATTTTACCTGGGTGTTGCGATGCTTGAGGGTTAAGCCATTGTTTGTGAGCTTGTTCCTTGGAGGAAGGCGAACCCTTCTCTGAAGTCTTTTGTAAAAGATCCTTCTACTATTCATTGTATATATCAGCTATATGTATTTATATACGTAGTGTAATTTCATTTTTCAAATCTAGATACGGATACTTTATTTAAAATACTTAATGCTCTAATGAAACCCTTGTCGGGTTATCTCTTTGATGTATAAAAGAGGCTAGATCTCCATTTTTCCTCCATGTTTCGATATAATAGACTCCAGATCTGTTATTTCATCATATTATATCTGATACCCTCGAAAAATCATGCTATATATGCGTTAGTAACTTTTGTTGAGTTAAGTCATGGGTTTGGGCCTTTTTGAGTTGTATCGAAATTTGCAGGATGTTGTTTAACTTAGTAAAATAGATTTGTTTGATTATTTTTGGGTGGGAGTCACATATATCATAAGATAAATGATACAACCATTATTTTCCCCTTTTTATTACGTTGTTTATGGGGAATAATGTTTTTAAGGGTCAAAATGCTACTTTTCCCCAACTTTTGCATCACGAAATGAAGTGCAAGTTATTCTTGTGACATGAAATAATGATAATGTGTTTCCGACACATTTCATGAGTGAATAGCTTGATTCTACTATAGAATTTTGTTTTCATATTGTTGTAGTCCCATTATTTGGCGTTTTTCCATCCATTCTAAGTGTGAGAGGCATGTTTACCTCACCTAGTTTTGCTTGGTTTCTAATTTCCTCTTGGATTTGGGTCTTAGATTATAAGATATAAAGGATCCAAGGGCTAATATTTTTACGTAGCACACATCCTTTGAAAAATTCATTTTTTCGGGCATGCTAACTAGCAATCCCAAATTGGGGATATTACATTCTTAGGCAGATGAAAATGGACAAACTATGATCAATTACGAAATAGAGCATGTGAAAACATGTATTCTAATTATCTAACATGAGAGATAGTACCATAGAAATTAAGTGAACATGAATACAATACATTCTAACATATGAAACTTAAGAAAATAAAATGATAGACATCAATAACATAAGTATCCCATAAAATGTTTACCAACTCCTCTTTAGTTCCTTGATTAACTAGAAAACATACAAATTGACTCCAACCCTTGCTAAGAGTGAAGAAAGGGAAGATATAGAAATCAAAACAACCTTCACTCATCCTCATGGGCTAAATCCATGAGGTGACGAAGGAATCGACGAAAATCTAATCGATGGCGAAGTGTAGGATGGTCCAAGTGACTCACTCCTCATTACATTCAAACTGATTCATCTTTGACTAAAGGATAAGTTTATCAAATCAATCTACCCCTAGGTGACTTATCCTTTACATAATTACATTTACCATGATGAATTACATTGATAGTAAAAAATCTCTTGAGGTAAAACCAAAAATTACAGTGAAAACCAAAAAAATGAGTAAACTCGCATAAGCGCCATTTTCCTTTCATAAGCGCCCTTGTTGTGTCATAAGCGCCCTATATGTGCAAGGACACTTTTGGAGGCCTTCACGGTATCCCAGGTGGGCCCGGAGATAGCTTTTGGGAAGCGTATCCTGTCTTCTTTTTGAATATGCCTCCGATTGTTGAAATGGTGATGATTTCACCCCTCAAAAATCAATCTCCCAAGACTAGGCTATAAGCGCAATGCCTAGGCAAAAATAAGGCGAAAACATGTTTTTGGTGGTTTTTTTCCTTTTCACCTCTGAAAGCGAAAATCAAGATTGGAAAAGTGGTTTTTCTAGATGTATATGTCATTACAAATCTCATGGTGGTTTTTGTCTCAAATTTCCCCCAAATATCGGCGCAACACCAAGGGCGTTGCGCTTGGCTATTTTCTAATATTTGCATTTTATGACTCTTGATCATGTCTGGCAATAAAATTAGAAAATTTCTTCAAGGTACACAGAAGGGTGATGAGGTGGCTGAGCTTGAGTGAAGCCTCGGCCAGTATTTCAGCTAGTCCTTCTCCTTTTGATGAGTGAGAGCTTGATTTTGGCATTGGCTCTTTTGAGCTTCGCCAATGCAATTTTCTCATACATGCGATGTTTGACTTTACTCAAAGTGCATTATCCTTATTTGCCTTTGCTAGCAGCTTATCTAAGTATTTATTGGCTCTATCGAAACCATAGCTCCTGTTAATGATCTCTATAGTAAGCTGATCATTTAGGGTTAGCTATTGACATATGACTTCCTTTTGCCTCTCTAGAGGCTAGAGCTCTTTTCAAATTGTCTAGTTCTAGGTCTTTGTCTTAATTTTTGTTCTTATTCATATTAAACTAAGCCATAATTCTCTAGTGTTTCATCTAACATCACTTTCGCCTTTTGAGCCTCTCTTTGAGCGATGTAATACTTAACCTCATCGATATTTTGTTTGGTTTTCAATTGTTCGTTTTTCTTGCTCGGGGAAATTTATAACATATTTGGCTGTCAATGTTGGTTTGGAAGTTTTTTGATTTTCATTCTTACCTTTGATGGCCATGTTAATGATGGTTTCATCATCATAACCTAGGTCGACCAACTCAAACTCATGCTTGATCTCATGGAGGTTTTCATCATGTTTCACCTCTAGTTGAGTTTCTATCTCAATCAGCTTTCCTCTACCTTTGTCCACCCTGTTTGTTGATGTAGAAGACATGGCCCCTCCCACTATGTGTGGAGAAAGCACATCCCCTATGGCCTCTCTGGTAGGTTTTGACAATGGCTCAACCTCGGCCATACTATCCCTGTACGCACTCTATATATCTCATTTCCTGTGGGATTCAGTATCGGTGTGGGATGAAGATAATGGTAGTGAAGTGAAGGAAGAGGACTAATATGATGATGGTGAATGTATAGTAGGTAGATATGGAGGGATGGAAGTGGATGAGTTTGAGATAATGAAGGAAAAATTTGTGCATGTAGTGGATATCATAGGCTATGAAGGTATCCCATGTAATGTTGAGCTCATTGAGATGGTAAGGAAAATGATTTTGATAAGGGGAATGATGGAAAATACTTTTCATTTGGTGTTCATACTCCCCTTTCGAGCAATAAAAGCCATCTTTTCGGTACTTAGAAAGGGTAGTAAGTTATATTAGGCATCCTTATCCTAGTGAAATGGATTAGGAATGCAGGATGTGATAGGTATATAGCCTTGAGAATATACCTTCACATGTAAATGCTTCATGATTATCTTCATCGTAGATTAACGAAACATCTGGAGAGTGGGAAAAGGAAACATCCTCTTTTTCTAGTTCTTATATATAGGTTTAAAAAAGGAGCTCGAAGTCTTGATTTTCCAAATCACTCTTTTTGAACCACCTTTCTAACATTTCGGATCTTGTGCTTGGTGAAATGATGGCAATTGAGACGATGGTGACACCGGTTAGGGTAACCTAGTTGTTATGGATTTTAGATATGAAGAGCCTAGTTAACATGGAATGATGTTTCGAACCCTCTGAATTTATTCCCTCGTATAACAACCAACATGTTTGAAGCATATACATTTGTCATTGGAGAAGCCAAAAGTTCCCTAGTGATGATAGGTTCATGTCGGTTATCTTGCCCCCTTTATGTGGCCTCCCTGGCCAGCATTTCCTCTTCACTCACTATGTGATACATTATATTCCTCATACTGCTTCCATGGTGTGTTTGCGTTCAAACCCCTAGGGAAGTAGGTGATAGTGTGGAAGGTAGATTTGGGGATAGGATATGGGAAAAGGGAATTTTGTGGGAAAGTGTTTAGGGATATGTGGAATGGGGAAGGGAGAAGGAGTGAAAGAGTGATGGGAATTGGGATGGGGAGTTGGGATTTAGGATCCTAGGTCAAAAATAGCACCTACAGCTTAGGGTTTTTGGAATTAGTCAGTGTTAGCCACCTATATTTTTCCATTATATTGTTTGGTGGCTAAATATTTTGTGCGACCTTCAAGAAGCAAATTCGGTCCCCAAGTTGTTGGTGTGAAGTCTTTTTTGGTAAAATCATGAATGTTGTTTAGATCTTCGTATTTGTGCCCAGCTAACACGATATACGATATTCTCGAAGATCCAGAATCAAAATCTTTGCTGCATCCTAGTTTTCTTTCCCTTTCCTCCATTTTACCTTCATTCTCCAATTACTTTATAAAAACCCCACTAAACCATATGTTATTCACTTATTCCTTCATTAAATCTCATTTCCTAAGGCTAAAAACCCACTTTTTTAGCCTATTGAAACCTTTTCCTTTCAAAAATCATTTAAAATCATATAAAATGCCTATTTTACGTAAGCATTTGGTTTTTCGACCCCCTTTGGGCTAAGCCCACCTTTTCTTTCTCCACATGCCGAGCGCCACGACCAGCCACTCAAGCCACGAGGCACTAAATCAAAACGTGGTCCCACTCGCCCTTTTCCTTTGAAACATTCAAAAAACCCATCTTTTATAAGGTTTTGGCGTGAAATGTTAAACCACGTGTTTTATTTTCCCAGAGTCCTCTCATTGATCAATGCGCTCCTAAGATGCGACGGAGTGGAGCCAACCCCACCTGGTGGACCCCCCTTCCACGCGCCGTTTCCCAAAAACCATGGTTTTATCATCGCTCCCAGGAGCAAGCGGTTTCCCGAGTCGACGGCCCGATTCCACACGGCGGCCAGGCACGTGTCCTCCCACCTCGTTCCCAAAGCCGCCGTCCTTCGCGTCGCCCACGCATTATCTTTTGTGCCATAGCCCGTAGTGGGATCCACTACCGTCGGTTGGGGCCCTCCCAGTACGACGGTTGCCATCGCCGTCTGCCCCGGTCTTTAACGAACTTGCACAGCACCGGCCAATTTCCCCCGGAGCGTTCGAAAGCGGATCCCCACGTCGATCTACGCGGGTCCGGCCCGACACATTCACTCTCCCAATTCCATGAGACAAGTTCCCTTTTCTCCCGTGACTTTTCGAACGCTCCCGACGGGTGATCGCAATACGATCACGCAGCCTGGGGCTGCTCGGGATTCTCCACTTACGCCCCAAGTGTAGTTTTGTCCATATAGCATGAGGATTTTCTCATTTTTCTTGTATTTTGCGGGTTTTAAGGTTCTCTCGTCGTGTTTTGTGAAAATATGAAAGATGAGGGTGAAGACTCCATCCTTGGAGATTAATCCCGCAGAATCGGCGCGGGGTGAAGAAAAATGTTATCAGCGAGGTTTCATGAGCCTTGGTTGCTACGCATCCTGTACGACTCGAGGAATGTTTGTCAAAATCAACGCGAGAGAAGAGTATCGGATTTCGAAGGCAGAATGAGCTGAAGCGGCTGAGTTTCGTGGATAGATTGGCGAGTTACGGCTAAGACGGTTATCAAGCTTTAATCCCCGACTTAGAACACGAGATTGAAGAAAAACCTAAAGTGTTAAACGGACGTATTGCCCTCCTTTTGCCATTCTTTGAGGCAAATTGATTCCTCGACCACGCCGGTGCCACCTGTGCCTCGATGCTCAATCGAAAGGATAAATTTTATTGAACAAGATCATATATTATGCCTCGGAACAACCAAAGAAATTGTTTACGCATAGTTTAATGACGGAATGTTGGAGTAGCCTAATAGTATGCGAGCCTCAAAGGTCAACAAAATCTCCCTCCAAGCTTACTTCATAAGTATAAACACGGTAATGCGGTGGAACACTGTATAAATTCTTCATCGAGCCTCCCGGAGCCGAGAAGACATTAATTACGCATTAATTGTATTTTGAGATCCTTTCCGGATCTCACCTCCTCATCCTTCTATAAATGCTCCGGAGAAGAAGATGAGTGAGGGGTGGGATTGGTTGGTTGTCAATGTAATTCTTGAAGTGTTGTAGCTTTTACGTAGTGGAAAACTCTTAGCTGTAAATAGTGGTTTCATGGGCTCTTGGAGCTACGTAACGATTAGGTTGGGTTGTGAAGAGATGGATTAAAACATTGGATCGAAGATTGTAACCGATTTGAAGCAATCAATACAATTTGATTTATGGGATCTTTGATGCTGTCTTTTGATAGTGACGTTATTCTCTTTGTAACTTGTATTTTGTTTGTTTTCAATTTGTTTCATTCCCTTTGTAAGAAGCAGTTTAAACGGTGTTAAGGAATACGCATATCGGTAATCTTCTCTGGTGAGAAATATTTATTTAAATGTTTTCTTTCTTCTGTGATTATTTAAGAATGATTTAAATTGAGTCTAAGTACGGAGATCTTGGTGTTCCCTCATCTTTAAATCGGCTGCTTGAATGTTATTTTTAAATGTTACTTTCATACATGTTGTGCTAAGGAATGAATTGAGGAAATCAAAGGTTAGCCACGAGTCCCTTTCTTGTTTGCTCGGCTATTTGATTGTTTCCCTTAGGATGTGTTAAAAATTTGACTAGTTTCGAAGTACTTATGAGATCTTAGGCCATTGTGTTATCTTTGTGATTGTCTTGGAAGTAGGCCCAAGTAAAGGAGAACTAGGAGAGGATCGGTGAGTCCCGGCCCACTAGTTTCTTGCTCCAAGGTTGCCTTCAAGTTTCCCTTCGTTTTTAATACGTATTCTATTAGAAGTGTATCAAAGTTTGGATAGTTTCAAAGTACTTATAGGATCCTAGTTTGCTTCTATGTTTTTCTTAAGTGCTGAGTCGAAAAGTGGCTGATTTTCAAGTACTTACCCCGGATCTTTGAGGTGCTCTTTCGTGCCTCTGTTATTTCCTTTCTTGTTGTATCACCCATTCCATAAATCAAACTTTAAGAGATCCTTAGGCATAGATGACTTGCCCCATAGATTACTCTTGAACTTTGAATGTTTAAATTAAATTCTCTTATGACTCCATGGCCAGTGGATTGAAAACTTGCCATCATCTTTCTTTATAATCAAAGCTTACCATTTTGCTTGCAACTTCTCACCTTTGAACCTATTTGCATATAGATCTTTCGCCTCAGGATATGACTATGTTCAACCATTCGAAAAACCAAACAAAACCCTTGGCCTTCATAACTAGCCTAATATCATCACCCCAAACTTCAAGACAATATCCATATTTGTACATATTGGAGAGATCCTCTCCTGGGATTCGGAAGACTAGACCTAGAAATCCCAAAGTTGGTTGAAATGATGTTAACTCTTGTAATAGGACTTTGATCTTGCTTGTTACGGAGACCTAACAAGTAGCTTAGGGATAGGGATGATGATAACAGGGATTTGGGAATGAATTTTAACAATCTAGGGATGGTATTGAGTGTAAGGGAAATGTGATTTTGGGAATTGTCAGTGAAATGGAGAAAAAATAGGGTTTCACATTCAAGAAGACACCAAATTTTCTTTTAACAAACTCACACATTCAAAATGACTTTGATGAAGAGGAGAATAATGTAAAAGTCACTTGCTTTATTGGAAGTGTGAAGAATGATTCCTGAAGTCTTGGGGCGTTTTTTTGCAACTTTGATGAGTTTTTTATGCTTTCTGGTAATACGCACAGTGTTAAGAGGATAAGCATAGCACCAAGAGCATACTTGCATCACTAAGAGGATAAGTACAACGCTAAGAGGATAAGCATAGCACTAAGAGGATAAGCACCCTTTTGCTCTGTTTCTCTTAATTTTGCTCAGAAAATCATAAATTTCGTTGTCCTCAGTTTTTTGCTCAATGAAATAAGGGGGAAATGAATTTGAATTTGATGTCTAGGAGTCTTTAAATACTTAAGTGATTTTATATTTAGATCCAAAAACCCACTTTTCCTATGTTTTTTCTCACTTTTTGAAAGCATGTTGAATATGATTTTTCTTTGACTTTTTCTTCTTTACAGGATGAAGTTGCTGGAGTTTGATACTTGTCACTTTGATTTAGTGGTGATATTCAGTTTGGTATGGAATTTGGAGTTGACATATTTTAGGGAAGTTACATATTACATATAATAAGCATAAAATTACATTAAAAAATGAAATAAATAAAAAGTTTGTTTTTTTTAAATAATTACATTTGAGTATGAAAATCATACTAGAAACCATAATTACAACTTTAAAATATCATATTTACATGTTGATAATGCTCTGCAAATCATAATGAAATGTTTATTGAATCACTCTCACACCTTTTGCTGACCTTATTGAGATGACATGGTGCATATTTGGACCTTGAAAAATGAAACTTAATGGCCTAATGGGACCTTGAATGACCTGAATCCATAGTTGACTTTGAATGAGATAAGACAGTCAAATGAGCTTTTCAAAAGTGTTTTTATGCTCAAAAAGACACGAAGGTGGGCCAACAAATGAGAATTTGTGAGGGAGAGTGAGATTTTGAGACTAGGGCTACCATCAGTGAATTGATTTTTTACATGACCTAATGGAATGATTAAAATTTTTTGAATGGGACACCTAAAATGAATATGAAAAGAGTGATTTTGATCATTGATGGTAGAATGCATAATCTGGCACTAACATCGGCCTTATTGGGGATGGCAGCTCCTTGAATGCGTCAAGATCACCGTAGACCAAGTGCCCAACCATTTGGGCCAATACGGTCAAAACTCAAACTTAAAATCATGACTAAATGTTTACAACTCAAATGATGTAAATTGACTTTTAAAACTGACTGAAAATAAAGAACTTACTAAACTTATTGATGGAAGCATATCACCGAGACTTGAGGGCTTCAAATCCTTATGAAAACCACTTGCCTATTGAAGAAATATGTACAATCATGTGAAGTGATCCTTCCAGTGTAACCAATCCAACAGATGGAAACTTACTGAAATTATGCTCTCATTTTCCTCGAGTAGGCAAAAAAAATAAGAACTAGGCCACTCCAAGTGTCTGCTGAACATGTGCTTCTAGTCCGTGAAAATAATAAAATACATCTTCCCTGCTAACTGTAGCAAATCAGTAAAAGGATCTTCAAAAATATGAAATTTTACCTTGTCTTAAGATTGAGAAAAAACACAAGTATGCTCTTCATTTTGACTTGAAAGAACACTTGGTTGTTGATCCATAGGAGAGCATAGGGAAGTATCACTTTCTGCTATCTGAGTGTTGGCTACAAACTCTTGAAGCACGGGAAAATCTAACTCTATCACTTGCATGATGTCTCTCTTAGGCTCATACTTCTCAAATTCATATTCTAAATCATCTTTGAATAGAAAACATTTTTTGAGATTGTTAAACATGACAACCCTATCTTCTTCATGAAAGAAAACAATATATGTTAGCTGATCACCTTGCATAAAATCATCATCTCAAATTGGTTTACTCACAAAAAAATCCTGTATGGCTTCATCAGTCACATGATTATCATCATTCAAACCCAGACTTTCATTTTCAATAATGGAAGAAGCTTCACTCACACATTCTTGACTGTGTGAACACTGTAAGAGTTGCAAATCTACATTCGCTTGCGCTATAATATGATAATTCAGGAGCTGGTCTATTTCATCTTTAGAGAAAGGAGAAAACTGAGTTTTAAAGGAATTTACATTGATTTGGTGATTTTTATTTTCAGGATCGGGAATTGGCACCCTCTTTCTTGGTCCCAGTTTGTCTCATCTAAGTAGGGAGCTACTAATTCTTTTTGGTGATGAAAAAGGTTCTCATGCAAAGGCTCAAGGATCTCTTCATCCAAGGAGGAAACTGTTGATTCTTGTTGGGAAGAAAAATCATGAAGGGATTATATGATCTCGTCATCTAAACACTCTTCATCCCCATGCAAATTTTCAAGAAACTTAATGAAATTATCATGGATCTCACAAAAAATATTAATCATTGACAAGGAAGAATTAGAGCTTTAATAATGTCGAAAGAAAACTAAATGAATCTCCTTTAGAGAATATAAACTAGCATATGGTAGAATCTCATACCATGATCTCGCTTTTTCCTCCAAGGTATCTATAAACATATTCATCAAACAATCTTCAGGAAACTCAATATTTAGTCTATGAATATACAAATGAAATTACACCAAATTAAAAATAGCATCTTCACTGTTTTGACCCTTAAACTTTGATAGTCTTGATTTCCAATCAATACGAGGAATACGGTTCGGAAAACCAAGAATATGAGCTTGATTCATAGGAGCATACCTTCGAGCAATCAAATCCATTTTGACAACAATGAGGTCACCAACAATATCTCCATACTACTGGTTCTTAAAAAGTGGAGTCACCATAAGAATTTTGAACCTTTGGATTCTTCAACACTGGAGTAGCCAGGTGAATGATTTAGCCTTCATTTTAATCTGACTGCTATCCACCATTAGAAATCAGATCTAAACTTTGTCTTTCTTTCCCAGGGAAGATATTGTCTTTTCGTCCTTGGCAACGACACTAAGATGTTATCACTCTGCCAGATTCCTAAGGCTGAGGAAGGAATCCCAATAGAGGTAACCACAAACTAATATTTTGACTTGATAGATCACCCTATAATGTGGGTGAGTATTCCCGCCTGTCACAAGGGTGACCTGGGTCGATCCCCAGCAGTGGCACTAAGATGTTATCACTCCGCCAGATTCCTAAGGCTGAAGAAGGAATCCCAACAGAGGTAACCACAAACTAAGCTTTTGACTTGATATCTAGCCCTACCAAGTCGGAGAGGGCTCTCTCCAAAAGGGTCACAACTAGGAGGGTTGGAGAAATTAGGGTTTTTAGGCTAGATATTGAGTGCAGGGGGTTGTTTGAATTTGATTTTGGTTGGGGAATCACTAGATGAAGAAATTAGGTCAAGGAAAACTAGGTCAAGGAAAATGAGATAGGGTTGTAGGGATCAATGGGGCAAGGTAGGCACAAGGCTTATCACTTGAAGAGGATTGTGATGGAATTGTGTTGAAGCTGAAAGAAATATAGGAAGAGCATGGGAGATTTATTCTTCTTAGACTTATGAAAATGGACAAACTATGATCAATTACCCAAAACAGAGCATGTGCAAACATGTATTATAATTATCTAACTTGTAAGAGATCATACCATACAGATGAAGTGAAAATGAATATCATAAATTCTAACATATGAAATTGAATAAAAGAAAATGATAGACATCAATACCACAAGTAACCCATAAAGTAGTTGCAACTCCTCTTTATTAGCTGGCCAAACTGAGTACAATAGTTCCTTGATTAACTAGAAAACATACAAACTCATTCCAACCCTTGCTAAGAGTGAAGAAAGGGAAGATATACACATCAAAACAACCTTCACTCATCCTTAGGGGTTGAATCCATGAGGTGAGGAAGGAATCCAAAAAAATCTAAACTGGTAGCTGAAGTGTAGGATGGTCCAAGTGACTCACTCCTCATTACATTCAAACTGATTCATCTTTGACTAAAGGATAAGTTTACCTTATGAATCTACCCCTATGTAACTTATCCTTTACATAACTACATTTACCATGATGAATTACATTGAGAGTAAAATTATTTGTTGAGGTAAAACCAAATATTACAGTGAAAAACCAAAAAAATGAGTAAACTAGCATAAGCACCATTTTCCCAGTCATAAGCACCTTGGTTGTGTCATAAGTACCCTCCATGTTCAAGGCCACCTCTGGAGGCCTTCCTAGTGTCCAAATTGGACCCAGGATAGCTTGTTGGAAAGCTTATCTTGTCCTATTTCTGAATATGCCTCCAGTTTTGAAATGGTGCTAATTTTACCCCTCAAAAATGAAATCTCCCAAGACTGGTATAAGTGCAACGCCTAGGCAAAAACAGGGGCAGAAACATGTTTTTTTGGTGGTTTTTTTCCTTTTTAACCTCCTGAAACTGCAAATCAAGCTTGGAAAAGTGGGTTTTCTAGATGTATATGTCATTACAAATCTCATGGTGGTTTTATTTCTCTCAAAAAGTTCCCCAAACATAAGCACAATGCCAAAGACGCTGCGCTTATGACCATTTTTCTGATATTCGCATTTGCAGAAAAACACAGTCATGTACAACTTTGACAAAAATGTTGCAACTTGCCTCAAAAATTTTGGAAAGGGTGTTGATGGGGTCACTAGCCTTGGAGTGAAGCCAAAAAATGTATTTCCAACCTATCCATCTCCTTTTTATGAGTGAGAGATTCAATTTTGACATTGGCTCTTTTGAGCTTGGCCAATGCAATTTTCTCCTTCCCTGCTTGATGTTTGAATTTACTCCTCAATAATTCATTATCCTTATTTTCCTTTTCTAGTAGCTTCTCTAAGTGTTGATTGTCTCTATCAAGCCATGAATTCCTATTCTTATTTATCTCTATAGTAAGTTGCTCATTTAGGCTTAGCTAGTCAGCAAGCTCAACTTCCCTTTGCCTCTCTAGAGCTAGAGCTCTTTTCAGCCCTCTAGTTCTAGGTCTTTGTCTTGGTAATTGTTCTTCTTCATCATAAACAAAGCCATACTTATCCAATGTTTCATCTAACATTAATTTGTCCTTTTGAGTCTCTCTTTGAGCAGTGTAATACTTAACCTCATCAATGACCTGTTTGGTTTTCAATTATTTGGTTTTCAATTGTTTGTTTTCTTGCTCAAGGAAATTTATAACATATTTGGCTCTGTCAAGGTTGGTTTGGAGGTCTCTGATTTTTGCATTCTTACCTTTGATGGCAATGTTAATGATCTGGCTGTCATCATCATCACCTTGGTCAACCAACTCAAACTCATGCTCAGTCTCATGGAGGTTTTCATCATGTTTCACCTCTGGCCGATTTTCTGTCTCAATCAACTTTCCTTTACCTTTTTCCACTTGTTTTGTTGATGTAGAAGATGTTATCGCTCCACTAGATCTCTAAAGCTAAATAAGAGATCCTAACAGAGGTAACCACAAACAAAGCTTTTGAGTTGATAGCTAGCCCTATTAAGCCGAAGAGGGCTCTCTCCAAAAGGGTCACAACCAAGAGGGCTGGAGCAGTTAGGGTTTTAGGCTAGATAATGAGTTCAGGGGTTTTTTTTTAATAGATTTGGTCGGGGAAATCAGTAGATAAATGAATTAGGTCAAGCAAAGCTAGGTCAGGGCAAAAGGGTTAGGGTTGCAGGGATCAATGGGGCAAGGAAGGCACAATGCCAATCACTTGAAGGAAATAGTTGTGGAATGGTTTTGAAACTGTAAGAAAGATGAGAAAATCATAAGGGATGTATTTATCTCAGACATAAGATAATGAACAAAATATGATCAGTTACCCAAAACAGTACATGGAAAACATATATTATGAATTTCTAACTTGTAAAAGATCATAACATAGATATGAAAGTGACATGAACAATACATTCAAACATTTGTGCTGAAGAAGAAACAATGAAAGAAATTCAATACCACAGGTATCCCATAAATGTAGCTACAACTCCTCTTTATTAGGTTGGCCAAAACTGAGTAGAAGTTCCCTTGATCAACTAGAAAAATCAAACTGATTCCAACTTCCAACTCTTGACTAATGTGAATAAATGAGCTAAATAGACATGAAAACCACCTTCACTCATCCTCAGGGGTCGAATCCATGAGGTGAGGAAGATATTAAACAAAAATTTGAATTGATAGCTAGAGTATAGGATGATCAAAGTGACTCATTCCTATCTCAAGTGAATTGATTCATTACACCTCATTTTCCTGATTTACCTAATGTAATTACCCTAGTAAATAGTAAAAACATGATAATTACATTCATCTTAATCATTTACATAGGTAAATTCAACATTTCCCAAGATAAAAATAAAAACTAGAGTGAAATTTAGAAAAATTTTGAAGACTACAAATGCACCATTTTCTTGTTAAACGTGCAGCAACTAAGAAAAAAATATCCTTTGTGTTTGAAGGCTGAATTTGAGTGTCTTCCCGATGTCCCAATCTGCTCCAAGATGGCTCGTTGTAAATGCCTTCAAGTATAATTTCCAGAAATACCTTAATGTTTCAAAATGAAGCCCATTTTCCTTGTCAAAAATCACATATCCCAAGACTGGTAAATGCGCAACGACCAGGCAGAAAGTGCACTGTGATTTTGGCTAAACATGCAACGTCCATGCAGCACCTTTTTTCAGACCAGATTTGGAGGCCTTCCCAATGTCCATATTAGGCCCATGATAGGTCGTTGGAAATATTATCATGTCTACTTTACAAATATACCTCTGATTTTCTGATTGGAGTTGATTTTCCTTGTCAAAAATGGATTTTCCCAAGACTGGTCAAAAAGTGTAGAATGAGGGTGCAGAAATGAAGAGTGTTGTTGTAGGAAACTTTTGGAGGTCTTTCTCAACTCCAAATTAATCTCAAGATATCTCATTGGAAATATTTCTCAGTCTAGTTTTCATTTGACTTATCATGCAAGTCATTTGGACACTCCAGCTATGAGAAAACTTGATTTTCCCAAGGTCACTCCAGAAGTGTAGCAACTCTCCTGTGGCATCTGTATTTTTACATTTCTCTAAAACCATGACACCTGTGTAAAACCTAAAGGAGGATTTTATTCCTTGGCCTATTTTGGACAAAACCCTCTCTCACTTTTTTCGAATTCATTTTTTTTTTAGAAACATAGTTTTGAAAAAAAATCCGCTGTATGTGTGGCATATAATTTGACCCTTGGAATGATTTCTTAAAAATGGAGTCATGATGTTTATGAATTGGTATGGCTTCATACTTGCTTAAATGATCTCCCTTATGCCTCCTCTACTTATATGTCTCTTTTTCCATAGAAAACCCTAGCTTAGTGGGAGAGGAAAATATGGTTTAGTGCTTGTGAACAATGATGACTTTGACACCCTTGGGAAAAAATGGTTAAAAAACGAAGTGAGGTCAATGATAATAACAAAGATGAGGTGAAATCAGAGTAAAATTAGGTAGGATTGGTGGGATGTAAATACAAGTGATAACAAAATACATGGCCCCTCCCACTATGTGTGGAGCAAACACATACTTGTGGCCTCTCTGGTAGGTTTTAGGCAATGGCTCAACCTGAACCATACTAGCACTCTCTGCCTCATATATCTCATTTCTAATAGGGGATTCAGTCTCTATGTGGGATGAAGATAATGGTGGTGAAGTCGATGAATAGGACTGATATGATGATGGTGAATGTACAGTAGGCTGAGATGGAGGGTTGGAAGTGGATGGTTGAGATGATGAAGGAAGATTTTGAGCATGCTGAGTGGGAGGATCTCTGAAGATATCATGGGCTATGAAGGTATCCCATACAATGTTGAGCTCATTAATATGGTAAAGGACAATGATTTTGATAAGGTAATGATGGAAAATACTTTTCATTTGGTGTTCATACTCCCTTTTCTAAGCAATAAAAGCCATCTTTTCAACACTCCAGAAAAGGTAGTAAGGTATATGAGCATCCTTACCCTAGTGAAATGCATTAGGAGCCGAATGTGATAGGTATACAGCCTTGAGAATCTACCTTCACATGTAAATTACTTCATGATTATCTTCATCGTGGGTGCAAATCTGTCCAGGAGATAGGAAAAAGGAAACATCCTCTTTTTCTCATTCTTGTATCTAGGTTTTAAAAAGGGCTCAAAGTGCTGATTTTCGAAATCACTCTTTTTTAACCACCTTTCCCCAATATTTGGGATACCTGTGGCAGATGAAATGATGGAAGTTGAGACTGTAAATTTGAGACCATCTAGGGTAACATAGTTGTTATGGAGTTTAGATATGAAGAGCCTAAATAACATGGAATGATGCTGAACCCTCTAAATTTGTTCACATAAATCATAACAACCAACATGTTTCAAGCATGTCACTATCATTGGAGAAGCCAAAAGTTACCTAGTGCTGATAGGCTCATGTTTGATTATCCTTCCCCCTTTATGTGGCCTCCTAGCCTATGTTTCCTCTTCCTCACTATGTGATCTATTATGTTCTCCTTCTACTTCCATGGTGTGTTTGTGTTCAAACCCTAGGGAAGTAGGTGATAGTGTGGAAGGTGAATTTGGCGATAGGATATGTAGAAAGGGAATTTTAAGGGAAATAGTGTTTAGGGATATGAGGAATTGGGAAGGGAAAAGGAGTGAAAGAGTGATGGGAATTTGGATGGGGAATTGGGATTTAGGAGCTTAAGTCAAAATAGCACCTAGGGCTTAGGGTTTTGGGAATTAGTAGCTTAGGGATAGGGATTATGATAATAGGGATTTGGGAATGAATTTTAATAATGTAGGGATGGTATTGAGTGTAAGGGAAATGGGATTTTTGGAATTATGAGTGCAAGGGAGAAAAACTAGGTTTTCACATTCAAGAGGACACCAAATTTGCTTTTAACCAACTCACACATTCAAAATGACTTTGATGAAGAGGAGAATGATGTAAAATTCACTTACTTGCTTGATTGGAAGTGTAAAGAATGATTGTTGAAGTCTGGGGGTGATTTTTTGCAATTTTTATGAGTTTCTGATCCTTTCTGGTCATACACATAGCGTTAAGAGGATAAGTGCAATTCCAAGAGCATATGTGCAGTGCTAAGAGGATAAGTGCCCTTATGCTCTATTTTTCTCAATTTTGTTCAGAAAAATACAAATTCACTCTCCTCAGTTGTTTGCTCGATAAAATAAGAGGGAAATGAATTTGAATTTGATGTCTAGGAGTCTTTAAATACTTAAGTGATTTTAGATTTAGATCCAAAAACCCACTTTTCCTATGTTTTTTTCTCACTTTTTGAAAGGATGCTGAATATGCTTTTTCTTTGACTTTTTTTCTTTGCAGGATGAAGTTGTTGGAGTTTAACACTTGTCACTTTGATTAAGCGGTGATATTCAGTTTGATATGGAAGTTGGAGTTGCCATCTTTTAGGGAAGTTACTTATTACATATAAGAAGCATAAAATTACATAAAAAATGAAAGAAATAAAAAGTTTATTTTTTGAAAATAATTACATTTGAGTATGAAAATCATACTAGAAACCATAATTACAACTTTAAAATATCATATTTACATGCTGATAATGCTCTGCAGATGATAATGAAATGTTTATTGAATCACTCTCACACCTTTTGCTGACCGTATTGAGATGACATGGTGTCTTTTTGGACCTTGAAAAATGAAACCTAATGACCTAATGGGACCTTGAATGACTTGAATCCGTAGTTGACTTTTATTGAGATAATATATAGTGAAATGAGATTTTAAAAAGTGTTTTTATGCTCAGCAAGACATGAAGGTGGGCCAAAAAATGAGAATTTGTGAGGGAGAGTGAGATTTTGAGACTAGGGCTACCATCAGTGAATCAATTTTTTACATGACCTAATGGAATGATTAAATTTTTTTGAATGGGATACCTAAAATGAGTATGAAAAGAGTGATTTTGATCACTGATGGCGGAATGCATATTCTGACATTAACACTTATCATGAAACTAAATACTTGATGAAAAAAATTGATGTGAATGTTAGAATTATTACGTGGTTATTGTTATTACAATAGTTTGATTTGACTATCATTGATAATCCAGGGAAAGAAAATGCAGTTGCATATTTTTTTTTCTAGAATCACTTTGCCTGCAGATGATGAAGGGATGGTAAATGATTAACTTCCAAATGAGCACCTATTTTCTATCTCAGTACTCTCTCCTTGGTTTGCTGACATAGCCAACTACCTGGTTGTTGGGATATTTCCTCCAAATCTACCATCCAAGGAGGAGAGCAGAATTATGAGAAAGAGCACTCATTTCACTTGGATTGGTGACAATATTTTAAAACTGGGACTATATTAGATTTTAAGGGGATGTGTTAGGGAAGAGGAATTCTTTAACATCCTCTCAGCATGTCAACATGGGCCCTGTAGGGGTCATTGTTTCGCTAAGAGCACATATTTCAAGTCGTTACAAGTTGGATACTATTTGCCTACTGTCCATCAGGATGCAAGAAGGTATACCAGCAAATGTGATCAGTGTTAGAGGATGTGGAAACCCACACCCAAGGATGAAATGCCTCTACAACATCAAGTTGCCTTAGATCCATTTGATAAGTGGGGTATGGATTTCATTAGGCCAAATTATCCACCATCAAGGAAAAATAAATACATAATAGTTTTCACTGACTATTTGAAAAAGTGGGCTGAGACAAAGGTTGTCAAAGCAACAAAAAAAGAAAAAGTGGCTGAGTTATTAAAGGAAAATATTTTCTAAAAATTTGGGTATCCAAGGGAGATAGTCATTGATCAAAGAGCTCAATTCACATCACATTTTATTGAGAATCTCTTGGTGCAACATAATATGAAGCACATAACATCTAATTCCTCTCACCCTCAAGCAAATGGGAAAGTAGAGGTTACCAATAGATCATTGGAGATCATCCTCACCAAGGTGGTGAGTAGCAACAAGAAATATTGGGCAGACAGATTAGTGGAGGCCACTTGGGCCTATAACACCACCTGGAACACAACCATAGGATTCAATCCATACGATTTGGTTTATGGGAAGAAATATTTGCTTTCCATTGAGTTTGAGTATAACACTATGAGACTGGCAGCCCAATTAGATTTAGATGTCACAAGAGCATAGAAAGAAAGGTTGCTTCAACTAAATGGATTGGATGAATTCAGAATGCAGGCCCTCCTCCACACTGAAGTTATATAATTTCAAAGGAAGTTCTCGCATGATAAGCACATTAAGAATAACATATTTCAGGAAGGGGATAAGGCCTTATTATATGGCACTAGGTTAAAGGATTTTAACGGAAAATTCATGACAATATTGTTGGGCCCATACCTAATATAGAATTTCCATGATAATGGAGTTGTTCATATCATAACCATTGACGAGGAGGGGATCCCATTTATTGTCAACATTTATAGGCTAAAAGTATACAAGAAATCTATTTCTAAGGAAGAGATCATCGGTATAATTAGCAGAGACGTAGATTTAATTGGGAGCCTCATAACTTCCATTCCACAGCCCTCCTATAGAAAAAAAATAAAAGAATAAAGAGGCCTAGGTGAAAACCTCCATGAGGCATCCAAGGCCAACTCCATGATTGAAAACCTCTCCGAGGCAAACCTGGAGAAAGAAAAAAGGAAGAAAAAAATAAAGATCCCTAAGTGAAAACCTTTCTAAGGCACCAAGGGTAGGATTTTGGGTTGAATACCTCATTTGACGCAGCCCACTTGCCTTGAAAAATACAAAAAATGAGAGAAAAAAAAAAGACAAGAAGAAACAACATGAGATGACACCAAGACTGCTAACCTTTTTCTTTTTTGCATGATTATGAAAAGTGGCATGTTATGGTTACAAGTCAAAGTAAATTTACAATTTGTCTTCACTCCTCCATCCATTCACTCCCTATTCATAATCACTACTCACATCTTCATCTCCCTCCACCATCCCATAAGATCAAAAACAAAATTTCACCCCCTCTATGATGCTACAGGAGGATCCTGTAAAGCTATAGGAAGGCCCTCTGGTGCTACACGAGGGTTCTAAAACTCTACAGGATTAAATATTGAGGGAAAGGGAAGCCACCAAGGATATTGTGGTCTCAAAAAATCATGAAGAGGGTCTTTCAACCATTAACCATCATCATACCATCACTCCTCCATCTCACTCAAAGAGATTTCTCACTTAAGCCCTTCACTTGGTCCTATCTGTAAACACAATTTTTTGTTTTAAAACACAAAGTTCCTTATCACCATTCTTCCAATCCCACACTACTCCCTGATAATCCTGTCACTCTCCTAAAGCCTTTCCATAATCTCCGTCATCACCCCATGCAGATCTAAGGTCCACAAAGTGCAAATAAGGGGTTGCTACAGGAAGAGAACATCCTCCTGTATAAAACTTGTGTAATGACCATAAAAGCACTATATTATTTTTTTTGATCATCTATGGAGACAAGGAAAAATTGTGAGGTGACTCTGAATAAGTGATGGCACTCCAAGAAGGACTCTCCACTAGCAACAACAGCTTGAGCCTCGACAAAGTACTAGCACACACAACAAAAAATACAGTTAAGCACCACAAGAAGAATGAAGACATATAGAAGGAACTAAGACACTAAGGAAAAATATTTTGCTACCAATACAATGGTCCAGCTCCAACATGTAAGGCCCTACAACAAATCAACCATGTCGTAGGCTAAGGTATGGTAGTCTCTCACCCTCTCCCTGTGTGTAATTTACTAAAATGAATGAAGGGCGAGAGGACAAGTTTAAATAAGTTGAAGGTGGCCAGTTAACTTGGCCACCCTCGGCTAGTGAACTAAAGGTGATTGGTAGAGTCCTCATGCAACATGGATATGTCACATCAGTCGAGGTAGGATCAATAGGAGTGGGTGTTGATTACGAGGAGAACATAATAATCACTTAAAGTGGGGCCAACGGTCCAAGTGAGGAAACCTCGTGTGAAGGACAACTCAACACAACGCTCCAAGCCCAACGAAAAAATGGCATATAATGTACTTGGGCATATTTTCCTTTACATATTTTCTCATTCCAAGAACAGTTAGAGATAGGATGATTTTGTTAAGCCACCAAGGTGCTTCGAACCTCGACCTGCTACTACGAAAGGGAGGTGTTATAGGAAGCATTGTAATTGCTACAAGAAGGTCAAGGGAGTGCTATAGGAAGGTTGAGGGGGTAAATACAAGCAACAAAGGGTTCAATTGGTTAAAAAAAAAATCATCTTCATCTCAAAAAACCATCTAAAAGAAGTAAGTTTCCACGACACTCATATCTCCATCACAATTATACACAATTTCTCCTTAGAATTCTGCAGTTAGTAGTAATTAAATTGTGAAATTGAGAGGGTTTGTGGAAAGAAAGTAGTGGTTAAAACATAAATATTGTAGTGATAAGAGCTTGTTGACCCATTGGTACCAACGAATTTAACACTAAGGCCATAAAATAATCACCTCTCATTGACTTATTCAAGAGAAACGGGAAGAGATGGGGGGTGGGTTTAACATAAGAGAACCTTCAAACACCAAAAGAATCCATTTTCACCCTCCTGTGGTAGATATATTTAGGATAAATCAATGGATAGGCTTCTTCGAATTGTTGAAAGGGTTATATGATGATGACAAAAGTCCCAATTACAATTGAGGAGTCCCCAAGAAAAAAATGGAAGCGGGGCCAGATGAGGGAAACATTGAGGCAGTCACCTCTTCAAATACCAAAAAAAAGACTCCCATAGGCTATGTGAGGAGACTTAATACTAGAGAAAACTCCTTCAAGCAACACAAAGCACCCACAACCCTCCAAAAATAATAAAATCACATGTTACAGGAGAAATAAAGCATGCTACAAGAGGGGAAAAGCATTCTACAAGAGGGAGAGAGCATGCTATAGGAGGGACAAGACATGTTATAGGAAGGGAATAATGTGCAAAAAGATGGGAAGAGTATACAAATATAGGGGTTGAGTGCACAAATAAAAGGTAAATATGTGCTAGAGGAGGTAAAAACTGAAAAAAAACAACTACAAGAGACAACAACCTACCCAAATACCTTTGATAAATATATCACATAACTTCAATAACCTACCCCATAAGTTTGTTTGGGATATTATTACAAGTTCATTGAGGGAGGGTGACTGATCCCTTAAAAATTCACAATCCCCCTCCTATATGAGCTGGAGATAGAGAGAGGGAGCACCCACATATGCATGAACATCACTAAGTCAAAGAATGTTGGAGACGTGGGGTTGATGGAAGAGAGGCTCATTGAAATGGGTAAAGAGCTACTTGATGTGAAGCTTAGAGAATCTACTATGAAGGAGTAGTTACAAGCAGAGAACATGAGATTGAAGGAGCAACTATAGGAGAGAGACACTCAACTTGCCACTGTATTGGAAAGTATTTGCATTGAGGCCATGTAGTATAGTAAACCTTCAAATTCATATGTAGTTTATCTCAAGAAGAAATGGTTACAATTCCAAATCGGGACCTTATCTCAACATGTCTCCCTACCCTTTCAGAACTATAGACAATTCATTGAATTCTGCAAATAGTCTAGTATAGGACAGAGGGCTAGAATGGATTAATTCTATACACATAACCTCATATTAACTGATATGAACAATTGGGACCCTAATTTTAGATTTGGTGACATGCAATTAATGGCCCTAACATCCTGTCTAACACATGAAGAAACAAGAGCAACCAAGGTTAAAAGAGTAATGGAAAGAGAGGAGAGGGAACCTCTACAAATCAGGGAAAAAATAATGACCCCATGGGGATCATTAGCATCTATAAATTAATCTCAAATGGTGTTGTGATAGCACCTAGATACATTGAAACACTAGATCATGCCATCTCACACTTGGATTATACATTCAGTTTTCTAGGAGAAGAGAGTTTGTAGGCATGCCAAAGGAGATGGCATGCTTTACCACTTAGCTTGTAGCATAGATAATACCGATCTCCTAAGAGGATGAAGAATACACTAGAGAAGTCACCCTTCTACAAAAGAGCTATGCAAAGAATGAGAATCTAGTGGGTAGGTTTGAAACTTGGCCCACCTTTGCTACTAGGACTACATTAAGGAAGAGAACAATCTCAAGAGAAGAAAGATTGGATTGAAGTAGAAAACAATGCAGGATTATAATCACCTGTGGGCACTCCATTTGAGGTACCTTGGGATGTCAAGGAGGCCATTAGGGCCATGAGAAAGATGAACATGGATGATTGATTTTCTCAAAGGATAAGCAACCATTTCGGTATTGGGGTGATGATGAGGCTAATCAATAGGTACATTTTGAGGGGCTACAATGCCATCTTTTAGCTTATTAAATATATCTCTCACGCATTTATTTATATTTTTGTTATATTATGCTTAGTGATAAGGGTGAAAGATTTTTTTCATGTCGTGTAGCCTAATATGATTTAATTGCAGAAAATGAAGCCATTTTTTATACAATTTCCAGATAAGGGCTCGGAGTAGACAACAAGGAGATATTGTAGGAGGATTGTCCACCTCCTTAACTCCCTCAATCAGCCCAAGATACACCAATATCTCTCTCATTAGCTCAAATGTAAAATCAACCAAGCAAGTGGTAGTTATGAGGATCCAAGCTCCACTTTTCTCGAGATCAAGGAGACCATGTTCCTATTTTCTAGGAAGTTGTTGGTAGCTACCCTTTTGTATAAATAAACATATAGAAGAGCTCATTAGGATTCGATTTTTTTTTCAGCTAGGTAGCTCTTGAGGTCAGAATTATTATTTTTTTACTATCATATGATGTATTATACTTTGATGAAATGATAATGAGAAGTTGTTGTTTGATCCATTACTGAGTTAGTTTCAGAAGGATGATGCTCTTGGGTTAGGGCCCAATCCATTGGCTAAGTCCCTCTTTTGTAATTGTATTCTCTCTTTAAGTTTGAGTATTTTGTTTAGTTATTTAATTCTAGTAGTAGAAAAATATATTAAACTGTGATTGTAGCCTATACCACATCTCTCTCATGGGATCATGAGTAGAAGGAACTCCAAGCACAAGCCAAAAACATTTTTTTTATGATTTATTGGAAACATTTTTATGATTATTTCTCTTGCTTCACATATGCTTGTTGTATCTTAGAAGTTAGTGTAGAAATTATATACACTAAGCATGCATATGTCCAAGATCCACCTGATCTCACACTATTTAACTTTATGCAAGATACTAAATCTATTCCACTTGTTAATCTTTTGCGGAAAAATTAATTGCACACACATGTGAAGCATAAACAAAATTATGCAATCACACATAACACAGTTTTTAACCGGGAAAGCCTAAAGCTGAAAATACCAACTATATATTATGTAACATGGAGATCATATGAAAATCCCATACAAGCATACAAAGCTTATCAGAAGCTCTTAATAAAGTACAATCGTCATACACTATACCGACCTAATCTTGCAAATCCATGCACTGATCTATGCCACCTGCTAGCCTGCCTCCACTGCACAATCTTTGTATAAGAATAGCTCTAAATGAATTCGAATTACTCCATCCTTGACTGCGCAATCCTCATTGTCATCTCCACTGAGTGTGTGATGCAATCAATGCATCACTATAGTCACAACAGATAGTCTATCTTTCCCTTTCACCTATCTCTCCACTGATCTCCACTGAAGCTGCCATGCACTGTAGTTAACAGATGTATTGTTCAGTTGATGAATGAGTTATTATTTGTGAATTAATTAACTAATTAATTCTCTCCACTCTCACTAGTGTAGCAATCAGTTAGACTAGATATAACTAGCTCAACCGAGTCTAACAGTGTTAAACTAAATACAACTCCATAACTACTTCTTCTAACTGTGTCATAACTCTGCCACTTGAGTTCTAACTGAGTCCTCCATGAAATAACTCCAGTAAACCCTTAGGAATAGCATAATTCCTTCTGTCAGCTGTTGTGCCACATATGTGCACTGAACTGAAGTGCTCCAGGAGAATAAGTTATTGTTTAGAGTCTGATTATTATTAAGAGCTAATAATAATCGACATGCATCTATTTTTATATTGACGATCTATAAATAGACTTCGCCCAATATTCTAAAAATAGAATTTCATCTATTTTTCCAACTTGATCAACCATCCATAAATAGCATCATGCAACTTTTGAAATATGATCGACATGTCTAAAAATAGACATAGTCTAAAAATAGAGTTGCGCTAAAAATAGCCTGCGGGACCACTTAGAGAAGGTGATTCTTTTCACTAAGCTCATCATCTTGTTGAATCTCAACACTCCCTCTCAACAAGATAGGGATTATCCTTCACCCTGATCCTGCCTCTATGGTATTCGAATTTTCTCCTGGTGAGCGCATTCCTCAGAATATCTGCATCCTGATCCTTCGTAGGAATGTACTGAAGCAACATGATCTTCCGCTGCACACAATCTCTGATATGATGATACCGGATATCAATATGTTTAGATCTATCATGAAACACAGGATTAACCGAGAGTTTAATGCAACTCTGATTATCACAATGAATCATTGTGGGATCTAAATGTGAACTGAACAAACCAACCAGAATCTTCCTCATCCAGATAGCCTCACATGCAACTAAACTTGCTGCCATGTATTATGCTTCTGCTGAACAGAGTGCCATGGATCTTTATTTCCTGCTGTACCAAGAAACTGTCATAGATCCGATATTGAAAATCCCTCCCGATGCGCTCTTTCTATCTGTTGGGCTTCTTGCCCAATATGCATCCGTGAAGCCATGCAACTTCACCTCATCTGTCTATCTGTACCATAAACCATACTCAGATGTGCCCCTGAGATATCTCAAGACATGCTTGTCTGCCTTCCAAAAGAGCTTGGTAGGCTTAAACATCACTTGAGAAAGTTGGTTCACCGCATAGCATATGTCTAGTCTTGTATTGACTAAATACATGAGCGAACCCACCAACTATCGATAAATAGTGGCATCCACTACCTCTCCCGATGTAGCATCCTCTTTCTTCCAATTTCCTAGAAGAGGAGTGTCGATAGTCTTGCAGCCTTGCATGTGAAACTTCTCCAGTATCTCCTAGGCATACTTGCCTTGAGACACAAACAGTTCACCTTCCTGCTGCCATATTTCCAATCCAAGGAAATAATGAAGGAGGCCCAAATCCTTCATCTCAAACTCCTTTGCAAGATCTACCTTGCATGAGTGTATCAACTGCTCATCACTTGTTAGTATTAAATCATCAACATAAATTACAATGATTAAAAACTTACCCTCAACCACAATCTGGTACAAGTTTGCATTCGCCTCACTCTTGGTGAAGCCAAGTCCAGTGAAATAGCTGTCGATCCGAGTGTACCAAGCACGTGGTGCTTGTTTCAGCCCATACAACACTCTTTTGAGCCTGCACACATGCGACTCACTGCTGAAGATCTCAAATCCTTCAGGCTGCTCAATGTACACCTCTTCCTCAATGATCCCATTAAGGAATGCAGTCTTCACATCCATCTGATGAATGTGCCAACCCATTTGTGATGAGAGAGAAAGGATGGTTCGTATGGAAGAATATCATGTGACAGGTGCAAAGGTTTCTTCATAGTCAATCCCCTCAATCTGTGAGAAGCCCCAGACAACAAATCTTACCTTATACTTCTCGACGCTCCCATCAACAGCTTGTTTTACCTTGTAGATCCATCTTGATCCTACAACTAATTTTCCCATCGGCCTTCAAACAATCTCCCAAGGACTGTTTCTGACAATGGAGTCATACTCCTCCACCATGGCATCTACCCATGTGGGCTCCTGCGTTGCTTCTTCAAAAGAAGATGGCTCTGTCATAATACACTTGCTCATAAGAGCCATGTATCCATTATATCGGTTAGGTGACTATCTCTGTCTGCGTTGTGATGTAGGGACTCCTACATTCTATGCCACATCCACCTTCAGTCTCTCAGCATCTGTGGTATGCTTTCTACCTTGTTTGATGTTTGGTTCCACATGAGTGGACTCCTCCACTCCATGAATCTCCTCCTGTGGCTGATCCACATCCAAAGGCTCATCTTTGGGAACAAGAAGTTCCTCTTCCACATGCAAGTGTAGCTCCCTCTCAAGTGACAACTTCATGGCTTTCACCTCATTTAATTTTATATCCCATCACATAACAATCATCCGAATCTTTGGCAAGTACACATGATAGTTATGGGGTGTTTCTGTGTACCCCACAAATATCCCAACTTCTACAGTCGGCTCCAGCTTCTTCCTGGCATCCTTCATCACATGAATGTAAATAGGTGAGCCAAAAATATTCAAATGAGAAATATCAGGCTTCTTAAATCTTCCTCGAGTGTACTCATGCCAAGTACTCTATGAGGACAATGGTTTTGCACATAAACCGCAGTGTTGCATGCTTCCACCCACAAGTGCATCGGTAGGCCCTGATCGTGCAACATCGCTCATCCAACACCCATGATCATTCTGTTTTTTCTCTCTACGACCCTATTCTGTTGTGGGTTATGAGGCGCTATGAGTTCTCTTCGAATTCCTTCTTTGCTACAGAAGTCTTTGAATTCACCCGAGATGTATTCACCACCATTATCACTTCGTAGAGCTTTCACTTGCTTCCCCGACTCCTTCTCCACCAATGCCTTGAACTCACAGAACTTTGAGAACGTTTCACTCTTCTTCTGCATGAAGAAGATATAACATCTACGAGAAAAGTCATCAACAAATATCACATAATACCTATGTTTTGTTGTTTAAGCAACCGAGAATAGTCCACACACATCTATGTGAATTCTCTCCAGGATCACTGAAGCACGGTTTTCCTTCTCATGAAAGATGGTCTTCACAAACTTACCCATTGTACATCCTTTGCACTGATCTGACTGCGCAAGAGTACCCTTGGGAATTCAAGTAGAAATTTGCTGCAAAATCTTCAAAGCACCATGGTGAAGATGACCCAATCTCCTGTGCCATAATTTTCCCTCATCCCGGCTCACCACTTCTTCTGCTTTGCCCACCATTGCAGTGCAGCCATCTACCCCCAGCTTGTAGAGATTCTTAATTCAAACCCCTATCTTCTTGGTTTGACCTGTTGTTTTATGTCGAAGGAAATATTTTCCCTCACTGAAAACAACATCATAACCTCTGTCTTCCAGCATTGCGACTGAGACCAAGTTATTCTTTAGAACTGGAACATGCATGACATTCTTCAACAAGAATGGATTACTGGACTCCCTCTCAAGCGTAATGGTCCCAATTCTAGTTTCACTGTACCGACCATCATCGCCCATATCTATATGCATCTAGAGGTCCTTCTCCTCCAAGTCACTAAACAACTCTTTGTCTCCCATCATATGGAAAGATGCACCACTGTCAAGATACCACACCAATCCCATGCAGCTTGAAACCAAGCATGTGATCAAGGAAAAATCCAACTCAAATTGCGAGGCTAAGGCCTCTCCAGCTACATATTCAGAAACCTACTTATTCTTCTTCTTCTGTGGACAGTTAGTGGCGAAATGTCCATGCTCATGATAGTGAAAACACTTCACTTTGGACAAGTCCCACTCCTTGCCTTTAGCACTGGATTTAGAAGGATTTTTCTTCCCCTTCCCTTTCCTTTCTTTGGCAGCCAAAGCACAATTCTCTTCATCTTCATTCTTCGATGAAGATCCATCCTTGGTACCCCGCCTTATCTCCACCTGCATAAGATCCGACCAAAGTCGCTCCCATCTTGGCAGTTTCTCCCATCCATTGACAAAGTCTTCGTAGCTATGCCAACTCTTCGAAAGCCCAAGGAGAGCCAAGCTCACCAAGTCTTCTTCATCAACAGTAACCCCCACACTTCCCAGTTCATCCTTGCAGTGCACAAACTTTGTGAGGTATTTTGGAATACTATCGCCTTTCTCCATGTTTATTTTTCTGAGCTTATCTTTAAGCGCCAACTTCCTCTGGTCACTTCTGCTTTGGAAAAATTATGTCAAACCCTTCCACATTAAGAATGGAGTGGCTTTCCTATGAAGGCTAGACACAATATGGTCCTTCACACCTTCCAACAGAATCCTCCTCATCTTTGTAGTTTTCTTTTTCCATGCATCAAGTAATGCAACATCACTAGATCCCAGCTTAGGAACATTGCTATCGATGAACTCCTTCATCCCATTATCCTCCAGCACTGCCTCCATCCTGTCCTTCCAGGCTATGTAATTTGAGCTCCCATCAAGGGCATACTCCAATCTCAACCCACTGAAATACATTTCAATGTATACTCGATTTCTGCACCAAGAATCTTCTGTAGCAAATTCGAATTGTCCACTAGCACAAACTCACTTCACAATTGCAATATTCAATCAACAATGCTCCGATACCATGTAGAAATTATATGCACTAGACATGCACATGTCCAAGATCCACCTAATCTCACACTATTTAACTTTATGCAAGATACTGAATCTATTCCACTTGTTAATCTTTTGCGGAAAAATTAATGACACACACATGTGAAGCATAAACAAAAATATTCAATTGCACATAACACAGTTTTTAACCGAGAAAGCCTAAAGCTGAAAACCCCAACTATATATTATGTAACATGGAGATCATATGAAAATCTCATAGAAGCATACAAAGCTTATCAGAAGCTCTTAATACAGTACAATCGTCATACACTATACCGGCCTAATCTTGCAAATCCATGCACTGATCTATGCCACCTGCTAGCGTGCCTCCACTGCACAATCTTTGTATAAGAATAGCTCTAAATGAATTCAAATTACTCCATCCTTGACTGCGCAATACTCATTGGCATCTCCACTAAGTGTGTGATGCAATCAATGCATCACTATAGTCACAACAGATAGTCTATCTTGCCCTTTCACCTATCTCTCCACTGGTCTCCACTGAAACTCTCATGCACTGTAGTTAACTATTGTATTGTTCAGTTGATTAATGATTTATTATTTGTGAATTAATTAAATAATTAATTCACTCCACTCTCACTAGTGTATCAATTAGTTAGACTAGATACAACTAGCTCAACTGAGTCTAACTAAGTTAAACTAAATACAACTCCATAACTACTTCTTCTAACTGTGTCATAACTCTGCCACTTGAGTTCTAACTAAGTCCTCCATGCAATATCTCCATTAAACCCTTAGGAATAGTGTAATTCCTTCTGTCAGCTGCTGTGCCACATCTATGCACTGAACTAAAGTTCCCCAAGAGAATAAGTTGTTTAGAGTCTAATTATTATTAAGAGCTAATAATAGTCAAGATGCATCTATTTTTAGATTGAACGATATATAAATAGACTTCGCCCAATATTCTAAAAATATAATTTCATCTATTTTTCCAACTTGATCAACCATCCACAAATAGCATCCTGCAACTTCTAAAATACGATCGACATGTCTAAAAATAGACATAGTCTAAAAATAGACTTGCGCCAAAAATAGCCTGCGGGCCCACTTAGTGAAGGTGACTCTTTTCACTAAGCTCATCATCTTGTTGAATCTCAACAGTTATTTTCTTTGTTAGATCATAATTTTAGCATCAATTAGATCATCTTTAAATTCAACTCATCTTTTCCACTTATAATTATTTTAATTTGTCATTAATCAATGAATGGATGCATGTAATGGTTGCAGGATTGTTTGAATTTGAAGGAAACGATGCCTTCATCACCCTCATCTTGGACTCCATTACTCTTCCCCCAACCTTCAATTATGCCACTAAAACCCTATTTTATGAGATCATGGGCCATGACCACCATGAGCAGCCCTCCTAGTGAAAAACATGCCCTCAAAGAGCTCTGAGCTTGGATGGAGGTTTTTTTCACCCCTCAATCACCTATTTCCACTTCCTTCCACCTTGCCACACCTTTCTCTCATCATATTTACTCTTTGAACCTTCTTGACCTCATTCCTGTAGCATTTCAAAGCTTCCTATAATAGCCTCCTGTAGCATAGTTGTAGGTACCCATTTCCACTCCAATTTTGATCCTTGTTGAAATTTTAACCTAGGATAGGATGTACTTTGTCCCCGCCTATGGATTCATGACTAGAAGAGACCCCTAAGCCACTCCAACCCTCCTTTTTCCCTTGCTGCAAAAACTAAGTAGGAATTACTATTTATTTAATAAAATAATTAGCATAAATAGGACAACAATTTACATGGAAGTGTGACTTAGTTGAAGTAGTTGGTAGAGGTTTGATTTATGATTTTGTGAAGTGTTTGAGATAAATTAGTTCCTTTCTCAAAAGTGGTTGTATAGTTAGATGAATGATTGCACTATAGCATGGTTTCCTTTTCTGCAACTAGCTTAACTGTTATTTGTTCATGGTTTGCTTTCAATCTCAATTACAAGTATAAGTTGATAAGCATTCTCTATTTATGAATTAGAAGTCATTCTCTACATGACATTAGCTATTTTCACTTTAATCCAATGGGAGGAATGGCCTAGAAGCACTACTGATCGGAAGACCTAGTTGAGGGTAGCATGTGTACTAGAACCCATCTACTGTGCATATAACATTGTCACCTCTTAGTTTGTAGGAAACCCATGTTGATAATTATATTTGAGTAGCCCTTGGGTGTTTTAGCACTCTTAGTGCAATACCAGGGCTCACCAATGGGCACACACACACACACACAAATTAAACTTAACCTATTCATCACTAAGGGTTGAACTCTTGACTAGCAATGGATAGTGCACATGTTCTAACAACTCTGCTCTACAATATGTCTTGTTAATCCATTCAACCCACTTCAATATACTATGTATGTTGTGACCACAATGGGGCCGAGGATGTGTACCACACCCTCGTGACAAGTTAAACTCAACATGGCCAAGATACCAATAAAAACCTCATGGGACCAGGGATTTGGACCACATCCCTGTTCCAAGTCAAACTCAATAGTTTCATCCACCAATCCTTATGGGACCAATGCTAGCACATCCAAACAGGGTTTGATCCACCACTTGAAACCTCAATGGGGTTGGTGCGAAATCAGCTAAAAATAGTTCGATAAAAAAATATAACCTTATGGGATTGGTGCCAAGTCATATTCAACACGTTCAAATAAAATTTTGATCCAAAAATCATCTTCAGCCAAACCATAACCTTGGCATCAGGCTACAGGTGATTATCATAGTTATTTCATAACCTTAATAGGTCTATGATCGATCCATAACTGTTCGATGAGTTTTCATATTACACCAAAATTCTTTCGATCAAAACCATAGTCCATCTGACGAGTTCTCATAATCAAACTATATTTATGTCAATCGAACCTATAATGAAAAAAAATACTTTGTCTGATGAGTTCCCAGAATTAAACTACACTTCCTATGATTCAAGCCATAACCTTGGTGATGAAAACAAATACTCTATTTGAAACCAAATTTGCACAAATCAATCAACTCTAGTTCATAGATTTCGTTGATCTTTTTTTTTGGTTCAAATGAATGCTAATGGATCAGAGTATATATATATATATATATATATAGCCCCAAAGAAAGCAAAATTGGTTCTCTGGCTTCTGCTAAAAAATCGTCTCCTGTCCTGGGATAATTTACAACGTCGGGGATGGAAGGGCTCGAGTCGGTGCTATCTATGTGTTCTTGTAGCTGAATCTATCACTCATATTTTTTTCCTTTGTTCTTATACAAAATCTGTTTGAAACCTTGCCACGTCCTTTATCAATGCTCCACATATGTCCTCAGTTTTCTCCTTTGAAGTACGACCAAAGCAATGCTAGATGGAGCCCGGGGTAATCTCCTACTCAACTTTTCCTGCTTTATTCACTTATGGCATATGGTGGGCTCGAAACATGGTGAAATTCAATGAGAAATTTATTCCTAAAGAACTGACTGCGGCATTTATTGTGCAGTGGGCCTCTAAGTACAAATCCATCCCAAAATATCCCAAAATTCGATCTGTGGTGGAACCAGAAATAGATTGGAGTTATGCTTGGGATTTCTTTGATGGTGCTAGTCAAGGCTCTCCACCCTTGACAGGAGTAGGGGCTATCCTTCATCTCCCCCACGTTTCCAAATTTCACATTATTTTTGCTTCAGGCCATGGATCAAATAGCAAGGCGGAGCTTGTGGCACTTTGGGCCATTCTACATGTGGCAAAAACCAAAGAAATCTCATCTCTACAATGTTTTTGAGACTCTAAAATGGTTATTGACTGGGCTCTTCAAAAATCTCAGATTCATTCTCCCCATCTCCAAGCCATCCTTCACAGTATTCGGGCTTTAGCTAAAATCTATCGTTTCCTCTCTTTCAAACATGTATATCGGGAATCAAATGCAGAAGCTGATGGTTTATCTAAAGAGGCTCTCACTCTCATTCCAGACACTCTTAAAATTGTGGACACTTCTTCCAATATGGAAGAGGCACACTCGGTATAACATTTTATACATCGGAGCTCATTTATGATCTCAATTTTCATATTAGATACATCGATCTGTATAACAGAAATCCAATTTTGAGTTGACATCAGAAAAAGGGATGGATTATTTAACTTTTCCTCTACCGTGAAATCAGTGGCAGTATGGGCCAAGTAAAAGTTATCAACAGTAAAAGTTTACGGGGTTGTCTATTAGCATTTAGCGGGGTTGTCTTTCAGCATTTAATGATATGATGTAGGAAGTGCAGAAGATTTTTCCAATTTACAGATCTTTATTGAAACAAAAAAAATATAGTCGTGTACATACTGATGTCACTTATGAAATTTCAGTTTTTTAAGCTAGAGGTAGGATCCTCCAGGACTACCTATAAAAAGATCATACAACTCAAGGAGCATTGTAAAAACCCCACTAAGGGGCCTTTCTATATTTTATCAATAAAATAAATATTTTTTTTCCAAGGGAAATATATATATATATATATCAAAACCATAGTCCATCCGACAAGTTCTCATAATCAAACTATATTTATGTCGATCGAACCCATAATGAAAAAAAATACTTTGTCCGACGAGTTCCCAGAATTAAACTACACTTCCTATGATTCAAGCCATAACCTTGGTGATGAAAACAAATACTCTATCTGAAACCAAATTTGCATAAATCAATCAACTCTAGTTCGCAGATTTCATTGATCTTTTTTTGGTTCAAATGATTGTTAATGGATCAGAGTATATATATATATATATATATATATATATATATAAGGCCAGTGGTCCTACCTCTTATGGGGCCTATTAGGGTCCTATAATTTATAGAATCACAAGGTGATTGAATATTCTATCTAAGTCATGTGAAATTGTAAATAATATTGCATGTTGCAAAATATTCCAAAAAAAATATAAAATAAAAAGAAATAAAAAAATGAAAACAGGGCATTTGAAAAGAAAAAAATTGAATAAAAAAAGAAAAAATAGAGAAAGAGTAAAAATAAAGATGAAAGAACCCCATGAAAAAAAAATAGAACTGAAAGTGATGCAAATTTAAATGCCACTACTTGATAGAGAGTTTGATTCTTTATGAATAAATAGAATGTTGTGTGCAGCTTGTTTAAAATGCCACAACCTTAAGTCGTTGCTTAGATCATACAATGTAATCATGATAAAACAATTTTCAATTTCTGTTAATTATATTAGTGCATAAGTTAGCCAAAATGTGTAATCTTGCCTTATGTTAGTTAGGTAGATGAATAAGTTGATTAAATTGTTTAAGTTGAATCAATGCAAAAAAATGATAGATTAGTACATTAGGTGTTTCTCCCCTAAAAGAAAATAAAATAGGGTTTGCACATCTAAATGCACCCTTGATTGGTCAGAGTTAATCTTAGGATTAGGAGAAAGTTTAGTTAAAAAGGGTCAAAGGGGTGAACGAGGTTAATTTTACATTATATGGCCTTTATCCTAAGTTTAGGCTCATAAAATGTTTTTATCCTATGTCTTGAGGCATTATTTATTTTAGCCTAAGTTTTCCACCAATATTATAATGTTTGAAAAGGAATAAATGACATCGTCATATATTTTAAAGTATGCCCTCCAACTGATGGCTGATGAACTAATCATCATATTAATGGCCGATAGTGCTTTTCACACCCCCCCCCCCCATCCATACTACCTCTATCGGTGAGGGGGATGGTCCGAAAAGTGGTTTCCTCCCCACTGGTCCTACCCCTACATGTCAGTCCTCAACATTTCGCACCTTCCCCCCCCCCACCCCCTCACAAACCACATACAGTTTTGACCCCCCTTCGAAATCTACGAATCCCTTACCTTTTGCCACCAGCTCTTCCCGTGTGCTCCCCTCCAGTCCTATCTTGACACCTGACCAAGCCAGTTACTCATTTATTGTTTCCCAGGATAATCATTTGAATTCGATAAATGCCTTGCACCTCCAACGGGACTGTTCCATTTCCATAAACCCCCTCCGTGCACCATTTTCAATCCCTTTGCTCGCAGATTTTTAAACTTGCATTATTTTTAAATTTGTGTTGATACAGTAAGCTTCCATAGCCTACAAATAAACTAGTCAAGCACATGAAAAATATATTGTTCCCACCCATAGCCGATTGTCAGCAAGTACCTGGTAATCTCCCACTGCCATTTTTCCTTTTCATACAATTTGAATAGTCAACATGCCTCCTAATAAGAAAAAAAATGATTATCCCATCAACCCAATGCTCCCTCCCACATTCCAGCTTCACCATATTCCCCTTGTTGACAGGGATTATAAAATCGCAGAGACAAAATGCAAATTGGATCTCTTCGAGTTATATTTTTGGTTCGAAGAAAATTTCATTGACCAAAATTATGAAATTGGACTCTAGGAGTCCAATTTACCCTTATATATTTTTCCCAAACCTACCATTATATGACTTCGTTAGGAACTATCATGCCTGATATTTTCCCAAAAAGAGAGTTGTGGTAGCCCCAAGTGCGGAATTTTTGTCCACCATCACCCCTGAAACCATAAATAAGATGATGCAGGTCCCCTAGATAGAATCTAGCACCCCCTTTTCAGTAGAAGCTTTGAATGACCTGTACCAAAAAATAGATTTCTCCAGGAGGACCAACTTTTTGAAAATTTTCTAATTGAAAACACCTAATTGCCCAAGAAGAATCCACCTTATGTTGCATCCATGTTTCCTGACCAATCCAAAAAAATTATTTATGTTCTTCCATGTCTGTTCAGAATATGATTAAGGTAGATGAAATACATTTTGTTTCAGCCAAAAAGATGTCTCAGTTCAGAATAAAGACATTGTTTGGTCCCTTTATTTGTAACATCAAGGCAGATGGTGAAGAAGCAGATAAGTTGTTGAAACAAATGAATTTCACATCGAGCTTCACATGGTATTATGACCCATTTGGCCTAGTCTCCAAGCTAAGGGTGGAACAGAAAACCACTCCTCATGTGCACACATAGAGGCTAGATATTGAAAGGTATACGAATCGGTTGGAATGGGCAGAGAAAACCTTACAGGAAGCAGAGGAGCAGCTCATGTCTACATCTACTATACAGACTTGTACTCCTCAAGAGAAGATAAAAAAGAGACAAAGTGAGGAAGGATCCCCTTCAACTACAAGGATCTCAACAAAGGAATTCAATATAATCTATAGAAAGAGAACTAAAAGGATTCCTAAGATATTTTTGGAAGCAGAATCAGAACAACAAGCCACCATAGTCATCAAAGATCCACTTTCTTATGCACAATCAAGTAGAAAATTCACAGGGTCCCCAGAAGCATCATCAGTGTCACAGTATCGTCAGGACCCAGCCCAAACATCTGGACTAATTCATCGAGATAAAGAGAAAAATATTTTTTACAAATACAAAGAGATAAAGCTCAAGAATGAGATCCTTAAAGGCAACACCTACACTCAATTCTGGAAAAAAATTGCGAGTGCTCAAAGTAGGCTTCTATCAACCTTTGATACTGAGAAGGGAATAATTCAAATGGAATTCTTACAAGCTCATATTCCACATCCACTGACAACTACTCACTACAAGAAGACTTCCTTTGAATTTGATACAAAAGACATTCATCCCATTGATCATATGGAGACGCATACACAAACAGGAGACATGATTTTTCCATCTTTGACTAACACTTCTATGAATTCTTCAAAGTTGCAGGTGTCTCTTACTAATGTTCAATCTCAGATAAATATTGAATGGACTTCATCTCTGGAAAATGACACCAGAATCAATTCATTAGAATATCTGGTCATAAAGATGGGGTATAATCCAGAGAATGGAAAAGCAGCTGAAGAGTTGATTAAGAAGAAAAATGTTGATATTGCAGCACTTAGAAAGTATCTAAAGATTCCAAAAACCGAGGACCCAAAGACAAAATAAATAGGAGAGTAAGAGAGCCATAAGTAAGACATGCTCAAGTTGATCATGGAGAAAAATGCACAAATCAGAAACATGGAGACAAAGATGGATAAATTAATCAAGAAAAGGAAAAAAATGCATAGTTGGCCATGCTTCCTTTGGATGTAGTGCCTATCACAACAATACGAACTTTAGGTACTTCTACATCAACAACACCTCCAACTCAACCAATCGATGCTGCAAGAAAACTTACAAAATCGATGGAAGATATGTAAAAAAAAAAAATTGAAGAAATCAAGAAGTTGCAGGGATAGATAAAGGACTTGCAGGAGCAGAAGAATAGAAGTGAGGCCTCACACATGGCTGAGGCACAAATATCCCAAAGATTAATGGAAAGGATACAAAAATTAGGAAAAGAGACAAGCATGGGCTAGACCTTGGCCCAAGAAAAAGAGAACATATGGACAAACATCCTTAACTCAATGAATGAAATTTGGCCTTCCATACAAATCATTTTTGAACAAAAGGAGTTGATAGAGAAAGCTGCAACAGCCATTCAAGACATCAAAGAAAATCTGGATGTTAAACCTAATGAAGCCACTAATATTTTCAAATTTCTGAATTCTAAGAATAAATATGAGCTGGAGGAAACAGGAGTTAAATACAGAACAAAAAAATACTTGAAGTCAAGAAGGTTTTGACCAAAAATAACCTTGTCCTTCAGCTGGAAGAAAAATATTAGGGGATTGAAATTGGTGTTAACTGGTTTTTCAACAGGTTTGAAGTGTTAAACAAAAATGGATTGCCCAGTTTATTTGTGATAATTGATAAATTGATAACTATGGAGGAATACAACAAGAAATTGAAGGATGTGGCCAATGAAAACTCCAAGTTTGCAGGTATAATGGGAAGCATAACAAGAAAACCCTTTTTTGAGGCACTGGAGAATGATTTAACCATTTAGCATGAGGTAAATCATATTTTTTTCATCAAGCCTACTTTTTCCAAGTACACTGGAGTAGATGAGGTCTACAAGAGGGTGACTAAGTTGTCTATTTTGAATGAAGAAAGTTGGGATAAGTTATGCTAGTTAATGTATTAAGTGAGTAACTCTATCTTCAGTCAAAGGATCAACAATGCAACAAGGATCAAACTGATAAATCAGCAACAACTTCCTTCAAATCAGGGCCAACTTTTGAAGAGTTCCAACTTGCCCTATTATTTTGTAATAAGAGATATAATTTGTTTTAGATTTTCCTAAAATATATCCTGATCAGTTATGACAAGAATTTTTGTAAATAATTGTCTAATACTTCAGATTTCGAAGTATTGAGGGTTGATTTTTGCATTCCAAAAGATATTGTACATTTCCATTTGATGGGATGATTAGTAATAAAAGGACTATTTCACAGGATTGATGTGTTGGACTATTTGGTGAAGTGCCTCTCACTGTTTATGTGTTTATTTCTTTGTTTCCATACTTATGTTTTCTTAAATCTGAATTATTTTACAGAAAGTTGATGAACAAAATTTGTTGAAAGATACACCATGATTCTGGTTGTAGATAATTTAAATGTTTTCCTCTTATATAAGTTAAAGATTTATTAACTACTATTTTTCTTAGTTGAATCTATTCCTCTTCTACTACACTTCATTTAAACATTAAAGATCCAGTTAGTTCATCTACCTTTCCCTATGAAAACTCTTTGAAAATGTGAGACAGATCCATGTTAAGTTGTAGACTCCATAGCCAAATGGAATCTTAGGCATTTAATTAGCCAAACCAATTAAAAAAAATCTCACAAAATCAAACAAACAATTGAGCATTAATAGATAGCCTAATATCATAAATAAAACAAAGTTAAATCTGACAAAGAGATCCCTATCTGAGTTTAGGAATGATAGGTCATAAACTCCAAAGTGGTTTGATGATTACCTCTATGGTTTATTCCACAACCTTGGAAATTACAGAGTGATAACATAGTGACGACTCCACTAGGAAGAACACATTTCTAACTTTCTACAAATTCATTTTTCCCAGTTAAATAAATTTATTTTAGGAAAACTAATGTTTTAATTTTCAAAAATAAATGTTCATAGGTTGTGCACTTTTGTAAAGAATAATGTTTGTGCGTTTAATTTTTTTTAGTTCTGGCTCCCAAAATAATCTACACTAGATCTCATCCTGATCCAGAACCCGCTAAAATTGTAAATGACCCTGAAAAAAAATTAGAAAAAGGAGTTTAGCAGAAATTCAGGGAAGCGATGGTCCCCCACCCAAAGAAAAATATATTCCTGAGGGTTTTTTCACTTCAGAAGATGTTGATTTTGACATACCATTCGAACACAGTCTGTTTAGAACTAACTTAGAGAGTTTTTTTGGAGAAATTGTGTTTGATAAATTAGATCCGCAACCCTTTACATCTGAAAGATAAACTATTGAACCAAATGTGATCTGCAAATTCTCCAAAGCTTTGACAAATTAAAAAATTTAGTATCATACCTTGGTCAGGTTGTGTATGAAGCTTATGTTCAACAATATGTTGAACTCTTTGCATTAACAATAGCAACATCTTCTGCTTCTTTTCTTCAGTTCATCCTACATCAACTAGCCCTACTTCCTCCATAATCTCCACTACTTCTCAAATATCATCTCAAACAGTGCTTCAACCTACAGTAGGAATTCCTACACCTACACCACTCATACCCTCATCTACCATTCATCCACAAATCCTAATCATGGAAGAAATTCATGCTCCCTTGGTTTTGGTTGCACCTTTGCACAATATGCCCCATGAATACCAAAATAAAATCCTTCAGTTTGATGGTACTGGACCCATCACTGCTCAACAATATGTTGACAAAATGATTGTTTTTTCTGATCTTCAAGAAGTTGATGAGGAAGATTTCAAAATGGGGTTGTTTGCTCAAATTCTAACCAGGGAAGTTAGAAAATGGTTTAGGGCATTAGCACCAGCCAGTCTTAATGATCTCAGGTATTTTCACCAATCATTCCTCAATAGAAACATTAGAAGGGCCCCTAGAGAGAGTATGTACGATTACTACACTAGATTTAACAATGTTTACAATGAAATTCTAGCAAACATTAAGCCCCCTCAAGGTTTAGCTGTAATTAAATTCCCAGATGGTTTCAATGCTGACATGTCTTACCAATTAAGAGAAAGAAATATTGTAACCTTAGAAGAGATGCAGAGATATGTTGTCAATGTATAGGAAAATTTGATAGCCAAGACAGCTAGACTTAGGACTGAGAGGAGAGTGACAATCAAAGAAGAACCATCAACATCTACCTCTAATGCTAAGATAGATTCCCTAGTTAGAACAATGGAAAGAATGATGGAGAGAATCAACATTACAGATAAGACCCCTCCAAGAGAAAATTATCCCTGGTCCTCAAATTAGAAATCCTAATTTAGGAGGAACCCACCACAAATTAAACAAAGAGAACAAAAGGGACCATACCAGCAGTTTAGGCCTCCTTTTCAAGAAAAATATGTTGACGAGGAGGGATAAATAGTTGAATACCTAGATGAAACTCAAATAAACTTAATGGGGATAAATTATGATAATTATGTGTTTCTTACTCAAGAAGAACAAGAATTTTTTATGCTTTCACAAATAGAATTTAATTCTAAAGAATTATATGCTATAAAAACAAAATTTTAAAAATTCTATCATGGAAGTTCACAAGTAGTATAACTTTGAACTAGGAAAACCATAGATAGCCCTATCAAGAAAGTTGTTGAAACTAAAGGTAAGAAGACAACATACACTTCTGCAAAGAAAAGTATTGAGATTCTTCCTAAAAATACTCCAGACAATCCAATTAAAAAATACATTTAATAATGCCTCAAAAACAACTCAGACTGATGTTCCAACCACTAGAGAGCCAAAAGAAAACATCAAAAAATATATTTCTGAAAAACCAGATTTCCTAAACATGAATAAAGCCCATACATCCTTCAATATTGAAAATGAGTTATCAAAGCTTAAGATACCCATTCCACTAATAGAGCCTATGAGAAAGAACATGTATGGGTCCCAAGTAATGAAAGCTCTGAACATAGGGGAAGGGACAGATACAGTCAATTTGAATGATAACCAACCTGAACTTTTGTTTGGACTTGAAGTGGATGGAAAACCTCAAGAAGGAGGTGTAGCTCCATTCTATATTAACCTAAACATTCATGAAAAAAAATTTCATAATGCCATGCTACATTCAGGAGCCTCACATAACTTTATGTCTAAGGTTGTCTTGGAAAAACTAGGACTTGACATCACAAAACCGTACAAAGATTTATACTCTTTTGATTCAATCAAAGTGAAGTGCTTAGGTCTCATTAAGGATTTGTGTGTTACTTTGGCACAAATTCCAGCTAAGAGTCTGATGATGGACATATTTGTTGCAGATATACCCCCTAAGTATGGCATGTTATTGTCTCTCTCGTGGGGAGCTAAGTTGCAAAGAACCCTACAGATGGGCATGAACTTTGCTACCATCCTGGTGTTTGGTCAACAAAAGAGCTTATATAGGGAGACACTAATGAAAGTTCATGGTCATTAGCCAAGAGAAACCCCATAATTATCCTTTATACTATCTCCACTCAAACCTTGACTCATTCATTCTGTATAATGAGGGGGATATGGAAAAACACATATCCAACTTAGGAACTAATATCTGTGAAATCGAAGAAAACAAAACAAAAATAGTAGAACATAATACACAAGATAAGCCTCTTTATAATATGGAACTTGATGGAGATGTTAGTAAAGAGGGATCAGGGAGAGGAATATGGGTTTCAAACTTAGAACTAACCATGCAGAGGGACATTCATATAGGCTAAATTTTTAGCGTACAAATAACATTGTTGAATATGAAGCATTGATACTAGGGTTGCAATTGTTGAAAAAACCTACTGCTAAAAGAATTTCCATTCATTGATATTTTCGACTAATAGTAAAACAAATCAAGGGAGAATATTATGCCAAACACCCTAGACTAAGAGCTTACAGAAATGATGTCCTAGAATTTTTGGAATGTTTTCAAGAACATGATTTATCGGTAATCCCTAGAAATCGAAATGTTTTAAATGATGGCTTGGACACTTCTGCCAATACCTACAAAATTCCTTTCTGTCCCATTCATCAAGACACAGTGGAGGTAAAGCATAGGCCAACAGTCCCAGACAATGTTAGATATTCTCAAATTTTTGGGAATGATCAACAAATTCAAAAAAAATTGCATTCCAAGGATGAGTTTGAAGAAGCCAACATTGATTTAGAGTGTGAGTTGTAAAATAATGTAGATGTAAAGTTTGATTTAGAAAATTAGTTAGAAAACCATGTAAATAAAGATGAAAATAAAGTAGAATTATCATAGATAGATCAAGAAACGGAGGAACTATAAATACTTCAATTGAAAGATAATTCTTTTCCCAAAGAGTTAGTTCCCTTAGAAGAATTGTTTGACTTTAACGATGTAGCCAAGAAACCAAAAATTAAACCCACAAGAGCTGAAGTGGAAGAAAGCAACATAGGAAATGAACAAGACCCAAAGATGGTAAAATTGTCTAAATCATTACCCTCTGCTGAAAAGAATAAATACATCAGTTTGTTCAAAGAATTTAAATATTTTTTTCCCTAGAGTTATGAAGACTTAAAATCTTATGACACTAGAATCATACAACATAAGATTCCTATTAAAGAATATTATAAACCTTTCAAACAAAAACTTAGAAGGGTAAACCCAATGTTGATGCCTTTAATTGAAAAAGAGGTTAAAAAAATCCATGGTGCTAAGATTATAGTACCTTTGAGGTACTCTAACTAGGTATCCAATCTAGTTCCAACCACGAAGAAGACAGGCAAAATCAGACTTTCTGTAGATTTCAGGGATCTTAATAAAGTCTCACTGAAAGACAATTACCCCTTACCTAAGATGGATCATATTTTGCAAAAGGTAGTTGGCTCCAATAAGATTTCTCTTTTAGATGTTCTCTCTGGTTATAACTAGGTTTTAGTCAATCCTGATGACCAACATAAGACAACATTTACTACTCCATGGGGTACCTTCATTTATGTGAATATGCCTTTTGGATTAATGAATTTTGGAGCCACATTTCATAGAGTAATGGACATTGATTTTGCTGATGAAATTGGTAGATTCATAGTCATATATCTTGATGACATTACTGTTTTCTCAAAAACATATGAACAGCATATGTTACATTTGAGGAGAGTGTTTGATAAGTGTAGGAAGTTCGGAATTTCCCTTAATCCCAAGAAAACACTATTTGGCCTAGAGGAAGGCAAAATTCTAGGTCATTTCATTTCCAAACAGGGAATCTGGATCGAGGCCATTTTGAAGATAAGTCATCCTAGGAATGTCAAACATCTTCAATCATTTGTTGATAAAATAAAATTTCTAAGAAGATTTATCTCAAACATGGCAGAACTCCTAAGGAACATAACAAACATGTAAAGAAAAGACATAGAAGTAAAATGGATTATTGAGGCTAAACAATCATTTGAACAAGTTAAACAAGCCCTAACAAAAGCACCTATGTTAATAAGCCCTGACTTCACAAAATATTTCATAATATTTTCATTTTCCTATGAACACATTGTTGCAACAGTCCTCTTGTAGAAAAACAATCAAGGACATGAGCAGCCTATTGCTTTCTTTAGCAAGGTTCTAAGAGATGTTTCCCTCAAATAAAATATAATGGAAAATGTTGGACACCTAATCCTCTATGGGTAGGTGTGGAAGGCGAACAATCACAAAGGAGTCCAAGTGACCTTGGAAGATGAATCCAAGGGTCATACCAATGTAATATAAATAGACATCTATGGTGAATAATATAGAGATCTCACACCTATATTTCCTATGTGTGTGTTTACTTGCTCATCCACCATGTTTGTGTTTAACATGGTATCAAAGCCATGATGAGTGGCCTTGTGCGTTTATGTGTTAGGTTTTCTGCCTTGCTTTGAATAGCATTGGTCTTTGTGCCAGACAGCCTGCTCGTCTCTAACGCTCCTCCTTCTCCTAACCATCTGTCAAATTCCTTGAGCACAGGCAAGGCCTAAAATTTTCAGATTCTTCCAGCTCTATTTTGGTTTTTCTCTCTACCATATTCCTCTACTCTATATCCTGCAATATCTTCCATATTTCTTCTCTATAGGTCGTATGCGGTGGAGGGAATAGAATCTTGTTCATGTATTTTGTGTCATTCTTGAAGAGACATTAATTATGGTCACATTGTTGTTGTGTTGAGGAATTGCATTGCAATATGGTGGTTGAAAGGTTTAAATCAGATGAAGCATTGATGTGGAGATTGATGCATTAAATTCCTGAGGTGTGTTGACTATTGAAGAAATCGTGTTCCCTTCAACACTTTCGAGCTCCCACAAAGCTGGTACTCCATCAACCGGTGCCCATCCTCCACTGCACACGCAGTCACTACTCCTCCTGCACACAGTCATAGACTCCTCTCTACACTCCATGCCTGCATTTCCCCTCCTCATCATACACAAATATCACTCCACACCTTGGTTTTTCATATGCATACAACTTGTATGGATATTATTTAACCCTGTCTGGTGATCATGATGTTGATCTTGTTCAACGAAAACAATTTGTTTTGGAATTCTTGCAAGTCGAAGTTGAAAATAAGTTACAATGACTTCATCAATGCATTGAACATGAATTGCCACATTATATAGATAGCGCCCTCAAACCTCCATACTTCACTGCTTCATCTCCCTCCACACCGGCTCCCATCGCTCCCTCTTTGCACATTACTTGCGGCCTCAACACCTCCTCTCCTCCGTGTTGTTTCTCAGCCCTCCAACACCATTCCTGCAGCCTCTGTCCACCATGGTGACCCCTTCATGGGCTCTTCCTCCTTCTGGAATAGCGAGCACCTTGGACAATCACTTGTTTAATCAGTCAGCCAGCCGGTGGACAACTTATTATTAGTTGTGCACGTGGATTGGAAGAACAAAGAAGCAGTTAATGTTGGTTAGATGATGATAAAATAGTCTGTATCGACATACACAATAAGGTTCTCATTCCCTCGATCCTTTTTTTTGGTCTGTATTATCATACCAAGGATTTTCTTGATATCATACAGTCTGTATTGAAAGGCGTTGGCTCGTTCAAGATGAAGGAGGACCTCCCTCAACACACCTCCCTCAAAATTGAATTAATGTTGGCCCCTCGCCTCTGTCTGCATAATCCTGCCAGCCTCCCTCACAACACCATTGTTTCCCCGCTCACACACCCATTCCACCTCCTGTGCGCTACCTCTTCCCTCCGCTCTCCCCACTCCCGCTGCCTCATGAGACCACCTTGGTGCATAAGACCAATCTACAGGCTGTGTTTTTCTTTTCATCTGGTTTTCCATCAATCCCTAATACTTAACTCTAATACAAATACAATACTTGAAATTTGTAAGATTTGTGCCCACCAGACTTGTGCACAGTGAAAATCATTAGTAAATTGGTGTAAAGCAATATGAATTCTCAAATGGGCTTGAAATCCTTCACAGATCTAATTGACCCATTATTGATAGAAATAGAGGATTTGATCGACCTTACAACCCATTAATGAAATGGGCGCTGGCTAAAAGCTTCCACCTGGTATCCCTGTTGTAGTATTTTATATGTGTAGTACACAGAGAGTTTCAGCTCTGCATTAGACGAAACTGTACAATGGTGGGATTGAAGCATTTGACTGTGCCTATTTTATTTCAAGAAAAACCAAAAGAACAATGAGAGATTCGATGGCCTGTAATTTTTTTATTTTCATACGAGAAATGATGAAATTTACATGGCCAACTTGATGAGAATGTGTGCAGAATAAGGGCCAAAGACCTTATACAGAGTAGAAGAGGTCTAGGGTTCGAACTGCTACCTCACCACCAACACTAAAGGTGCCAGACTTGCTGAATGGATGAGTTATTTGTGCTACCACAGTCAACTGAAAGGAGCGTTGGAAAATATATGAGAAAAGATATCCAACAACGTATGTTAACCTATTTTGAAGACTGTTTGTGAAGATCAAAATCGTGTGTGCATTGAGTTTTGGAATACGATGTTATGGTGTGGTAAAACATCTAAGGTGAATGGAAATATATATTTTTTAAACTGAGAAAAGTGATTGAAAGGGTTGTAGCATAAAGTCCATACATATGAAATGTTATATGTTGAAGAGTTTATATGTTGGAGAATTTTAAGCATGTATGGTTAATATATAATGTCATAAGAAGTGTTGAGAGATAGCTTGGTATCTTAACAAGTTTTCATTGCCTATATATTAGTGTTGGTCGAAAGCTTTACATGAAACCAAACATAACTAAAGTCGAGATCCATCATTGTTTTTGAAGACAATTGCAACATGTTGTATTTTCTAATTGCACTAACATTGTGAGTGGGTATTTCTTCTTAGCTCATAGTTGCAATCACTGTTTGAAGTGTAACTTTGAGTTGTTGAGAAAAATGGCTAAAATCGATGATGCATTAGAGTTTTTTCATAACCTCATTCATTCCACTATTCATGATATGGTAAAAATGAGCAAGAACACTCTTTTAAATATTCAAACTTGCTTTCAAGATGCACAAGATAAGATTGAGTTTTTGCAGTTGGAGTCTAAGCTCCAGCAAGATAAACTTCAGCAGAAGAGTCATCATTCTGAACCTATTTCTGTTCAGAAAATTGAGAGGGACTCCCATCAGCAGCAAGAATATAAAGTTGATATTGGTCCACATTCAGTACCCATTTCAAGAGTAGATTTGAATGTAGAAGCAAACACCCAACCTGTGCCTCCCAAGCCCATAATCATACCTTGGGAAGATCTTGTCCACAACAAGCCTAGAACAGGTCTTGGATATGACAAGGAGTTGTCTTTTCATATTCTGGACTACTCCAAGTCTATAAAATTTCAGAGTGCCAAATTTCTTTATGACAGTTCACCTGCAGCTGTTCCAAATCCTGCTCCTCCTCCACAGCAACAACAAAAAATTGTAAAATGCCAACACTGTGATCGCATTGGCCATATGAAAGATCATTGTTTCAATCTTCACCCATGAAAGCACTGTGGTCGGCACACCCATTCTTGACATAGATGCTTCAAAAATAAGCCTCCTGCAAGAACAAAGATTCATCTTGGTTGGATCGCTTCTTGGCAATAGGCATCAACAACCAAGAAGATGTTTAAGTCGCATGTCAGAACTTGTCCTAGAATATTGAACAAACATGCATTTTAGTTTTCTCCATCATCTCACCTTGTACCTGACAGGGGGGGAAATGGTGGTCATCTACAAGCTTTGAAGCCACATTAAGCGAGCTTGAGCCACAACCTATCATTCCAGATTCAGAGTTGTAGCCAGAGATACAACAGGTCAAGTGAGCCTGAGCAACAATCTCTCATTCCAGATTCAAAGTTGTAGCCAGAGACACAACAGTTCAAGCGAGCCTAAACCACAATATCTCATTCCAGATTTAGAGTTATAGCCAGAGACACGGATGCCCATGAGCATGCCTTTTTTTGGTGGACATCCTTAAACCATCTATGTGAGGTTGATATTCTTCCTCTTTCAGAACACTTCCTCTAGCAGAAGAATTCAGCTTCTTGCCAGCTTTGGAAGAGTTCTAGGAAATGCATCAAGCATTCCAGTGTTGGTGGTCATCCTTAAACCATTACAAGTTGTAGACTTCCATTCTTTTAGGTTGAATTTCTCCCTCTCAAAATATGAGGGACACTTCCTTTAGCAGAAGCACTTAGCTTCTTGCCAGATTTGGAAGAGTTCCAAGAAATGCAATAAGCGTTGTGTTCTAGTGTTGGTGGTCATCCTTAAACCACCTCTTTATGCCAACATTTTAGAGAGCTGATTTAGCCTAAGTGCTGCCATGCATACTTTGCAGATTTGTATTACAACTCTCTTCTTGGACTCACTCATACCCCTTCGGATTAAGGGGGGGAATGTTGGACACCTAATCCTCTATGGGTAGGTGTGGAAGGTGAATAGTCACAAAGGAGTCCAAGTGACCTTGGAAGATGACTCCAAGGGTCACACCAATGTAACATAAATAGACATCTATGGTGAATAATATAGAGATCTCACACCTATCTTTCCTATGTGTGTATTTACTTGCTCATCCACCATGTGTGTGTTTAATAGAAAAGCAGTCATTTTCTCTAATAAAAGAAATTAAGGATTTCATAGTATATATTTGTCATTCTCACCGTATGTCTTTTGTTCCAAACTCCGTGGTAAAAGATATCCTGACTCAAAATGGACCTAATGGGAAGAGAAGTAAGTGGATTGCCATTATTATTGAATATGATATTGAAATTAAACCCACCAAGCTAATTAAAGGTCAGGGATTAGCTAAGTTAATGGTTGAGTCTAATTTTCATGCTTTGGATATCAATTTTGTAGTTTCGTTAGATGACCAAGAAGAGTAGGTGACTCCACAAATAGATGAGGCTTTTACAACCTCTCCTTGGTATGCAGACCTCATTTTCATATTATTGAATTTACAATCTCTTCCTAGTTTAACCAAAATGAAATTTATATTTCTCAAGTTAAAGGCTATGAAATTTTGTATCTTAGACAAGCATTTGTATTGGAAAGATACTGGTGGAATTATACTAAAATGTTTATTGACGGATGAGGCAGACAAAATCATGCAGTAATTCCATGAAGGAGACTATGGTGGACATTTGTATTGGAAAACCACTACCAATAAGATCCTAAGGGTTGGTTTTTACTGGCCAACACTCTTTGCTGATGTCCATAAAAAAGTTACTTCCTGTCACAAGTGCCAAATTTTTGAAGGCAAGAGGAAACTACTGCCTTTACGCTTCAAACTATATTTGTTAAAATTCCTTTCCAATAATGGGGTTTGGATTTCATTTGAGAAATTCATCCACCATCCTCAAACCAACACACATGGATCCTTATATCCACTGAATATTTCAGAAAATGGATTGAAGCCATACCCTCAAGACAAGAAACAGATGTTGTGATCATAAAATTTTTAGAAGCCAATATACTGTCAAGATTTGGATGTCCCAGGAAACTTATCATAGACAATGAAACAACTTTTAAGTCAAAGAAAATGGTGAATTTCTGCAGCAAGTATCAGATCACTCTATGATATTCAAATTCTTTTTACCCTGAGGGGAATGGGCTAGCTGAATCCTCAAATAAGATTTTAGTCAATATTGTTAAAAAAATGCTGGAAGACAACAAGAAGTCATGGCACAATAAGTTGGTAAATGCACTATGGGCTGACAGACTCACCACCAAGAAATCAATTTGCATGTCCCTATACCAATTATTTTATTGAATGGATGTTGTCTTTCTAACCACTTTAGGTGTCCCAATTAGGAAAATGATGCAAGAGTTGCAGGTGGAATCCAATTATATTTAGAGAAGGATAAATCATACCATACAGTTGCAGAAATATAGAGAAGAAGTGTACAACTTTACACAAGTCATACAGGAAAATGTCAAGAAAATTTATGACAGAAGGACCAAGGTTGATGATTTTTATTTAGGGGACATGTTTTAAAATGGGATCAAAGAAGAGAAGAGAAGGGTAAGCATGCTAATTTTGAAAACCTATGGATAGGACTTTATATCATTCATGCCTACAGGGATCATAATGCATTTTTCCTCAAATAATTGGATGGAACATAGTTACCTGGTGGACCTGTGAATGGCAAGATGATGAAACATTATTTTCCACAAGGATAGAAGTGTTTCTTGATAAACTCATTGTATAAATCATTGTCTTAATTTTTTTGATTGGGTGACCTTTTACCATAGTTGGAAGCCCATAGAGAAGGCCCTAAGCTCCTAATTAATGTGCCACCATAGCTACTACAACAACACAAAATAAATCAGATGTAGAAAAGTGTTGAAAGCAGAACATTCAAGGCTACTGGTCAAAGGTTCTTGGCACCTCACAGGGAGAGTACCATCCCTAGCTGGAGCTAATGTGAAGGCCTTATAATTTATAGGATGACAAGGTGATTGAATATTCTATCTCAGTCATGAGAAATTGTAAATAATATTACATGTTGCAAATGATTTCCAAAAAATATATAAATAAAAAGAAAAAATGAAGTGAGGGTATTTGAAAAGAAAAAATAGAATGGAGAAAAAGAAAAGAAAAGAAAAATAAAAAATAAAGAAAGAATAAAAATAAATATGAAAGAACCCCATGAAAAAAAGTAGAACTGAAAGTGATGCAAATTTAAATGCCACTACTTGATAGAGAGTTTGCTTCTTTAGGAATAAATAGAATGTTGTGTGCAGCTTGTTTAAAATGCCACAACCCTAAGTCATTGTTTAGATCATACAGTGTAATCATGATCAAACAACTTTCAATTTCAGTTAATTATATTAGTGCATAATTTAGCCAAACTGTGTAATCTTGGCTTATGTTAGTTAAGTAGATGAATAAGTTGATTCAATTTTTTAAGTTGAATCAATGCAAAAAAATGATAGATCAGTAGATTAGGTGTTTCTCCCCTAAAAAAAAATAAAATAGGGTTTTCACATCTAAATGCACCCTTGATTGGTGAGATTTATTCTTAGGATTGGGAGAAAGTTGAGTTAAAAAGGTTCAAAGGGGTGAAAGAGGTTAATTTTACATTATATGGCCTTTATCCTAAGTTTAGTCTCATAAAAAAAATTTATCCTAAGTCATGAGGCATTATTCATGTTAGCCTAAGTTTTCCGCCCATATGATAATGTTCGAAAAGCGACAAAAGGAATCTATCATATATATTAAAGTACATGCTCCAACTGACGGGTTGATGAACTCATTGTCAGATCAATGGCCGACAGTGCTTTTCGCACCCCCCCATCCATACTACCTTCATCGGTGGGGATGGGGGGGTGGCGATCTGAAAAACGGTTTCCTCCTCACCAATCCTACCCCTACGTGTAAGTCCCTAAGCATTTTGCACCTGCCTCATAAACTACTTACCGCTGCGACCCCCCTCTGGAATACACCAACCCCCTCACCTCTTCCTGCCAGCTCTTCCTGTGGTCTCCCATTCACTCTTATCCCGACACCTGGCTGTTATGAAACCAACTCCAAAAATAGAAGAAAAGAGAGATCAACGCCTTATAAATAAGCCACTTTGAGGGGGAAACCTCCAATAAATTACATAAATGAACAATGCTTGGATGATACAAATGAAAAAACCTCCTTTCTATATATAGGAGTCCATGGGGCCACAATGTAATCCTAGCCTACCTAACAATAATAATATAAGGGCATAATAATAAAAATGTGGGGGTTACAGGGGTACAAAAATAACAATAAGGGGGTTACACTACCAACAATAAGGAACTATACTAGTAATATAGGGACCTAACATGCTCCTCTCCTTCAAAAAAGTGTTTTCCTCAATGCTTGAGTAGCTCTGGGTGCTTCTGTATAAAATTATCATCCTCCCATGTAGAATCTTCAATGGGTAAGTTCTTCCATTTAATGAGATACTCTGAAATTGTTCAATTTCGTAGTTGTTGAGTTCTTGTTTCCGTGACTGCTTCATGTTCCAATATGTTATTTCCTTCCTCATAGTGTTCTGGAAATATTTTTTGAACTAGAAGTTTGTCCCCTATAATCTTCTTTAAGCATGAAACATGGAATACTGGATGCACTTGCGAAGAAGCAGGAAGCTCCAATTTGTATGTCATAGTACCAATATTTTGCAACACCTTGTAAGGACCTTAGTACTTTGGCAATAATTTACTATCATTCTTAGCTTGCTTGAGGGACATTTGTTTGTATGGTTGTATCCGTAAGAATACCCAATCTCATACATCAAAACTTCTCTCACTCTAATGTTGATCTTCCTGTTGTTTCATTTGATTTTATGCCAAATTTAGGTTATCCTTTAAGATTTGGAGAACTTCTTGTTGATGCTCAATGTGATATTCCACTGCTTGAACCCTATACTTTTCCCTTAAATAAGATGTGATGGATGGTGGATGATATCCATAAAGTGCCATAAATGGGGTCATTTTTGCTGCAGTATGGAAGGAAGTGTTATACCACCATTCAGCGAGAGGTAACCACTTGACCCATTGTGCTTTTTTATCAGATACAAAACAACGAAGATATCCTTCCAAACATTTATTTACTATCTCAGTTTGACCATCAGATTGAGGATGATAAGATGAGCTATGAGCTAATTTAGTACCCAAAGAAGAAAATAACTCTGTCCAAAAATTTCCCGTAAAAATGGGGTCTCTGTCGCTCACAATAACCCTTGGGCTTCCATGTAGCTTTTGAATTCTGTCCACAAATGTAGTAGCAACTGTACTTGCTTTAAATGGATGAGATAATGCACAAAAGTGTGCATACTTGGTAAGTCTATCAACTACCATCATGATGACACTCTTTCCTTCGGACTTAGGTAAACCTGTGATAAAATCCATTGAAATCTCCTCCCAACGTTGACTTGGAATGGATAAAGGTTGTAGAAGTCCTGGGGTCTTAATTGTTTCCACTTTATTCTGCTGGCAAACCAAACATTTCACCACAAACTTTCGAATATCAGATTTAAGGCCATCCCAAAAAAATTCTTTCTTCACCCTGTGGTAAGTTTTTAAAAATCCTGAGTGTCCTCCTAAAGGAGAAGTGTGCAATTCCAGAAGAATCGTTTGTTTTAGTTGGGAATTCTTACAAAGATATAAGCGATCTTTGTACCATAAGGAATCATTTTTCCAACTAAATGTATCAGATGTACTAGGATCTTGCTGCAACTTTTGAATGAGTGTCCATACATCTTTGTCCTTCTTCCATTCATCTCTTGCTTCAATTATCCAATCTGGTTGGATAATAGAAATGTCACAAAGCAATGCTTCCACCTCTTCATTCTTTCTTGAGAGTGCATCTGCAACAACATTAAGCTTTCCTTTTTTGTAGATTATTTCAAAGTCATAACCCAACATCTTTGTGACCATTTTTGCTGCTCTTCTGAAGATAGTCTTTGTTCCAAAAAGTGTTTAAGACTATCATGATCAGTTTTTACCTTGAAGTGTCTTCCCATTAGGTAAGTTCGCCATTTCTTTAGTGCATGCAGTATTGCTAACATTTCCTTCTCATCAATAGGTTTCTGTAAATACTTTCCTTTGATTGGACGACTTTCAAAAGCAATGGGTCTTCCTTCCTGCATTAAAACTGCACCAATTCCATTTCCTGAGGCATCACATTCCACAATAAAGGTTTTGTGAAGTCTGGCGTAGCTAAGACCGGTGCTAGGCACATTTCCTCTTTAAGATGTTCAAAGGCCTTAGTTGCTTCAGGAGTCCATGAAAATGCATCTTTCTTCAATAATTTTGTTAGAGGTGTTGCTATTCTCCCATAATTCTTAACAAACTTGCGATAATACCCTGTTAACCCGAGAAATCCTCGCAACTACTTTATGGTTGTGGGGACTTTCCATTCCTTAATGGCTTTAATTTTGTTAGGGTCTACTTTAACACCCTCGTGAGATACGATATGACCCAGATATTCCACCTCTTGTACTCCAAAGAAACATTTGGATGTTTTTGCATATAATTGTTTCTCCTGCAATAGTTTGAGCACCCTGTCAACATGTTCAACATGATCCTTCCAAGACCTGCTGTAGATTAGTATATCATGAAAAAATACTAGCACAAATTTTCTAAGGAAGGGTTTGAAAATGGAATTCATCAACCCTTGAAATGTAGAAGGTGCATTGGTAAGGCCAAAAGGCATGACCAAAAATTCATAATGACCCTAATGAGTTTGAAATGTTGTTTTCAGAATATCTTAAGTCTTCATTCTAATTTGATGATATCTTGAACGAAGATCCAACTTGGTAAAATAAATTGCTCCATGTAATTCATCCAATAATTCATCAATCACAGGAATGGGAAATTTATCTTTAATAGTGAGCTTATTGAGCTCCCTATAATCCGTACACATGTGCCATGATCCATCCTTCTTGTGCACCAATACTACTGGAGCAGACAAAGAACTTTGACTAGGTTGAATTATACCAAACTCTAACATTTCTACAATCACATGTTCAATTTCGCTCTTTTGGAAATAAGGATATCTGTAAGGCCTGATGTTTGGAGGAACACTTCATAAAATCAAATGAATAGCATGATCATGATCACGAATAGGTGGGAGTCCTTTGGGAGTTTCAAACACCTTGGAATGATTGTCCAAGACTTTTCGGAGATATGGAGAAATAGATGATTTTGATGTTGGAACTTCTAGTGAGCATAATTCTGCAAGTATGCCTCATTGTTCTTTCTTCAGAATATTTGTCATGACATTAGAGATTATTATCTTTCCTGGCTTCCCTGCGATACCCCATAATTCAATTTCCGTTCCTTCCGAAAAATATTTCAAGAAAAGTTCTTGAAAATTAAAAGCTATTGTCCCCAAAGATTATAACCATTGTACTCCTAGTACAACATCAGCACCTCCCATTGGGATGGAAAGCATTGGACTATTCAATAAATATTCCCCCATGGCTAGCTTGATATTATGACATTTTCCATAGCAATTTATAGTTCCTCCATTTGCAGCCATCACTTGACATTCTGGTGCTGGGTATAGGAAACAATTTAATTCCTTGGCTACCTTACAATGAATAAAATTATGGGTACTACCTGAATCAATCAACACTATTAAATTTTCTTCTTGATATGTCCTTCTATCTTGAGAGTTTGAGGATCGGTATTCCTTCCAATGCATTACACGATATGGTCAGACTCATTTCTTCTTCTTCTAGGGTTAGTTCCTGGTGTATATCCTCTTCTTTTGAAGTTTCTTGTTCATTTTATTCCTCCTCTTCACAATCTATGTAAAATAGTTTCTTCTTAGCACACTTATGACATTTAGTGTATTTGCTATCAAAGCTGTAGCAAAGCCCTTTTTCTCTTTTTTCTTCGAATTGTTGTTGTGTCAACCTTACAGGTTGTGGAAGTCTAGGAGTAGCAACACTTCCATCTTTATAGATGTGAGTGGTAGGCTTCCTTTTTGCCATAATTTTACATTCAATTTTTCTTTCCAACCTGAATGCCTTCTTCAATGAATCAGGTTCCCAAATGCAAACTTCTTGTTGGATTTTATCCTTTAAATTCCTTATGAATAAATCAATCCTGTGTTCCTCTAGAATATCAGTTACCCTTATATTCAAATTTTTGGAAGTCCTCAATGTACTCCACCATTGAATACTTTTGTTTGAGATTTATCAATTGGCTAAAGAAGGTATTTCTCTTTGTATCCTCATAATGTGCTATCATTTCCTCTGTAAAAATTGACCAAGTGACAATTTTTTTACGGGAGAAAAGCCATCAATACCATACAAATGTATTTTGTTCTAAATGTAAAGTTGCAATGTGTACCTTTTGTGTGTTTTGTACATTATTGAGATCAAAATATTGCTCCATTTGTAGTATCCATGTTATGGGATCCTTTCCATCAAACTTCCTCATATCCATATTTGGAATATGGTGGTTCTTCAATCCAACATTAGAGTTTGTGAAATCACGATTAACATTTATTTTGTTCTCATCAGTAGTGTCCTCTACTATTTTTTCGCCATTAGGAATCATTTCTTGTATCGACTTTCACAAAACTTCCTTCAAACCTTCCATTTTTTCTTCCATAACATTCTTCAAACCATCCATAATAGCTTCCATGCATTTCTTCAAACCATCCATCTTAGCTTCCACGCTTTTCTTCAAAACATCCATTTCATTTTTTGTTTCTCTTTGCGAGAGCGAAATTTGGTGCACTTGCTCTCTAATTTTGATATGTCATTTTGCATTTCTTCATCTTCATGAGCCATAGTAGAGCCTTCTGAAGGCTTAATGGGTGTTGAATTATTTTTAGGGGGGATTTTTGAACCCAATACTGATATCTATTCTACAATATTCCCTAGGAATCAATTCAAATTGATTCTTCAAATAAGACTTATGCAATTCGGAAAAGAATACACACCTTTTTCTTGCTTTTGAGGAGCTTGATATTGAAATTGAATTATCTTTGTGATTTTGGATCTTCAATATCTAAAATTTGGCCGTGTAGTACAAATCTAAATCTTCTTTCAAATGCCATAGGTTTGACCTGATTTGGATTCTTAAAGACAAAGTTATGCCCAATATCCCACAATGACCTAATTATGGACTGGTTCAATAGAGCGAACTTGTACAATGTACCACCTATCATTGTTTCCTCGTTTGGCTCTAAAAGTCATAAAAAGGAAACTACAGTCTGTGTGCTTGCGACCAATTTTTACAGATTCCAATCTGATGCTCAGAGATAGAGTTATGACGATTTTCCCATGGTCACCTCTTTGAGATGAAATTCATGATCCTGAACAAACCCTAACTTCCATAGATCATTTCTCCAAAAACATTGTGAATCAAAATCTAAAATTCCTACAGGAAGTTCCAAAGGATTTAGGCTTCGCTCTAAAATATTGTGAACCAAGATCTAAAATTTTTACATGACATTCCTCATGATTTCGGCTTCGATATGTAAAAGTTTCATCTTCTGAACCTTCGTATAACAAAATTTATAGAAAAAATTCCACGATGACCTATTTGGAGCAGCGAAACCCTAGAATCCAAAGCTCTGATACCAAATGTTATGAAACCAGTTCCAAAAATAGAAGAAAAGAGAGATCAACGCCTTAGAAATAAGCCACTTCGAGGGCGAAACCTCAAATACATTACATAAATGAAAAATTCTTGGATGATACAAATGACAAAACCTCCTTTTTATATATAGGAGTCCATGGGGCCACAATGTAATCCTAGGCTACCTAACAATAATAATGTAAGGTCACAATAATAAAAATATGGGAGTTACAGGGGTACAACGATAAAAATAAGGGGGGTTATACTAACAACAATAAGGGACTATACTATTAATATAGGGACCTAACACTAGCCATTCTCATTACTCATTTATTGTTTCCCGCGATAAATGTTTGTATTCGATAATAGCCCTGTGCCTCAAACAAGACTGTGACATTGCCATAAAAACCCCTTTGCGCACCATTTTCACTCGCTTTGCTTGCATATTTATCATTTGGACTTATTTTTCAATTTGTGTTGATACAGTAAGCTTCCATAGCCGACAAAGAAACGAGTCGAGCATAGGAAAAATATTGTTCCCACCCATAGCCGACTATCAGCAAGTCCCTGCGAATCTACCACTGCCATTTTTCATTTTCCTACAAATTGAATAGTCAACATGCCTCCTAAGAAGAAACACAATGATGATCCCATAAACCCAATGCTCCCTCCCATAATAGATCTTTATCACATTCCCCTTGTTGACAGGGATTATAAAATTGCAGAGACCAAATGTGAATTTGATCTCTTTAAGTTATATTGTTGGTTCGAAGACAATTTCATTGACCAAACTGTTGAAATTGGACTCTGGGAGTCAATTGACCCTTCTATATTTTTCCCCAGAACTACTATTTACATGACTTCATTAAGAACTGCCATGCCTGCTATTTTCCCAACGAGAGAGTTATGGTAGCCCCAAGTGGGGAATTTTTGTCCACTATCACCCTTGAAACCATAATTCAGATGATGTAGGTCCCGCAGATAAGATCTAGCACCCCTTTTTCAATAGAAGCTTTGAATGACCAATACCAAAAATTAGATATCTCCAAGAAGGCCAAAATTTTTGAGATTTTTCTGCTTGAAAATGCCCAATTTCCCAAGAAGAATCCACCTTATGTTGCATCCATGTTTCTTGACCAAGCCAAACAAATTATTTATGTTCTTTCATGTCTGTTAGGATATTATTATAATGAATGGGTAGATGAGCCAATCCTATTTTTCTGTCAATTTTCTCTATTGATCAATAGCCCCCTGTTGTGCCTAATTTTAGTCAATTTATTGTTGACAACATACATGAACAATTCCTAAAGTTACCAACTGAAGGAATTTTCAAGTATGTCTCCATTCTTGCCTACATGTTCATATATTATAAGGCAGATAGGTTTCCATGCTCACTGGAGAAGTTAGATGAAGAAGGAAACCCACAGTTTGTGATTTTATGGACTTCTTTGGTGAAAAAAGATTCAGATGAGTACATCTTCAAATATTACATAGAGCAGTTCATTCATCCAGTCATGATTATGTTGACCAGCAATGTAGTGCCAAGAATCAATGATGATATTAAGAAGATTTTGCACCTAACCGAGCAAGCCAAAAAATGATATCGGTACCTAGATTAGAACTACACAGAAATAAGAGTCTATGGGTGTGAGTTGCCACAATACAAACTACCTAAATACCTCCCAATGAGAGTATTTTCTCTTGAATGCATAAGAAAGATGATTACTACAGTGGAAATGTATTTTGTTTTAGCCAAAAGGAAGTCTTAGTTCAGAATAAAGACACTGATTGGTCCCTTTATTTGTAATAGCAAGGAAGATGGGGAAGAAGTAGATAAGCTCCTGAAGCAAATGAATTTCACTTTGAGCTTCACATTGTCTTTTGACCCATTTTGCCTAATCTCCAAGTCGAGGGTGGAACATAAAACCACTCCTTATGTGCACACAGAGAGGCCAGAGATTGAAAGGTATATGAATCAGTTGAAATGGGAAGAGAACACCTTATAGGAAGTAGAGGAGCATCTCATGTCCACATCTACTCTACAGACTCCTACTCCTCGAGAGAATGCAAATAAGGGACAAAGAGAGGAAGGATTCCCTTCAATTTCAGGGAGCTCAGAAAAGGAATTCAATATAATATATAGAAAGATAACTAAAAGGAAGAAGAAACAGAAAAACACGCCACCATAGTCATCAAAGATCCACTTTCTTCTGCACAATCAGGTAGCAAATTCACAAGGTCCCCAGCAACATCATCAATGTCACAAGATCATCAGGATCCAACCTAAGCATCTGGGCTAATTCATGGAGATAAAGAGAAAATAATTTTTGACAAATACAAAGAGATAAAGCTCAAGAATGAGATCCTTAAAGGCAACATCTACAATCAATTCTGGAAACAAACTGCCAATGCTCAAATCAGGCTTCTATCAGCCTTTGATATAGAAAATGGAATAATGCAAATGGCATTCTTACAAGCTCAGATTCTACATCCACAGACAATTTTTGACTACAAGAAGACTTCCTTTGAATTTTATACAAAATAAATTCATCCCATTGTTCAGATGAAGATGCATAAGCAAATAGGAGAGATGCTTTTTTCCACTTTCACTAACACTTCTATGAATGCTTCAAAGTTGCAGGTGTATCTTAATAATGTTCAACATCATGTGAATATTGAATGAATTTCATCTCTAGAAAAAGGACACCAGAATAAAGTCATTAGAAGATATGGTCATAAATATGGGGTATAATCCAAATAATGTCAAAGCAGTTGAAGAGTTGATTAAGAAAAAAAATGTTGATATTGTATCACTTAGAAAGAAGTTAAAGATGCCAAAAAACGAGGACACACAGACAAAATAAATAGGAGAGTCAGAGAGACATAAGGAAGACATGCTCAAGTTGATCATAGAGAAAAATGAACAAATCAGAAATATGGAGACAGAGTTGGATAAATTAATCAAGGAAAAGGAACAAACTGCACAATTGACCATGGTTCCTTTGGATGCAGTGCCCCTCATAGCAATATGAACTACATGTACTTCTACATCAACAAGACCTCCAACCAAGCCCATAGATGCTACAAGGAAACTTACAAAATCAATGGAAGATATGTCAATGCAAAATGAAGAAATCAAGAAGCCACAAGGACAGATACAGGCCTTACATGTGCAGAAGAACATAAGTGAGGCGTCACACATGGTTGAGGCAAAAAGATCCCAAATATTAATGGAAATGATACAACAATTGGGAAAGAGACAGACATGGGCCAGATCTTGGCCCAAAAAAAAGAGAACATGTGGATAGACATCCTTAGCTCAAATGAATGAAATTTTGCCTTCCATACAAATCATTTTTGAACAAAAGGGGTTTATACAGAGAGCTACATCAACCATTGAAGACATCAAATAAAATATGGATGATAAGCCCATTGAAGCCACTAATATTATCAGATTCCGAAATTCTAAGAATAAATATGAGTTGGAGGAAATAGGATTTGAAGATAGAACAAAAACAATACTTGAAGTCAAGAAGGTTTTGACCAAAAATAACCTCATCCTTCAGCTGGAAGAAAACTATCAGGCCTGGAAATTGCTGTTAACAAGATTTTAAACAGGTTTGCAGTGCTGAACAAAAATGGATTTCCCAATTTATTTGTGATAAATGATAAATTGATCACTCTGGAGGAATACAACATGAACTTGAAATATGTGGCAAAGGAAAACTCCAATTTTTCAGGTATAACGAGTAGGGAAAATTTTAAGAACCCCCCTAAATTTAAATGTATAATAAATGGGCGAATCCACATGATACATAGGAAAAATGGAAGGCGATTTTTTAATAATATAATATGTATATATAATTTTTTTGGCGAATCTCTCATGATATTGTATTATCTTGTAAAACCATGGTGAATCACTAGTACAAATGGTGAATCACTAGTATAATATGGTGAATCGTTGTCTAGTGGAGTTCGGGGTGTTGGTTCCAATGAAGATATGGTAGTTGAACCAAGATTTGAAGGGAGCGAACCATCGAGACCAAGAATGGCACATGGTGACTCGTCAGGGAAGTAGTTCTCGTGCAGTTTAGAAAACATGTTCTTCTATTTAGCCACTAGTACATTTGGCGAAATTTCGACACTTGGTTAAGACACTTTTGACCAAATTAAGACACTTTTGACAAATGTCGGAAATTTCCCCCAAATTTTCAACTTTTTTCAAATCCTTCGATACGTCATACCGACGTTTAGAGACAAGTGTCCCAATACCAACACTTAGAAAAGGTGTCGCAATTACGACGTTTGGAGGAATCTGTCGCAATACCGACATTATGCCCCAAAGCGTCGCTATTGCGACAACTTCCTCCAAACGTCGCAATTGCGACACTTAGACTAAGTGTCGCATTTGCGACGTTTGGAGGAAGCCGTCGCAATAGCGATGCTTTGGGGCATAGTGTCGGTATTGCGACGAATTCCTCCAAACATCGTAATTGCGACACTATGCCCCAAAGCATCGCTATTGTGACGGCTTGCAAAAATCAAATGCGTGGTCATTTGAAATGCGCGCTCATTTGAAATGAAAAAATCAAATGTAAAAATCAAATGCGCGGTCATTTGAAATGCAAAAATCAAATGTAACTAAGGAATGAAACTTCTTTCTATGAAGACAAGTTGAGGAATCAACATCGAAAGCTAAGGTCCTGGTCTCGCTCAGCTAAGGGGTGAAATAAGCACAGGTCTGAGGTAGAAATCAAACACAAGGTCACTTCATTGTCCGGGACTGGAGGAGTCGGAAGGATATCTTCAATGACATGGGTTGTGTTTTGCAACGTACCTGATGATTGTCCCTGCTCGGTGGAAATAGAGTTACCATAGAAAAGGGTATGGTTTATGTAATAAACAGTGGAGGTAATGGACAACTTGGTAGCATCATGGATGCGTGCATTATAAACAGCTCGAAAGAACTGATCACGTCTTGACTGTAACCTCAATTTCTTCTTCCTATAAACATTGGGCAAAGAAATTCGTCAATGGAGCTCGTGGTACCCATGATATGATGAGGGAGCTCTTAAGTCGGGTTAGATTCTCTCTACAACTACTAGGGACTGTCCATTCATCTACTGTCACCAAGCAGCGGGTGAGGACAAACTCATGCAAGTGCACAAGTTTGGAGTATCAAGAAATTTGAGGCTGAGGTACTGAGTAAAATAAGAAACACATTGATATGAGTTCATCCAATTGAAGATGGGATAGATCAACTGTTTCACACTGTGAAATGTACTACAGATGCAGATCCAAAAAAATCTACAACTTTATAATTCGTATTACAGGTGCAGATCCAAAAAAATTGCAATTTTATAACTCGAGAATTGCCATATCTACAAAGATTTGGGAATTTTAAAATAGAATCAGCAACTAGTCGATTAGATGGCTCGATCACTACCAGCAAAGAACAAAGATTCAAAACTAGATCCATAATGGTTGAAAGAAAATATATGCGCACTTGTATGGCTCAAAGAAAACTCCAAATTTATATGGTTATCTGGGAAATTTTACATTGAAGAGCCCTTTTAAATCCAAAATTGAAAACTCATTTTGTTTAAGATCTACAAACATCTGTAGAATTTACAACAAATATTTCATAGATCTACAAATATTTTCAATGAATTTTAGATCTAGAGTATATTACAACAGATCTAGGGTTCTTTCGGGTATCTTCCAGTGTTGAATTTTTTTCCCACAAAAGAGAGTCCAGGTAGGGATAACAAGGCAACTTATGAAACAATCTACGTGGATAAATGTGTCTTATCTCCTTCACTAGTCATGCATGCTTTATTTACCACGAACACCTCTGATTTGATATTCATTTGCTGCTTCATCCATTTCACTTAGAAAAAGGATAAGGATATCCCATGAAGTGCACCCTTTTGGTGTCTAAAACTAACCCAAAGTCCGCCCTTATAACCTACCAGCAGGTGCTCTATATGCTGCTGTCCAGCAACTACAGACACATTAGATGAATAATTTGAGGATGGATCAATAGAAGAGTTCACAAAAGCACATAAATGAGAGCCCTGTGCTGGGCATAATTAAAAGCAATAACAATCTATAAAGCTACACTCCTCAGAGGACCCATGGAGTGAAGAGTCAAAGACAAGAGAACCATTAGCTAAGGTTGTTGTATACTGATTTCATTTGGTTGTTGTATATTGTTTGGCAAGGAGATTAGAGTGCCTTTGTCAAAGTAAAACCTGCAGGCATTTTACATATCAGGAGTTGCAATCTGCTACTTCTGGTTTTTCAACAAGTTGCATTTCTAGATTTCCTCCTGGAGTTTTTCACTTCTGTGCTTCTGTTTTGAATGGGAAATTTCCCTTGAAATGTTTGTTAACCTTGTGAACTCAATTCAGTTATGCAACATCCTTATTATTGCAGGGAATTTTATAGGAAGAGGAGGCTGCAGTCAGCCTCTCTGCAAATTGAATCACTAGAAATATTAACTTGACTGAGTTAAATTATCTTAGCAATGCTGTAATTTAGTAATATGGATTTTCATCTTACAGGGCACTGGGTTCTATTGGGAACATATTTTCCACAAACAAAAAGGAAGTTGCTTCACTTTTTGGACCTGGATCACCATTGGAGATGATCGAGCGTATTGCAGAACTTGGAGCTGAGGTTTTGCTTCTAGTATATATTAAAATTGTGTTGCCATCTATTAGTTGTTTTGAGCTGCTGCAAACTCTCTAGAATTGAAATGGTAATGCTAATAAAATACAAATTGCAGGTAGTGACTCTTAGAAGAGGCCCTTCGGGAAGCATTGTTTACAGGCAAGATATTAGTACTCAATTAAACATTCATATTAGGTCCGGCCATCGACGGGGTAAGAACATGCCAGGTAACTTAGGTCTTGCAATATGTGCCAGTAACTATCTTTTCAACTGTACTAAATGCATTACATATGCAATAATCTTATTTCATAACAGAAGCTTGTTGTGCCTGATTTTTGTATTACTTTATTTTGTGTTGTAACATTCCAAGGGTGTGGAACAGACCCACATTTCCAGAGATTCCATATTCTTATTGACTATAGCTGAGATTTTATGGATTATAATTGAGACTATGTATTTATGATTTTAAATAAAAACATTCATGTTGTTTAGCAGCTTGTTTCAAGGCAGGGGAAACAAGAACATTTTTATTTTTCATCTCGATTATTGATTTTATTTTGTATAGATGTAAAGTCATGTTGTCAGCTTTTCCTATTACATTACCAAATCATTCATATAGATATAAATATATGCATATATGTATATTTGAAGAATGTGTTGTGGTAAGAGTAGTACAATGAATGTGAGTAGCTAACTGGTTGTTTCATTTTGTAGTTAATACCACCTGCCTTTAGCAGTCTAACGAGGAAGATGCAATGGCTAGAATATGAGTTTTTCCCTTGTGAAGCAAACTTGATGAATCTATGCATTGACTAGTTATTGAATTACTATCTGCAGGGAAATATCTTTGTATATATTACACAAATTTGGTTTGAAAACCTCATTTGGTGGAAAACCATTTTTATGCGACAATTATATTACTTGGATTGTGCATGAAATGATTCATGTTTACAATTTTGTCAGATATTACGACAGCTGAAGCATGAGAATATCATAGAGATGCTAGATGCATTTGAAAGTCCACAGGAGTTTTGTGTTGTGACAGAATTTGCACAGGTATTTAGGATTGTATTATAGCATGTGCGTACTCTTTTATCTTTCCAGTTTGAAGTATATCAGCATTAAAATTCTGTTCCCAAAGCATTTGATATAGATCATAGACTTATAAATGATTTTGATGATAGGGTGAACTATTTGAGATTCTTGAAGATGACAAATACCTTCCTGAAGCACAAGCTCAGGCTATTGCTAAGCAACTGGTATTTTAGTCTTTATTTTATGCATTTGTAGCTGCAAGTCAATTTGTGTGTGTAGATTTTCTCACTGTTTTTAGTGGTTGGATTAACGATATTTTGGATTAAGCGTGACTTCTTAAAATCTTGTTTCACTGTTTATTATTATTTTTTGAAAATCCTTAGTTTTAGGACAAACATTTCGTTCATGAATCTACCTCCAATTTGATGAGGAATGTGGGCATAAAGGGGTATTTGTGATGAAGAGTCTGCCAGGATTATATAAGTATCTTTTTGGAGTTAGGTTAGATTGAGAATTTGAGGGGCAGTTGTGTCCTGTTTGGGAAGGCTTGGACTATCTATAGGTTTAGTCACTGCATTCGACGTCATTTATTTTGAAAGAATTCTAATTTTGTTGAATCTCAAGGATTGGTGAATTTAATGGTGAACTGATGGTGGATTTTACAAGTTTACACAAAATATACACTCAAAATGGGAGCCAACATGGCCTTCCTGTTTGTCACAAATCATTGCTTAGTGATTGCAAATATTTAGTTTTGAGCCATTTGTAAGCCTTTGGCATTATATACACTCAGTATTGTATTCACTTTGGATGATTCATTATAAGTAAGTTTTTGATGCATTGCTTGGTACTATTGATAGCTTATAAAACTTAGATTTTGACAAGGTATTTTATGAAATTAGAGCTAAGCAATTTTTGGTTGCTTAATGATGTGAAGAATATATCTCCTAGGGCATACTTTGGCCTCATGACAAGGTTGAGGTTCCCTTTTATTTTTGGATCTTTATGTTTTTAGTATAATATAAAATAAAATTGTTTCAAAGTTCAAAGTTCAAACGCACACACATATAAGGTAAGCATCTTGTGGGGTATGCTTACCTGAAGTGCCCTCCACTGTCTTTGGCATATTTAGAATCATTAGAATCAACATCCGCTACCCTTAATCCATCAGCATTCCCATCAATTTCTGAAATCAATTCTCAACTTCAGTTTATACCTACCCTTCCCCTCCAACTTATCACTCCTACTTCTCCATCAACAACTCCTCTTTCTACGGATTCGCCCCATGAGGCTATGTTTACAGAACAGATTTGTAAAGTGAAAATTCTGTCAATCTAATATTATTTTATGATAAACTGTACGTTTATCTATCCGTGGGCATTCTTGACAACAAAGTTACAAACTTCATTATGAGTTGTCCTGTACTGTTCCTCTTGTATACAACTTTATGGGTTATTTGAGGGCCTCTCTGATGATATGCAAATAATTGTGCATACTGTTGTCATTTTTTTACCATAATTTGGCCACTGTAGCTGTCCTTCAATTGTGTTGTACTAGGCATTGACATCAGAGTGCCTGAAACATGAAAAAGCCATGGAATTTTCTTGTTTCTCACTGTGTTTTAGTTCTTGTCAGTATGTGTAGTGAACTTCAATAATGTAATGACTTCACTGCTAAGGTTTAGCATCGTAGTTCTAGTGGTTAGCCTATCTTTTCTGACTTTAATGTCTATTTTTCTCCAGGAAGGGTTCTTGGTATATGAATGCAACTCTATGTGCAGCTGTAATAAAGAATGCCCAAACCGGGTGCTGCAAAAGGGAGTGCAAGTCTGAATTGAAGTATATAAAACAAAGCATAAGGTGTTATTTTGCTTTTATTGAAGTTCTAGTATTGGTAGTGCATTAGGAGCATTATTGAAATGTAATCATGGTCTAGAATGTAAATAAATTCACTTGTTAATGTCAGATGCATTTTTTCAAAAAGCAAAAGCTTGGTTTCAAAATTATCAATAAACCAAGGTGCAACAAGACCCCAATTCTGTTTCAATGTTTTGGTCTGTCTTTCTGTTTGATTTTAGGGTTGGGTAGTTAGAGCCGCACAAGCAATTTCACGTGGGACATTCATTTGTGAATACCTTGGAGAGGTCTTAAATGATCAAGAAACAAATAAAAGAGGAGAAAGGTAAATTTTTATCTTGTATTAAATTCTGTTTTCCTATTTCTTCATCATAAATGGTTCTCTAACTGAATGCACCTATTGCTTACTGCCACTGCTTTTCTTGTTTGTTCTAAATTACTACTATTCAGGTATGACAATGAAGGTTGTAGCTATATATATGATATTGATGCCCATATTGATACAAGTGATTTGATTGATGGTGTACAACCAGATCTGATATATTTTGAATTCACTGCTGATCTGTTTCCCATGGAAGCAGATAACAGTTTGAACTACTTGTAATTCATAATGTATACTATTAAAAGTATAATTTTGCTAGCTTAAAGAAAAAAGATGAATTCCGCACTAAGGAAACTACTTGCCACCAGAAAAAGGCAGCTATAAAAAAATATACATATACAAAGAGAAAAAGGAACCATCAAAGAGGAGATGAATGGTCACATAAAACTACACCAGTGAAAAACACTCAACTCCCACCCTCTGTAGTCAATGACCACAAGCACAACAATAATTTTCAGCAGAATTCACAATCGTAGGAGTAGCCAAGGTTTCTTGCTCCCAAGTTATATGTCTAGATGCATACAAAGCTCTCATTGCAGAGTGATATGCACGAAGTTCTAATTTATGTACTTTTGCTGCTCCTTTCTCTTCAGTCAAAGATTTATCTTGCCTCCAGTTTTATCTTCACATGAAGACATAGCATCATCGAAAGAGCTATAGACTACAGGTCGTGATGAATGCTTTTGATTTGAACATAAAATATCATTTGACATATAGCTACTACTACTACTAGCAACAAAACAATGACAACTCTCAGCTTCCTCAATTGAACGATTTAATCTGTCTTCAAATGAAGACATGCATACACATTCCTCACCCACATGTTTTCTGGGGAAAGGAAAGGTATCTACCTTTTCTAACAGAGGACGTGATGACTCTCCCACTGCCTCATGGTTCCTAGATTTCTGGATTTCTCTCCTTTTCTGAGGAGCAACCTCCATGTTGAAGAAATCTTCCTTGTATGCAGATTGCATTTGAATGTCTGGTTTTCTCTTTGTAGCCTTTAAAGAGACATGAGATTTCAAAGGGTTGCACAACATGTCAGCAACAGGAATCTTGTTTTTCTCATCGTAGCACTTAGAAGGCTCCGTGATCCAGATTATGTAGGAATGCACATAATAAACACATAACCATAAATATAGAGATGCAGCAAAAATAACACTTCATTTCATTAATATCAAAGAACTGAAATTTTCTTACAGACAGAATGGAAATAAAACTAGCTAGGGCGTTGGTAGCTATCTATGAGAAGAGATGTGTGGCTGCACCTCTGAACTGTGTTACAATGAGGCTCGAGGGCCTATTTATTGTTTAGAAACAATGTGGAATCCGAAACGTCCAAAAACCTAACCGTAGGAGATGAGGCGCCAAAACTGTGGGCGCCCATTTGGGTAAATTGGTGGTTCAACTTCCTGGGGGCGTAACTTTGGTATCCGATCTCCGTTTGACGCGCTCAATAGCTCGTTAGAAAGATCTATCCGAGGACCACAACTTTCGGGACGAATGAAATTCACTGGTAAAATGATGCCCAAAAAAACGTCGTTTAGGGCCTCAAAACGGCTCCGGAAGTTCAGGACCCGAAAAACTGCTAAAAATAGTAAGTTTTGTCGCAACTTGAAAATTGAAAGAACTGAAGATTGGGGTTCAAATGGAATAGGTGGGTGGCCACCAATATCCACCTAGATCATTAAGCCCCCAAAACGGCTCCGAGAGTGGAGGACCCGAAAACCTGCTAAAAATAGTAAGTTGTGCTGAATGTGAAAAGCTGCAAGAATTGATGGTGCTGGTCCAAATGGAATAGGTGGGTGGCCACCGACATCCACTGATCGCCCGTAACAACAAGACATGATTTCAAATTTCGGTTCAAGAGGCAGTGTCACCCATCAAGACTGTAAAAATGCTAGGCTTGGGTTGAATTGGAATTTGTATTTTAATATCTTGCATTTGACATAAAGGGTAGTAATTCCTTCCAACCATGGTCCAATTGTCGCTACCAGTCTTGGTCACTAATTCATCAAATGCTTGCTCAAGGACTGCAAAAATATTAGCTGTGAATATGACATTAATCTTACGAGCTTTTGCTAGGGGATGAAATGTGTGTAACTGAAAAATATCTGTTGCTACCAAAGATCCTGTATTTGGTTCTTGGTTGTTGGAACCTGATGGAGGTAAGACCCACAGTCCTGGTTTTTCAAAACTTTATTGCCCAATCAATTTCACAATCTGGGCAAAGTCAACCCGTTCTCATTTCTTGAACTGGAAAATTTAATAAACCTCCAAACCAAAGTTTGTAAATTCACAATAATATCGATTGGAAATTTCAATACTGTGCGGAACTAATTCACTTTCCTTCTTAGGTTATAAAACCTTCATTTCGTAAGCCTGCCTTTGTAATAAGATCCGAATTTCATAAAGGTTCATTTCATAATGGTGATCAAATGAGCTTTATTATAAAGTTCATTTGTTACCATAGGCCCACGCTCTTATAGCCACTTACGACAAGGTTCCCCCTTTTATCACCTATGCTTTCACCCACTATATATATATACACCTGTATGTTAACTATTCTTTGGTTATGAATCCAATTCATAACATAACAATGCCGTTCATAACACACATAACCAACTGTTGATTAGACCCCGCAGTGCATTTAACATACCCTTTCATTAATCGTCGCCTCCATCCTACGGCTGGAAGGCTATCGCACTACCACTCCATCATCCGATGGTAGTCGCGCGACCCAGCTACATGGAGGTTAATTCTCCAAATGCGCGATATAGATGGTATCACAAAACCGCTCAATTACACGTCTCCATCACCGGAGTATATCGTGTTGTTTTTATAAAAACAACTCACCACCTTCGACCTCACGTGATACTACCAGGTTTTGATTTAAAAACCACCTTTACTGTTCAATGATCACGGTTCCACTCATTGCCTTCAGGGTTCCATCGCTCCACAGTTGAACAACCCTCGCCAATTTACAATCCTCCTTGGTTTCGGATTGCGGTTCTCAACGCTGGTCCAATTCATGCATCGACCACGCTATGTTGTTCCAGCACGGATGACCTCATCCACAAGAAGTAGTTGCGATGCAATTACAGGGCCAAAATTTATAATCTGGCACTTGATAGAGTAGTTGTCGAAAATTCCCTCCAAGTATGGGTCCATCGGTTCTCCTGTATGATGATTTAAACGAACAATTTTTCCTTTTTCATGCTCCACCTGTAGTCCAACCAAGACGTCTTGAGTATCTAGTCCAGAATTTTCTGCCAGAGTCTTGGGCACAACCAAAAGTGCATCAGAAAAGGCTTCAACTCCTCCCCACCACAAGCTAAAACCAATCTCTCCATATTGCGCCTCTTCGCTCTCCTCAAAGCTACAATCCCTTCTCTTGCAAGAATATCGAGTGACATAGGATCTATTCCCTTTTGATTGATCACAACAAAATTGTTGTGAGTGCCATCACAAACTTTCTTCTTCAGGTTAATGATCTTTTGAATTTTCTCATCTACTTGTCTTCTTTCTGCTAAAACCATTTTCTCCCTCTGATCTGCATTTGAATAAAAGAAACCTGCATTTACTTCACTCTTTTCATATTCTAGAGACATTGCAAGTCAATTCATTACAGTTTCGAATTCCTATTGTCGTTTATCGAATAACCCATACTGCAATGACCGTGGGCTATTTCATTTTTTTAATAAAAATTTAACCTGCCGTCGCTCGAACGATGTAGTTTGCGAATGTAGATCTGAGCCCTGTTCAAGATTTTCATCGGAATAAAATTATTGATGATGTGAGACAAGCCCTCCCAACAACATCTGCTAACGGGCATTCAGAATATTTTCATTTTTTTTTTTTTTAAATTGAACCCGTTGTCGCTCTTCCGATGCACTATAAGCATCGGTCTTCGTAAGCATCGGAAGACTGATGTTACATTTTAAAAAAAAAATTACGATGCCGTCGGAAAAGTGACGTTTGCCAACGTCGGAAGAGCGACGTTTCCAAACGTCGGAAGAGCGACACCGTTAGCGTTGGAAGAGCGACTTCTGCTCAATTTCGGTATTGTGACACTTCAAAGCGTGGTTAGCCATAACGTCATTCTTCCAACACTATACGAGCGTCAGTATTGTGACACTTTAGAAGCGTCGTTATCCATAACGTCGATATTGCGACACTTCACAAGCATCGCTAGTGCGACACTTCATAAGCGTCGGTATTGCGACGCTTTTGCAAAATTTCGGAACTAGTGTCGCAATACCGACGCTTTATGGAAGTGTCGTAAGACTGAAGTTATGGCTAACCACGCTTTGAAGTGCCTCAAACTGTCGCTCTTGCGACGACTAGGTGTCGGAAAACCGACAAATTGGCCGTCGGAAATTGGGCCAAATTTACTAGTGTGCTAAGCGTAGTGTTGTTGCTCATGCTACTACTAGCATAGATATTGAGGTTGGAGAGAATTTTGAGGAAGCATGGAAGGTAGCAGTGGTGGAGAATTAAAAAGAGAACCCCATGATGGGCTCCATTTTTCCCTTTCATATTTGGGCATGCAATATCCTCTGTCCATTGAACCAACAATTAACCATTCAACCAACAATAAAATTGACTGAGTTTATTAGGTACGAGTCAACTTAGACTAATATTCAAAACTATGCTTTGCACTATCCCATATTTATCACACTAATGCTACACAACATTTTGGATTTTCACCCAACTCTCATGCATGCACACAAAATTTTCATTAACATCTATAACCCTAACCAAGTGAGAATTGATCAACAATTTGCACCAAAGTTTGTTATAGTGTTGAAATTTCATAAGAAATTTAGATCCATGGTACCTTAAATAAATTTTGAGATAACCTCCACAAATTCGAACACAATAGAGGAAACTTGTGATAAATTTTAAACCTACAAAAAATAGGATTCATGTTCCTAGAAACAATCATCAGAAGTAGTTGGAATATAGGTCGGGTTTTGAGCCCTGACACATTGATAATGCAATGGCTTAGGTCAAAACTCACACATTGAAAAGTCATCAATAAATAGAAGACAAGATCATTATGAATTACACAAACTCCAAACTTCGTGCCAAATTCTACTTAGTTGTCTGCAACTCAACTATACATAATCTTATAGTAAATACAAATTCCACAAAGCCTTCTTCACATAGCTAATAAATGGCCATTGGAAGAGCACCCCTTATATAATAGTAATAGCAGAAATCAATAGATTATTTCATATTGAACTTCATAGCCCTAGCACTCCTATGTATTGTATGACATATTCAACTTGCATTATCAAATATAGATAAAATCGTACTTTTGATTGATACATTTAAATCATACTTGTGCACAATGTTGAATGCAATGCCAGTCAAGGAGTAAAGTCGGTTTGACATGTAATGATCTATAAAATAATGAAGAAACTTAGTAATTCATCACAACTTTCACATTTGAAAAAATTATAAAGCTTTCATGCAAATCCGTTGTTGTTATATTTCCTTCTCTCGACCATGTTCCACATAAGCATGGAAAATCAAGTAATACTAGCATTTGCACCGAGAGGTGCAAAGTAATGCCGGGGAGTGGGGATACATCTTCCATGCAAGATAAAGGTGATGTAGGTGATAAAGTTGGAGGCAATACAAATTTTTTTGGAAGAATGGGTGGTTTGTTTATCAACTTTTGTGAGTTATCTTGAAATTTTCTTTGTTCTCTCCATGCCTACCTCTGAAACCTTCAAAAAAAACTATCCACAAAATGCATATTGAACAACCTCTACGAAATATGTACCTAGTTCATGAGAGGAACATTAATCATTGTTTAAAATACAATAAAGTGAAAGTATAAGATAGTGAACAACTTCAACTCCTCCCTTATCTTAAAAATTTTATATTTATCTAAATATTATCATTTCCATGAAATAAAATTGGTTACAGCTCTCTAATATAATAAAATAAAAAATTTAATTAAACAAATATATACATTAAAACATAATTGACCAAATTGCTATCTATTATCCAAACCCGTCACCTTTAGTATCCCATTCATTTAAATCCACTTGGTTGCATTATCTTAAATTAGAATATGTTCATATGTATAATATAAAGTGCTTCACCCTCAACTACAGTTTTTCTCCCCCTTAATTTGGGTTCTCTAGGTTGCATTGGTCCTGAATTCATGATATACTTACTATATAGTAACCAAAAATACAAAGCAAACAATATGTTCTATTATAAGATAAGTTTTAGCTTTTAGAAAAGATGTAGCCAAAGGCAACAGACTGATTTCATTTACATATAGGTAACCCTTTGAATGTAGACCATTCCTTGAAGAAAATTTTTATTGATGAGGAATGTAATACAATATTCAATTTTCAAACTAAAACTATTATTTATATATATATATATTTTTATGGGGTAAACAATAAATAAAAAATTTAACTAGCCTTGGGGTGGTCAATATTTATAAATTTTATTTATACTTTCTTTACCATGTATATCATATACCTATCAATCACAAACATGAAAGTTGTGGAATTCACAATGATGATCTGCTCTTAAAACACAACCAACCTTTATTATTACCAATATTAACTTTTATATAGTACTACATATGTAGATAAAATTTCCAGCTTCCAAAGAGCTAAACTTGCTCCTCCAACATGATGGCACATTCTTAACTACTAACATTTCTAATTGCTAAATTTAAGAAAGCTTTCTAAGTACATCTAATATACTGCGAGGCTCGAACTCCTATACTATGTTCTTTTTTACCATGTATCTATAGGTTGCAACCTTCTTCTTGTTTGAAGAGGAGTTGTCTATTATGAGAACAACCTTCCTTGCCTCTAATGCCTTGAAGGAATTGAAAATTGGCTCATCAGATGAAGACAACTTTTTGTTCTTGTCAATTAGAGTTGAATAGATTCCCTATGCACTCAGCACAAAATTTGACCGATAGGAAACATCCCACCCACCAATTATGAGGTCCCACAGAATTGTTGCTCCTGCCTGAACAACATAGACAGCTTGAATGTGAGAATTCAAAAACAAAGAAAAAAACTAATCACATAGATCTTGAGGATGAACTCGATCTCAAATCCAACACCCATAAAATTTATATCCAAAACTAAAACTCATAAAATTTGGAAGTATATTGGAAACAAAACTGAGGCGAAAGAGCTAAATTTGAATGCAATAACTCACACAAAATCTGCAAACTTAAGCAATTTTTGACGTACATTACCTCCACTCCCTCAATCTCAAGATTGATTTTCTCCCCAGCTCTAATGGAGAAATCTACTGCAGGATCATGAGGTCCAAAATATACATCTTTGGTCCTGCTAAGTCCCCCATACTATATAGGCACATTCTCTGGAGATATAAATCTGCAAGTAACATCAAGTATTAAATAAATTTCTAGGAAATTTTCATTAAATATATCCTTCATTCTATCATATATAATCAGATTCTTCAATTGAGGTTGAGCATATTTTCACTACATTAGAGAAGAAATTTCACATACTTTTAGAAGTTCTCTTTCACTTTTCCTTCACGTGCAATTAAAATTTTTCTCTTGGTACGCTATGTCAAGAAAGGGCTCAACATGGAGTAAAGTGCACTGAAATACCATGGGACATTGATGAACACCTGAAAAATAGAGAGAATACTAATTAAGAGGTGCATGTGATTTGTCTATTTGATAAACTGAGTATAATATCCTCGCCCTTATAGGGCCCAACAAAATCCCACGCTTGTAAACTGAATATAGCAAAAAGACTTAATTACATATGGAATACTTGACAATTAGCAAGATGGGAGAAAGTCTTCAACATTGTACTTGAAATCAGATCATTTTTAATTCTGGCAGAGGGAACGACAGTCAGAAGTCACAACCCAAAGGTAGTATGTTTGAGGATCTGTAGTCTACAAATGATGAGATTGGAATTCAAGTCCTAGAAAGATAAAATGGTCCATTACTATACTTCATTTATAGAGTGATTTCATTTTCTTCAAATTTTTGGGATAATATAGAAAGAAAGGGTCTCCTCCACAAGTATCTTGTGAAAATCCTAATTCCCTCATTGTATTATGTGACAGTGGGGGCTACCTTAACACAAGGGGTTATATCTCAATTGGTTGTCACCATATTGCTGAGAATTTGTTTAGTTCCATACTAGCAGGTTCCTTGTTAAACCCCGCTGGGTAAGGTGCACTAATCTATTCCAATGGGCTTATTTGGGAATCTAGATACCATCTTCAAATGTGATGAAGCATCCTTGGGTTTCCCATGAGATTTCCCTTTTAAACAAAAACAGTGACCATTACATTGACCATGAAAAACAAAACCCTTGAGGCCATATTGTGACCATGCAAATAAATGGCTATATACGCTCCTCCATCTCTAAACCATGTAATTCTGGGTAAAAAATACAATGAAGTTGAACTTAAAAGGTCACAATGTTCCACTGAGATTAAAAAAACTGTGATTCAAGAAACAAAATTGGAAATGCGTTGATACAAGGAAAAATTGAGAGAAGTGTTTTTCACTTACTGAAACACCACACAAATACGTGTTAACTCCTCATACCTATCAGCATTTCATAGAATTTCTTAATCAATAAGGAAAAATAAAATAACAATTGGAGGACATAGGCACCAAAAATAGTAGCTTATAGTCATTTCAGTGGTAATATAGACATAGTGTTAAACCATTGACCAGGTTTCTATTCTAGTTGTGGTCTGCTCTGACACATAAATGGTAGGAACCTCACAAAGACAGAGGCTCAATGGAATCCTTGAGTGATTTTGATGAAGTATATATCCTTCATGCACCTGAGCCAAAGGGAGACCATTCCTTGCAGTGTAGCCCATATGGACATGTTTTTTGATGCCCTTCGAAAGGGAGAAAGGCAAAGGAAATAAAATGTCCATGTACTCATTAAACATAAGGTTTTGTAGGAATACTATTGCATTTTCATAGTATGAGTAACTAATAATTGAATGTCCATACTCAAATATTTTGTGGAAACTATTGTATTGCTTAATACAAAATATATAAAACCATATCTGCGTAAATATATCTATTAGATCCCTATATAAAAGGAACCTCTTTATAAAATATATATTGTAACTTTTAGCCTTTTTCAAACTGGGCTGAAGATATATGTAATTTGACACCATTTGAAACTAGCAACCATATGTCAAGTAATAAATATCTATAGATGCATAAAAAATTCCAATGTTTGGTGTGCCAAAATTCTCAAAACACCATATCTACGAGGACATATAACGTCATCCTTCTAATCATTTATAGTCATTCAGATATATTTTTCTAGGCAAGCTCAGAAAAGGAAAAAAAAATATGTTTTGAGCAGTTACAGACCTTTCTTGCTACCATCTCTATGTAGTTATCTTTAAAAAGTGCAAGAATTTGGTTTGATGCAGCTCTCAATTCTCTCTTTTTCATATTCTTAAGATCTGTGATCTGAATCATGGCATTGACACCACCAGGCTTGAAATCAAGGAGTTTGATGTCCTTCTCCAGAATTTGGACCTTCCATCTTAGAAAATTCTTTAGCTTCTCATCATCTCCAAAGATCTTCTAGTAGAGCTCCTTGTCTCGAAAAATCCCATAAGCATTGTAGCACACAGGGTGGCCCACTTTATCATAACAATGCATGAAGGCCACTGAATTCATATTCTCATCAAATTTCAAATCCTCTTCAACTATACTGTCAGCTCCAAATTCCTTCCTCCACGCCACACTATTTTGCAACATGATGAATGCATCATTCACCCTGAAATATCTAGCACGAAGAAATTTCAAAAGTATAACATCAGTCTCCGGGCCAAATAAGCAAGGGAACCCACTAATTGTGCATTAATGTAGGTGGAAGGTTCATATTGATCATAATTGTTTCTCACATCAGTAAACCTATCCATGTTGTCTGGGCCTCCCACAACAACTCCCACTAAGATGTTGGGATTGGGTGCACTGTTATACAAAGATTGGAAGCCTACTTTGCAGGGAATGGGTTGAGCATGATTGGCCTTAGAGGGCAAAGAAGAGGCTCTTTGATGAATAAGTTTTGGATAGAGGGAACCATATCCAACCATATATGACATCTTCATAAGATTATACCCCAGTTTGTAATCAACCTTCATCAACACAAAATTGATTTAGATCCTGCATACATTAGTAACTTTTTGAAATAATAGAAAAATTAGGCATTGGGCTATTATGAATCTATACCTGGCGTTTTTCAAGTGCTCTTAGCCTATGAGGAGTGACTGTCACTGTCCCACCACAAGTTACTACTTGTTTGGAGGAGCTCAAGTATTTTTCATATGTCAAGAGAAAGAAGGAAGAAGATGTAACGTATTGAAAATTAGTATCCTGCAATGTGTAAAGAAGACCTCCTACTTACACAACAACATATAGTGTTAAATTTATAAGAAGAGAGAGAAAGTGTATTATATTTCAATGCTAGTAAAATCTAAGAGATCACCTGGAGTATATTGAAAATGTGAATAGGGTGTTCTAGGAAGAAGATATCAAATAAAATTTTCTGCATGCCCTTTGTATTCCTGAAGAGAGTGCACATTTCATATCAAGAACTCCTGCACAAAAACGACATGAATACAATCAGTCATTTACATAGAACACCCAGTAGACAATCAAACTGCCCAAAAAATTCTCCATGTAGTTAATTGCAATAATAAAGAGTTATTTGAATATCAAAATCTATTAATTAATACATATGTGAATTTAGAAAGGGGTATTCAATGCTTTTGGATTTAAACATGTTACCTCTTAAAACTAAACACCTGCTATTGTAATGATTGTTGAACTTATGAGGATTGCAGATTACAGGAATATCTAGGAATCTGATTGTCACTAGAAGGGTCAAACAATTTACCCTCTTGTAACCATTAGATTTCAAGATATTCTAGGAATATGAAATCAACACAATAATACCTTGCTACTAAATGTTAGGCAAGCCCTGCTACTACTGACTATTAGACCCACTCAAACTATATATACCTTTGATAAAAGTACTCAAGCTCCTGCATGTTTGTTGTCCCACCTAGATACATTATCCGATTGGCCAACTCCTAAGGATGGGCGATTTACTTGAATTTAGTTTAGATATGATGGATTGCGTGTTGCCTTGTACAACCATGCTGCTCCCCAAAGTAGTTCGTCCTGTAATGATCCCACAAGGAAGTCTGTTGTAAATCTTTCAATTTGAACCGTAGGATAATAAGCTTGGAATTGAAATTATTTAAGCTTGCCTCATATCAACTAGACAATAGTAATAAAATATTTAATTTCAAAATGGAAAAGCCTTAGAATAACTCCCATAAACCCACACAACATGATGATCACCTCCCTCCATTGTAGTGCTCACACGCAAAAGCAATAAGTTACATGCAGAGAGCAGTGCCACCTCAGTATGAAGATTCATGGGATCTCGAGGAGAGCCTGACCTCCACCCATGAGACCCTTGCAATAGTGTCTTTGTCTAGGCCCTTTTTACAATCACATAAGACACCTTCCTTCCCATTGATCCATGTCTCTGCAAAGATAATCCTTGTTGTGCAGTTCTCTGCTGGTCATAAGACAGATATGTGTTTGGTGTTTAGACAGGCATCGTGAATATACATTATTTTTTGGCTGTTCACATCTAACTAGTGTAGGGGACAGTTGGTGTATATTATATTTTGATGTTTTTAGATGATGTGGCCCTTCTAGTCTCATCCCCAGACAAATTGTAAAGACAGCTCGATGCTCTGGCCCTTTTCTGTGATCTTCATCAGTTGATAGTCAACCTAGGTAAAAACCATATCCATCACCTTCAACGTGTTGAAGAAAATCCTCCTTGAGCACCATTTGTTTCTCAAAGGATAGGAGATCGAGATCACCAACTCATATACTAATCTAGGGGTATTATTCACAAGACCTTGCTTTAGTTTGCAACATGTACTTCAGCCCTGACATTCTCCAAAATTCTCCAAAATCTCCTAAAGGAAAAACTGTTGATGGCTTCTTCTGACGAAAATTGAAATAACATTTCTTCATATTTTTTGTCCTCGATATACCTTTGATTCTAAAAATAAGGAAAAAGAATATTTACACCTCAAAACACACAAAGATAACAATTTGTTTTCTTTGTCTTCAACATCTCCCTGAGATAAGGTCAAAATAATCAATTTTGGACCCAAATTACAAGCAAGTAATAGCCCAAAATCATTGAAGCCTAAAATAAAGCTAAAATTTTGATAGTGTATTTACCACAGGCAAGCTCTTTGATTCTTGGTATTTGAGAAGCCCACACACAGTCAGCATAGAGCATATCGAGACAAAAATTTTCTTCATATTCACTACCATCAATACACCTTCCACACTCATCACAACGTGCAATACAAAATGTACAATCCCGACACTAACTGTCTGGTATATTTTCTTTTGGCAACATTCATTGGTGCAATCATAAACAAGCCTTGCATTACCACATATAGGGCAAGCTTCAATATCAATTGTACTGTCATCATCGTATGAAAGTGAATAATAGTGACCATTAGGATAAAACCATGGTTTTGCTGAATGAGACTTCTACTGTAAACCACCATCAAAAAGGTAATTCAACTTCTCAAGGTGCTCTCCTGTTATCCAAAAAAGACCAGTAATTCTCAACTGCTTCAATCCGTCCATGCTACATTCTCTGTGTGCTTTGACATTTTTTACAATGTTGTCGGCAGTCAACCTTGTGCAGCCTGGCAAACATAACAGCAAAGCCCAGAAACAAGTGCACCACATATAGTCAAGGGCAGAGTAGGAGATACCAAGAGAAAATGATATTTCACACAAAACTTCTGAATTAACAAGCTTAACTTGAGTAAGTGTAGGATAACAATATAATTGCATGACGAAACCTAATACACTTGATAACAAAAATAAAAGTCCACAATCAATGCACAATATGGTTTTGAAAATAATGGAAAAACTGAACAAGAGAAAAACCTACAAGCTGTACCTTCCATGCAACATCATTTTCACAGAAATGCATTACCTTCCCATGTTTCCAGATATCTAATGAAAATTAAGATATGCCAGGCAAGTTGAGGAGCAGCCACTAGTGTGTGCAATAATAGAAGACAAATCAAGAAACGAGAGAAATTTCAAACACATAAGAACATGGAATACCAAATGGAAGAGTTGCACCAGTGCCTCCCTTGAAGGTTTCAACATTCCAGGGCAAATTCTACCTACATTTCCTTCAAAAAATAAGCTTCTAATATTTTAAGTTTATATCCTTTTATAATTGTATTTAAAGGAGACTAGGGGTTAAATTCACATGCAAACACATCCATTTAGTAACTCGGTTTGAAAACATTTTACGGGAAGCACAATTCCATTTCACGAAACCCATGCAATTACATTAACTGAATATAATTGTTTGACATTGCTAATCATGCCAAAATGAGGAAAATATATATTTAGAAAGTAAATATATTTTTGTCTTCAAAATGTCAAGTGCAACAACAAATTGATCTTTCTGTAATTTCTCAAAATCAAAAACCAACAAAGACAGATACAACCCTTTTTAAGCTTTGGACTGATGTCGAATACTTGCTTCAGTCCATCATCTATAATTTTCAGGCACTCCACTAAAGTCAATTTTCGTAACTGACCTTGAGACCTTTCAACAAGTTTTAAGATGGCATCATCAGTGAGCCTTTCACTTAGAGGATACTCCACATGTATAGTTTTCCATAGATGAGAATCATATTTCACTGCAGCATGCAGAGACTTGCAAACTTTTACAATGGACAGAAGATATTGTAGGCCCAAATACCAAACGGAAAAATGGTGCCCATCTTGGGGTTCTCTTTGTAATTCTCCACCACTACTACCTTCCATGATTCCCAAAACAGCCTTGGTTTCACCCTGAGCAATCTGGAAAGAATCATAATAAGCAGATGTGGTTCCTTTGGTTCCACCAGCATTGGTGGCATGGTCAGTTGTTTGTGAAACCCGCATTCTAATATCCTTAGCATTATGATCAACTACCACTATTCTTCCCAGGTCAGCAAACTCAGCTCCACCTTGGCATCAAAAGTGTAATTGCATAAAAGGAATGTCATTCTCATTCCAATAGGTCTCCTATGATGAATGTACAGGAACCTAGTACATAGACCATTTTTCTCTTCGCTTAGCTACCCAGGGCTTATTTCCCTTTCCAAATATCAATAATTCTTTTCCAAGAAAAATCTATAATAAGAAAAATATTTTACTATATTTTAAAGGCTGAAGATGTCGAAATCATTCCACAAATTGAAAGGAAATAAAATATATTTCCTCAAACCACCAAATATATAAATAAAACAATAATAATTATAATAATAAAACTATATCTATCGATCTATGCATGATATGAGAACCATAAGCATTCAAGGGACTAAAAAATTCTTTGACCAAAACAAACCAAAAAATTCAAGCTCAACAAAATCCTCTAAACAAGCAACAAACAAAACACTAAAATTTTCTAAGATATTAGAGCTACACATCAACACAATTTTCATATACTTGAATAATCCCATTGTTGTTTAATGCTAGACTTCTTAAACTAGTTATTTATCATTTAATACTAAGACATTATCTATGTGAAAAGAAATAGGTCCCAACTTCATCAAATCCGACTTCATTTCCAATCAAAGATCAAAACCAACTTCATTTCCAGTACCAATATAAAATCACACATTTTCCAAATATCAATAATTATTTTCCAAGAAAATATATAACTCAAAACTCAACAAAATTCCCCAAACACAAGCAACATATATACCATTAAAAGTTTCCAAGATGTCAAAGCTAGACATCAAGGTAGTTTAATGTACTTGAATGAGCCCATTGATGCTTTGCATTAGTCTTGTTAAATTAGTTATTTATCAATATATACTAGCCAAACACTATTTATGTGAAAAAAATAGGTCCCAGCCTCATCAAATCCAGCTTCATTTCTTGTCACAAATAAGAAACAAATGATGTAAGAATTAAATATGAAACATCAATCTTAAAATAATACACATGAAAGATATGTAGTTGTAATGTTACAATGAAAAATACAAAATATAGAATCCATTTTTACTTGAATTTGACATATAGTAATCTTGCATGATCAACGGAACATGTATACCAAAATAAGAGTCCTAGGGTATTTAAATTTCCCAGTTCTCATATTGGTCATCATTTTCTACATTGTGAACATGATCTTCTCCTGATGTACTGTCATTATGAGTCTCCAAAACATTATTTTATGTATTATTAAGTTCATTAGATAAATTTGTTATATTGTTTTCTCCTCTTCTATCACAATCTGATAGCCAAAGCGCTAGTGCTCTTTCATATGGAAAATTGTTAATGTCATACTTTGTTACATATAATATTAAACATGTATCCACATGTTTATCAAGCTTGTTCCTCAACTTTGACTTCAGGAATGATAGTGTAATAAACATTCTCTCATCCTCCACTGATCCCAAAATCATGGTTTAACACAAATCTGCTAATTTGAAATACTCTGATATGTTTTCTTGCAGGTATTGGATAGCACTTAAAGTAGTCCATAATCTTGTTATAGCACCGTTTTCATTAGGATTCTCCAAAAAAGGATATTGCTTCCACATTGTTTGAGCAAAACTTTTACCTTGTTGATACAATTTTGATGAATCTAAAATACCTTCAATCTGTTCTCCATGTATCGAGACTTTCTTGCAAAAGTGGTCTACTAAACATTTTAATCTCTTTTGAAAATTGGCTTTTAAAATTCTTGGACATTGAAAATTGTTCCAATATTGAGGGTATACCACACACATGGCCTCCAACAATTCATCTCGAGGAAATCGTCCTCTTATCTCTGATGATAGCGATCTTTCAATTTCTATCAAATTTTGTCTCACCAAAATCACAATATTATCAAATTGGTCTCTTGACATAGGGAAATATTTGGTGATCTGTCCCGTCTTACTAATATAATGAAAGGGAACCATATACCAACGCACTGCGATACAAAGTATCCCATTTTCATCAAACGTCAAAATTTTTTTAGTATTTTCTATATTGATGATCTTAGTCCAACTTGTAAACTCTAGACCAGTAAAAGAGTCCAACATCATATACAAATTATCCAATGCAAGGCATGTTGACTTTCTCGCATTTGTGTATTCGACAATATAAATTGTGCAATTCTGAGAAATTTTCACGAGGACATTCATTTCATGTAGCATAGGAAGAATTCCAACCAATGTCAATAATGTTTCTATATCAGTTAGTTGAAAAAGAAGATCTTGAGCTTTGTCTACATTGTAGCGATTTTCATACGTCAACCCTACCAAATATTTGAACTCACTAAATAGTATTTGAGCTAGTCCATTTAATGAGATCCATCTTGTATCAACATCTTTCAGTAGTTTTTTTTCCATCTGTAAAACCATCTACAAATTTTTGAAACTCTAAATATCGTTTGGGATTATGAGAAAAGTATGCATGAGTCTCATGTACAAGATCTACAACTTTTGAAACTGATGGAAACTTGCTTACTATTTTAAATGCAAGATTCATCCTATGAGCCATATAATGAATATTAATCATTTATGGTGAAGCTTATAGTTTTATTCTAACATAAAGACCATTCCTTTTTCCTTGCATTACCGATGCTCCATCTGCTCCAACGCATACCAACTTTTTTGCAATCATTAAATGATCCATACCACTTTCCTTCAAACTATTAAGAACAAGTTCATAAATATTTCCAGCTATAGAAGTCTCTCTCATCTTTTTAATCCCAAGTAGATAGGAATTCCTAATATGGTCATTAACCATATAAATTCTCATGCATATCCATGAAGTATTATCTATATCCGTAACCTCATCCAAAGACAATGCCAAAAACCTATCGTTTTCAATCTCCTATTTCAAATCATCATTTTCTACTTGAGCTAGATATCTTGCCAATTCCCAACCACTAGTTACGGACCAATGAGAAGATGAAAGTTTGGCATGTGAAGAAAAGATAGAAATTTCATGTGATCTGGATAATCTGTCATAGGACGACCTTTACATAAAATGTGAAATACAGTACTCAATTTTATTGTCTTGGATAACAGACTTCTTTGCATCGTATTTCCAAATTGAGATACGATGGCTCCTCCACTTTCCTCAAGTTTCCTCTTACTTATTAAATATACTTTGTATTCTTCCACACATTGGATATGTCGACATTCCTCAAAACATTTCCATCTGACAATAGATTTCGCTTTACCATTTACAATTTTCTTTTCATACACCTTTCCTGCATGCTTTTTTATTGTATCTAGCTTGATCTAAAATTTCACTACCTTGAACCTTTTCCAACTACACACAATACATCTAACTTCTTGTAAATCTTCATTCACATTTGTAGGAGGTATTTCTTCAATAAATGGAAAACTTGAGACCCAATCATCTTGGAATTGTCTTCCTATGGTCCACTACCCTTTTTTCATTTTCTGTGAATGGTTTGTGTCACCTTCCATGGAAAAACCGTTAACCTTTTCATTACTAATTTTTTGTTGAAACTGCATTTATCTCGCCCTGATCACTTGAGGAACCTATTATTTCATGCATCATATGGATATCAGATCTCAGTAACAGATTTTTCAAAGGAGCTTGAAGCATGAAGAGAATGTGTATTATTGGATTGAGTCTTTTTAAAGTATGATAATACATCCATTTTCCTTGATAGTTTATTCCCAGGATTAGCTTTTTACATCTCACTGAATATTCCATAAGTAAAATTTTAAATCGATCTAGAAACATGCATCAATAGTTTCCAAGAGTTGAGAATTACTAGATTTGTAAGTAGCTTTCAAAGTAAAATAAGTGTAATGTTCACAAAAACCATTAAGCAATTTTTTATTAAAATGTTGTGCCAAGGCCCAAGTCCAAAAGAAAAAATAAATCATTATACACAAAACAATAACATCACGATTCATCATCTATAAAAAAAAAGAACATCATTCAAATATAAAATATATAAAATTTCCACTAAATTAATTCATATCTCCAAATCACCTAATGAACACTTGAAAGCTTTAAACAAAACAACAAAGTATTACAATAACTTTAATCATCCTTTGCAAAACACCTCTCCTTAAGTTGTGAAGAATTGGTTATAAGAATTTGTAACATATCCTCTATCATTTTCCATGATAAAAGTGAGAAGGAAGGCAATTAGTCAGTTACTAGTGAATCTTTTACATATCTTTCCCTTGATGAATTGGTTATAAGAAGTTGAAACATATCCTCTATCATTTTCCATGATAAAAGTGAGGAGGAAGGCAACTAGTCAGTTACTAGTGACATTTACACCCTCCATAGAGAAGATGAAGGACTTGGGCTAATTAGCATCCATGCTACAAGGACAGTTTTAGCGACTAAATGTCTTGCAAGCACAAATGAAGGAGAAGCTCCTTATGAGGTAGTTGTCAAGCATAGGCTAGAAACAACTTCACATATACACAACATCCAATTCCCTAATGATTTATGATTTAATCATAGGTGAAAATTCTTTTAATTTTCCTAGATGAACAATTCTCAAAATTGCAGCTACACTGAGCATGACATGACTAATATTCCCAATACTCCTTTCAGAAAGGTGATACCGTGACTCTCTCAAGTCTAAGTTGTGTATTCTTCTAGAGAGTCATAATATGGGTTAGAAAAGACCATTAAGATTTGAAATCTGGAATTCTCATCTAACATTCTAAGATCAAAATACCTATATTTATCCAATGATACTTTGAGTGTAACGAACAATCATATCCAAATGTATCTCTGCTAGGTTTATGCTTGAGTTTGTGGTGCATGGATTTCTGGTCTAGCACAGTCCTCATGGCCATTTATTCATGTCCCACCATCTTAGTTGGCATGCTTGGACCCTAATGGCCCACACCCATCATAAGGTATTTAGCAACCATTTATGGATTAGCCTCAACCCAAGGTAATATCAATTCATCTGAACTCATCTTTAAGATAACTCTACAGAGAAAATTTGTTTTTGTAAATAAGCTATAAGATCACTTTCATCCCCACAAAGCAACCCCCAAAGTTTGTTTACAATCTACAGGGTAGTGATAGTCCTTTTGAGGACATTTCCATTGATATACATCTAGAATGCCAAATTAGTTGAAAAATATATGAAAACATGCATAATTCTACATAAATCAAGATAGAAGAGTCCATCAACCATCATAGAACATTAATGATTACTTGTTTGGAGTATCAACCATCTAGAATCTATATTTTATCAATTACAAACAATCATACAAATTTTGAAGTCATACAATAGAAACTAGACCATTAACTTAATGAATGAAATACGTCATCTGGCAACTACCATCAATAACATGACCAAATAGTTATGTTTACAAAATAGGCTATCTATAGTGTACACACTGAAATATGAAGAACAAAAGGTCCAAAAAAATAAAATGAACTAGTTTCCAAACACCTCTCTATAAGTGTTTACCAATTCTGAAATCACCCATGTTGCCAAATGTTGTCATTGTGGGGTAGCATAGCCACACATCTTCCACCATCGCTGATATAAAGATCATCATCACTGGTATCATCCTTCATTCTTCTCCTATTGTATAGCCTTTGTCTCTACCTCAATTCTCTAAGTACACCAGTCAACACCACCTAATTTTGATCAAACTCCCTAATCCAAGCCTTAAAATATGGTAGAAAAAGCTTAACATACCTGCTCAATGATTTTGTTTTGGGTGAAGGGAAATTTTTTTCTAAGGCCATGACACGAGAATTCAAAAATCAACACCGCCAACATTTGGGTACATATAGGCTTGGTGTTCTTGATTAAATTCCAATCACATACCCTCATATGTGATAAAATACAATGAAATGTTGCAATCACATTGATCCTGAAATCCTAAAAACTATTAAGTCGGATGAATTTTGAATGAGATATGAAATTATATTTTATCCAATGAGGTTGGAAAAAATATCAAACACCTTGAAACAGTTAACGATAATGTTAAAAAATTAAGTAAAAGGAGCATGATGGGAGCATGGTTCGACACATGTTGATTCTGAATTTCCAGGAACTGCACAAATTGAAGCCAAGGTATAGTTCCAGTTTTTGGAAGCATAGTTCCAGGGAAACTGCATAATTCACAGTTCTAGACTCCAGAGATGTTTCACAGTGTGTGGTTCTTGCGACACTTCTTGTGAAAACACCGCATAAACTAACCAAAGGCTTCTTTATTTTTTCATTTTCTAGTGAGGGCCAAATTGTTGCCATTTCTTTTCACATCCCATTGGATTTATCATAATACCCTTTTCATAATATCCATCTAGTGTGAGGATTTATTTGATGAGAAACTCACCCAAATTTGTTGCCCAGTGGAGGTAGAATTTCTTCTCTTGTGCAATTTTGTCATTTTCTAGAGAAAATTTCTGCTCCAATATGAGGTTTTATCTACGACATTCTTCAACCCTTGACCTTAGAAGAGGGTTTTCCTTAAGTTTCACATATCTAAATATTTGAAGAATTTTTTCATCATCCAGGTGAGAAATAGGATAATTAACTAATCGATCAATTACAAAAAACTGTGTAACATTTATTTTAGATGTCAAATCTTAGATCACAAAAACCACAATTCTACAGCTATGATCAAGACAGAACCACCTCAAACCCAAAACAACTAAGCCCCTTGAGCTCAAGCTCATTGAATTAATCAGGCCAAAAATGACCCAATTGGAGGATCAGTTCAATTAGTTTTACAAAAACTCTCATAACAACAAGTATGTTGTCACCTCTATGATCAACCCAAATAACCAACAAGCTCTTGGGCATTAGTAGAAAATTCACCCATGACTAAAATGTTGGGAAGGGGGTGGCATTGTGACAGACCCCTCCAAAACACTTAGCCCTAAGGAGATGGCCAAAGATCACATCCCCCACCTTCCTATTGAATCCTTGACAAGGAAAATATATACAAAATATAGATAATAATTATTCTGAAGTTTTAATAAAAATCAAGGTCACTTCAAGTAGACGATATAAAAATAGCCCAGGTTCGTATCACATACTACGTAGTTCAGAATAGATCATGTCGTTCAATCCAGAACCTTGCAGAAGTGGGAAAAACACAGAAGATGAACCATGCAAAGGAAAACTACGTTCAATTCAGAACCTTGTAGAAGTGGTGAAACACAGAAGATGAACCATACATAGGAAAGCTATTTCATATTAGTTTGGGAACAACCAAAAAAAATTCACAAGTGACTTTTGTTAAATAACAAATAATACATCACATTATAAAAACAAACAAGAAAAAGGCCATTCATAAGATTACAATAATCCAAAAAACAAAAGCATGATAAAGCAGATGCATCTCACAACTCACACAAGATATCTTTCAACTAAGGTACCTCATGTTTCAACTAGAGGGACGCAGAGTCAATTGGAGTTCAGATGGACCCATTTTGAGAATATGTTTATCCAATTTTGCCTCTATATTCTGAAAACAATGTTAATCATATTGTATTTCCAATAATAATATTTATATAACCATTCAGTTACTTTATATAGGATAGATATTTTTGAATAATCTCTAGTAGACAGTGGGCCACTCTTGAAGAAAACTACACTAGCCCCTGGCCTCCCCCTCTATCTCAGTGCATTGCATAGTATTAAGGCACAATGAGGCCTCTTATCAATCACCGTGAAGTAAAACTATAGTAGCATAAGGCGTAGATCAGCCTTAGGGTTTGTTTGAATTTATACACTAGATCAGCCTTGAAAGGGGCCAATAGAACCTGCATAACGACATCTCGATCTGCCTTCAATTCATTCCAATATACCATAGAAGATAAATTTGCCTCTCCCTGTGTTCCACATATTTTCTCCTGCACCTCCACTCCCAAATTGTTAGATGGTGAATAAGAAATTCAATCGTATTGATTCAATGTGACCTCGGTGCAGACAATTTCAAAATTCAAATGCTCTTTTGTGCCCAACATTTCAAATTAAAGAGGCGCTTGTGAAATTTCTAAATGAAATGAAATGAGCCCACGGCAGAAATTTTGAAAATCCACAGGGATATCTCCTCATATTTTCATCTTTCAAAGAAGTCAAAATATATGGTAATTTAGGGAGGGGAAGAATACTAAACAAATGTATGACAAAATACTAAGGGGTCTCTCCTCACATCGTCATCTTCCAGAGAAGTCGAAATATGTGGTAATTCACGAAGGGGAAGAATACTAAACATTTGTATGACAGGCGAAGGCATCTTTAGGACATACCTCTGAGTACTCCTCCACAGAAGCGGGGATTCTCCGCCAGATGTTTAATGGACACCGATAATCCAAAGCTGGTTGTGTCATGGCCTGCTATTAAGAGGATAAGGATCTTATCCCAATCAAGGTTATAGACCCCAAAGATAAATTGGCCTCAACAACTCACATAACTTTCACTGGAAATATCAATCCTTGCGCAAAATAAAACATCAGAGAAATGTGGTGCACGTCTTGGCCTCTTCAGATTACATCATAGTTACATAACGAAAAAAAACTAGATCCCAAAAGATGTAACAATGTGCTCAAGTCCATAAGACTTTCTACCTCAAATCGCAATGCAAACTAAATGTTCATAGTCATGTTCATCCGCAGGAGCAGAGATAATCCAAAATCTATCATAAGAAAGCCCAAGTTTCAGCAAGATAACACACATAGTGCTTCCAAAAAGATACGAGCTTCAAAATTAACACCAAATTTCTATTGTTCTAGAGCCAAGGTTTAGGCCTCAAAATCTACGCCTAAATCAGAGGAGAATACCCTTAGAGATGGTCAAAATTTTGCCTATGAGTTAGTCGAAAAGATCATAGAGAAACCTCATATACCCTTTCCAAAAAATTGCATTAACCTCAAAAATTTGAATTAGTCACAACTTATTGTGGAGAAAGAGGCCTAAACATTGCCTCAGATCAGTCCAGCAAAGAAATTTAAAACAAACCCTAATGTATTCCTTAGATTGTGAGCTTAAAAGAAGGCTGGAACAAGTGTAAGCTTCTGAATTTTGGCTTACCTCTTGCAAATCACCCATAGAGCACCCGCATTCACCACTGACCAACACTGTTAGACTCGCCGAAGCAATCACCAGCATTCACCAGCACGCTTTGAAGCATTTAGACTGGAAAAATTATACATAAAAAATAATTACAGAGCATTGTTAGACTCGCTGAAGCAAACACCAGCACACTTCGAAGTATTTGATCTCGTAAATTTATACAAAAAAATAATAATTACAGTTGCAACACAGTGACCATTGTCCAAACTCCTCGTGGGTTTAGCTCCATAGCACCGGGGAAATGGTACTCTAAATCCCTATCTCACGCCCTTTCTGGGCATCTAGTGTCTCCTGGAATGATCAGCTATGTGAGTTGGAGAGGCCAAGGGACTCATATACTCAGGCAATCACCTCCAACTTCCTCCAACTTCCAACCCCAACCAGTAAAAAATGGGGGTGAATTCATCCAACTTCCAAGCCCCAACCAAACTTCCTCTAACTTCCAAGTCCCAACTAGTAAAGAATGGGGGCGAATTCCTCCAACTTCCAAGCCCCAACCAGTAAAAAATTGGGGCAAATGTCACTCCAATCCCCCCTGACCCATTAAAGCCTGGCGAATGCCATTAAAATCTGTTCCAAACCAGAAAATCGGGAGGTCAATCCATGGTTTAAGGTTTATGCACATTTATTTTTTTGGGCTAAAACCTAATAATTAATTATTTTTAAAATAATTATAGGGCTAACTATATAAAACTATACAAAAGGGGTTATATATAAAAAAATCGCCCCTTTAAAGTCTAAAACCTTTTAAAATTTGCCCTTGGGCTAAAATTCGCCCCTAAAATTTTCCTGATAACGAGTAGCATAATAAGAAAAGTCTTTCTTGAGGCACTCAAGAAATATTTAACCATACAACATGAGGTAAATCCTATTCTTGTCATCAAGCTTACTTTTACAAAGTACACTGAAGTAGATGAGGTCTACAAGAGGGTGACTAAGTTGTCTACTCTGAATGAATAAAGGTGGGATAATTTATTTGAGTTAATGGATTAAGCGAGTAACTCTATCTTCATTCAAAGGATCAATAGTGCAATAAGGATCAAAGTGACAGATAAACAACAACTTCCATCAAATCAGGGCCATCTTTCGAATAGTTCCAACTAGCCCTATTAGCTTGTAACAAGAGATATAATTTGTTTTATATTTGCCTAAATTATATCGTGATCATTTATGACAATACTTTTTGTAAATAATTTTATAAATACTTCACATTTCAAAATATTGAGGGTTGAATTTTGCATTCCAGAAGCTATTGTACATTTCCATTTGATGGTTTGACCAGTAATAAAAGGACTATTTCGCAGGATTCATGTGTTGGAATATTTTGGTGAAGTTCTTCTCACTGTTTATGTGTTTATTTATTTGTTTCCATACTTATATTTTCTTAAATCCAAATTATTTTACAGAAAGTTGATGAACAAAATTTGTTGAAAGATTCACTCTGATTCTAGTTGTATATAATTTAAATGTTTTCCTCTGATAATAAGTTAAATAATTCTTAAATTCTCTTTTTCTTAATTGAATCTATTCCTCTTCTATTACACTTCATTTAAATATGAAAGATCCAGTTAGTTCACCTACCTTGACTTGTAAAAACCCTTTCAAAATATGAGAGAGATCTAGGTTAATTTGCAGACTCCATATCCAATTGAAGCTTAGGAATTTAATCAACCAAACCAATTAAAACAAATCTCAGAAATCAAACAAACAATTGAGCCTTCATAGATAACCAAATATCATAAATACAACAAAGTTAAATCTGACATAGTGATCCCTCTCTGAGTTTAGGAAAGCTAGATCCTAAACTCTAAAGTGGTTTTGTGGTTACCTATGTGGTTTCTTCCACAAAATTGTAAATTACACAGTGATAACAGGGCCAACCCTGATCACTTTTAAAGTTGGCCATTAAAACTAGTCTACCAATGAAACAATTTTTTGATATTAGCAACACGGATCCATGTGGCCAAGTCGTATGACCAAGATCAATAATCATTTGGAGCTCAACATCCATGTGATTGTTCCCATATGATTCAGACCTAAATTTCATTGGTCATTTCCTAGATTACATCATCGTGATGTCATCAATCCACATGGCAACCCAAGAGGGGTGCCATGTGTCACCGTATTTTAGACTTCTCACCAATTGATATGTGCCAAACCACCTACCAGATGTTGGCTTCAGTGATGCCATGTCATCACATTGAAATCAACATGATCCACATCATCATTATATAGAATGATACCACGTGTCAACATTTGGTTGTTCCTAACAGACTCGTTAAACTTCATGCTAATTTTCCTTCATTTGACCATTTACTCTTTGGAGGTACTATTGATTTGTCGAGAACATGCAATTTCCCTTTAATGGAATTAAATAGTGCACATATTTATTCATTTGATATAATTTATCTATTCTATCTATCGTGGATTCGAGCGAAAATTTCCCATTGTTTAAACTTTTAATAATTTGGTTTTTGGCCTATAGCTTTTCTTTTCAATTTGACCCAACTAATGTTGATTTTCAACTGGCGATAACTTCTCATCCGGGAGGAGTTGTTTTTAGGAGGATATACTATTGGAAAGGTATTAATGATCTTTGGGCAATGATTTTGTTCGTAGGATATTTTGAGTAACATAAATTCATCAAAAAATCAAATAACTTCAAGCACCTATACCTTCAAGAGATGAGACCTTATGAAATATCCAATTGGTATACCACTTCATAAAGAGTCTTGCTGCTTCTTTGGTCATTAAGGATGGTATTGTTGTTGATATCTTATATATACCATTTGAAATTAATGACCTCTTTTTGTGATTAATGACAACACTAAGTGCAACAGTCTCCCCCTTTTTCATTGATGGCAACACCTCTAGACATTGGTGGCCATTGGACATTAAAACAAATCAATATCTCTTCAATATTTCCCTACACTACAATCTCTACCTATCCTTGCTCAAGTTTAAGTGCAATGTTTGCAATATATGTCTATTAAATTGTCTACCTCAATGTATACAACCTCTCCCTCTTTGACATCAATGGAAAATGGACGTGAATATTTGTAGAAAAATGTTATGTTGATGATGTTGTATAAGTACATGTTCCTATATTATCCTTTCAACCTGAATGAACCATTCTTCTTTCTTGATAACATATAGTCTCCCCCTAATACCATGCTTCTACAACTTTCTTCTTCATGTTCTCCCCATGAAACCATGCTTTCACTATTGTTGTACTTCCCTTGAGATTATGAATTTTTTTCATCTATAGGTACCTGTAATATGATTTATTTCTTTTTATATTTGAGATATAACCATCAAAAAATAGTCCACATACTACCTTCATATAATAATTTCCTCTTCAATGACAAGAATAATAATTATTCAAAGGATTATATATGAATAATGAAACCTAATCGAGGTCGTCTTTGACCTTTTCTACATCTACCACCATTGATAAGAGGTCCTTCTTTGTTTACCATCTAGACTTAATTATGAAATCTCATGCTATATGGCCTTCACCGTGACTCATGTAAGATTCAAAATTGAGCTTGAATAATTACAGATATGTTTGAGGAATTCTCTTAATTTGGTACACATTTCTCCATCTAGGTACCTCATTATATCCTTTATACTTAACCATGTCATTGATCCAAAAATCATGTTCTTTGTGTCCAACATTTTTGCATGATAAATAATAATCGAGGAACCTTGATACCTCGTCAAAGAATGAGATCTCAATGTTATCAGAGATTCTTCACAGAGGAGTCGTGTTTCCGTGTTGTTCAACCCTTGCATGAGCCATACTCATTTGTTTATTTCCAACACTTGTTCAATTATTTTTTGTGGAAGACTGATGATGAACCATGTGCATTTTATTTCCTACATTTCTTCTTATGGACCCTTTCTCTTCATTTTTATTCCTTTCATTATGCTCTTTTTTGAAATTTTCTTGAATATCAATGAAGTGAAAATTCTTAGCCTAGTGTACTACTTTCTTTGGATGTTCAAGTGAGCTCCTGCTAGATTCTATAAATGTATAATCAATATTTTTGGGATGAATTTCATTTGATGAGTTTGGGGGACCATTTAAATTTGGTGCCTCACCTTCTCGATAACCAAGGTTTTTCTTAATAAGTGGAGACCTTTGCATGCTTAGAATATGACCTAGGGATTCAATCCCTTTGTTGAAGTTTGAATTAAGCTGCTCTAATTCTTCTTTTAAGAGGACAACTTCCACTTCCAGTGTTTCACATATTTGTTCCTTCTCATTTATTTGATCAGAAAAAAAAAAATCATTTACCATTTTTTCTTCTTCTAGTTCAACTTTAAGAGTAACAATAGTATATTCATTTATACTCTTGTCTTGAAGTTAGTTCACTAATTGACTTTCTCTTTTCCTCATAACCCTGATTTCGTTTAAGGCACTTTTAAGTTCTCCTTCAAAATACACTTTTGCTTTGGGCTCTTCAACCTCAACAATGAATATTATTTCATTCCATTATTCATCAATCGCACTTGCATTTATTTCCCTATCACTTTGTTCTTTTGAGTAAAATTTCTTCTTATTTCCCATTTGGTTCGTGTTTTGACACTTGGGTTTGAATCTTGACTCATCATCACTTCATTCATCTTAGAATAAGGAAATTTAGATTCATAATGACCAAATCTTCCACATTCAAACATTTGAAAGTAAGCTTACCTTCAAACTTGTCAATTCCTCTCTTGAGTTTTCAAACAAACTTGTCTTCTTCTTCATCGGAATCTGAGTCTTCTTGATCATTTTTCTTTTTCTCTTATGTTTTTTCCTTGAAAACTGATTTCTTCACTCCCAAATATCTTCCTTTATTATTAACTCATATGCAGAGAGAGTTCCATGAAGTTGATCTATGGACATTTTATCATCTTCTGTTAATTCCCCAATGGATAAAACTTTAGGATTGAATCTTGATGGGAGTGATCTCAAATGTTTTGAAAAACATAGCTATTAGAGACTTCTTCACCAATACCTACAATAAATTTGACTACATTGTCTATTTCAAGAAACTCTGAAGCAATGTCCTCATTTTATTCCATCTTCAAGGTTTCAAAATATCCCCTAAGAGCCTTCAATATGACTTATTTAACCTTCTTATCTTCTTCATAATAATTTTGAAGTTTATTCCATACCTCATGAGCTTACCTTCACTGCATTACTTTGGTGAATATTGACTCTGCCAAACCACTTAACATGGCATTCTTATCTTGAGCATTATATGTGTAAACTACCCTTCCTGCTATATTTGTTGTAATAACATTTATAACTTGATATTATGTGTTCAAAATTTCCCAAACTTCTCCTCTTAAGGAGATAAGATATGTCTCCATCCTTATCTTCTAGAATGCATAATTGGCTCCAACAAACATAGGTGGATTCCCGACTTCTCTGTTCGTGGCCATTTCTTCTTGATATTTAACCTTCTAGTAATTATTTTTTGCTAAAGGCACTTGCTCTGATCCCACTTGTTGGCCCAAAAGTCACACTAAGGCCCTGGGGGTGGGGGGTGAACTAGTGTAAGGTTAATTTCACAATTTTACAAACTTTTCTTAATCACACAATCATATATCCATATAGAAATAAATCATAAGCATTATTTCATCAGTCATAAAAATGCATCATCATATAAGAAATGTAACAACAATCCATCACATCACAAGGAGACACAAAATTTTTGGTGGAAACCCATATGGGAGAAAACCACCAATCTTCTTCTTCTTTATATTCAATTCATTACATCAATTTTCTGGACATGACCTAGTAGAGGATAATACCCCGAAAAATGTAAGCTATCATTTGCAGAGGCTACAACCTGATTGAGGCTCCAACCTCTGTGATAAGAAATCTCCAAACTACTCTAGGCTCTAAACTGATTAAGGTTTCAACCTTGATGATGAGTTGTATTCTACCTGATTAAGGCTCCAACCTCCTTCTTAAAGTTCCTTATGGATCTCTATTTCATCTCATTTTCAAATTGGAACCACTATCATCATATATCATTGAATCTACATACAAAGAGACAGTTACAAGCTACAATAACAAATCGTAAACCTTGCCACTGCCATAAACACTATCACTATCCCAATCATTATCTCTACAACCTGCAAACACTACCACTGCACAATCACTATTGCTACAACCTACAATAATTATATTTCCACAAATATCATATGAATCATTGTTTCTTATTGTCATATTTTTGCTCATACTCTACTTCAACTAGTTTATCAGCCTGGCCATTCAAAACCCTTCTTGGAACTTTTTACTTCATGTATCCAAAACTCTTGCAACATGCTCATTGACCTTCAAAACGAACATAAGATATTTTGGGCATCAAATAAGAGTAAAAAAAGCATCAAAATCCTCTGGTTACATTCATTTCTAAACCCTGATTGTCCAACTTCTTCCGAAACCCAAATTGGACAAATAGTGATGTCAAAAACTCATAAAAACCATATAAAAAATTAAATGTTCTACATATACTCACTATTTGGGCATGCTCCACAAGTTTTCAAAGATTCAATGTTGGATCTACAAAATGGCTCCCAATGGATGCATAATTATTTGATAGAATGAACACACACACACACACACACACACACACATAATTGAACTCGATATGTTCACCACTGGGGGTCAAATTTGTGACCACCAATGGAAAATGTGCACGACCTACCAAACACACTCTATGCTATGGCTTGTTAATCCATTCAACCCACTTCACTATACTCTATATGATGTGACCACAATGGTGCCAAGGATGCGTACCACTGCCTCATGCCAAGTCAGACTCAATGCATCCAAGCTACCAATCATAACCTCATGGGACTAAGGACCTGGAACACCTCCTCGTTCCAAGTCAAAATTAATAGTTTAATACACCCATCCTTATGGGACTGGTGCCAACGCATCCAAACATCATTCAATCTAGTAGTTGAAACCTCAATGGGGCCAGTTAAGAGTCAACTAAACATAGTTTGATCAACCAAATATAACCTTATGGGACCATTTCGAAGTCAGATTCAACACATCTAAATAACATTTTGATCCACCTATTGCCTTATCCCAGACCATAACCTTGGATTAGACTACAAGGGATCAACATATTCATTTCATGACCATAACAGGTTTATGGACGAGCCATAATTGTCTAAAGATTTCTCATATTACACCAGACTTCCTTTGACCAAAACTATAGTTTGTCCAATTAGTTCTCAGAATCAAACCATACTTCCACCGATTCAAACCATAGCCTTGGCGATGAAATAATAATACTCCTACTAAAACCAAATTTGTGCAAACGAATCAACTCTAGTTCACAAATTTCATTGATCTTTCTTTTTTGGATAAAATTAATGTCAATCGAACAGATTATAGTATATATATATATATAGTATAAGGCTAGTGGTCCCAACCCTTATGGGGCTTAACTTGAGTGCTCGTAAACATTCCACTAAAACTGATCGACCAAGGAAACTGCTTATTGATATTATCACCATGGATCCATGTAGCCATGTCATATGGCCATTACCAATAACCTTCTGGAGCTCAACCTCCATGTGATTGTACCCATATAACTAGAACCTAAGGGTAATTTGTTGTTTCCTAGATGACATCATCATGACATTATTGAGCCAAGAGGCAACTCGAGAGGGTTGTCATGTGTCACCCTATTTCAAACTTTTCATGAAGTAAAATGTGCTAAATCACCTGCCACATGTCATATTCTGATGACGCCACATCATCACACTAACTTCACTAGGCTTCACATCATTATTCAATAGAATTTTTCCACTTTTCGACATCTAGTTGGCCTTGATAGTATTGTTAAAATTCATGCTACTTCATTTGACTATTGACTCATTGGAGGTATTGTTAATTTGTCTCGAACATGCACGCCATTAAAAACATTAAACAATGCACATCTTTGTGCACCCAATACTATTGATCTGTTTTTTCTATGGTGGTTCCACCCAAAACTTTCCCATTGTTTAAAATTTTAATAATTTGGGTTTGGTACTATAGTTTTCCTTTTCAATTTGACCCATCTAATGTTTATTTTCAACTGGGCATAACTTCTCATCGAGGAGGATTTTTTTCTTAGCAGGATATATAGTTGGAAAGGTATCGACATGATTTATGAAACCATGTTTTTTGTAGAACCTTTTGAGCAACACAACCTCATCAAAAACTCAAATAAATTCAAGAACCTTTGTCTTCAAGTAATGAAATTTTATGAAAGATCCAACTATTATATCACTTCATAAAGAGTCTTTTTGCTTCTTTGGTCATCAAGGATGGCACTGGTGTTGTTTTATCATATATCCCCTTTGACATCAATGACCTTTTCGTGGCATCAATGATAACATTAAGTGCAACAATTTCATGACTTGTGTATTTTTTTGTGTGGGAATTTATGTTGGAATTCCACTCTGCCTAACTGAAGGAAAAATTCCATGTTCTGTAAAATGGACATGAAAAACAATGTGACTACATTGATATATGTGCTTGGATAGTAGGGTCCTAGAAGGGTTTATATTATTATTCCTCAACAAGATCTGGATTGGTACAATGCGCTATTAGTGAATGAAGGACATGAGATGAAACAATCCACTTCAACTCAAAACAATGAATAATAGATCATCTTCTCTCATAGGGAACAATATATATCCCTTCATGTTCCTTGTGAGAAGAATCACAGTGATCAATTGATGACATATTGAGCGACATTCTGCTTCTTTTGATGGATATGGTGATTTGAACGCCAAATAATCTAGGAAATATAGTGAGAAAAAGGATTGTGATACAAAAAAAATCAACATAAAAATATGTTGACATTGCAATTAATTTCAAATCTAAAAACGACATTGTAGCAAAGAAAATAAATGCATCTACAAAGAAAATTCATATTTGCAATTAAGAGTGTGCCATGATATATGGATATAATGAAAAAGAATATGGGAATTTGAATGGTGTAATTTTAACTTCATCTCCATGGTGGTGTGAGTTGTGGTTGACATTTTTGTGCAATTTTAGGGTTTGAATCAAACAAGGGTTTTTTTAATTTTTATATTTGATTTTGGTGGTGAAAAATGGTTCTTGAAGCCAAAAAAGTGGGTAATTTGTTTACAAAAAAATGTTGAAGGTTACAGATGTGTACATGGAAATATTATCACTTAAAACCCAATAGAGAAATCTTTCGAAGTACCAAAAAACAATGGTTTGTCATATAGCTAGGAAATTTTTGGAATTATTTTTATAGTCATAATTTTTGTTTTTTGTTGAATTTAACACCTTTATTTTGCTAACTTCAATTGTTGATAAATACTTATAATTGATAATTTATCAGAGCTCTTAAAAAATCTGATACTCTCCACTATTTATGGTATGGTAAAAATCAACAAAGCCTCTCTCATTGATATTTTAACTAGTTTACAAAATGCACAAGACAAGATTAAGTTTTTGTAGCTCGAATCTCATCTCTAGTGAGATGAAATAGAATATAAAATTTTTCATTATGAAGTGGTTCTTGTTCAGAAAAAAATCTCATTTTGAGTTAGAGAACGACTCCCATAAGAAACTAGCACTTGACCAGATCAATGAGGCCATTTTAGTAGCAGATTTTCATGAATATGTAGAGGTTTAGCTTACACTTCCCAAGCCCATCATTAGATCCTGGGAACAAATTATCAACTACAAGAACAAAATCAATATTAGATATGAAAAGTATGTGTCCTTTCATATTACAAAATATTCCAAATCAATCCATTTTCAGAGTGTTGGGTTTCTTCACGACAATTTATCTTCAGTTACTCCACATCTTGCTCCTTTTCCACAACCTCTTCATATTTTCAAATGCCAACATTGTGATCATGTCGGCCATGTGAAATATTAGTGTTTTAATATTCACCCTTGTGATAATTGCGCGAAATACACTCAACATTCAAAAAGATTCCAAAGCATAAGACTCATACAAGAGCAAGATTCACCTTAGATGGATCTCTTCTTGCCAATGGTCTTCAACAACCAAGAAGATATACCAGTCATACCTAGAGTTAATTATCAAGTATTAACATGTATTACAATGGAGATATATTTGTCTTTTCTACTTTAATATGGAAGGTAGGGAATTGATGGTTAGATACTAGCTTCAAATATATATCAAGTGAGCTTAGCCATAACTTGAACTAGAGCTAGTTGCCAAAGCATAGAGTCAGAGTTAGCTAGAGCTAGATTCATAGTTGTAGCCAAAGATAGAATCATGTTCCATGAGCATGATTTGATTGGTGGGCCTGACGTAAAGCACCACCCATATAAGAATTCATCTTCTTCTACCCATCTCATCAGTTTGCGGTCATATTTAAACCATCATAATGGATCACTTCCACTTTTCACAAGAATTCAACAATATTCACGATTTTTCTAAGAATTATTTCGAGCCTAGTTCCAGAGTTGGTGGTCAAATTTAAAGAACCACCAGTAGAAACATTGATTTCAACGTCATCATTTGGTTTGTGGTGTTCCATAAACCACCATTTCAATAGAACATCTCAGCCATTGGTTTTCATGCACTTTTGTATTTTATCCATCTTCTTGGACTCATATGGACCCCTTCAGATTAAAGGGGGGATTTTAGAAGCATAATCATGTTCGGTTATCTTATTCACTTGAGAGGAAGGTGAAAATCCTTAAGTGGATACAAATAGATATGAGAAGTCCAAGATATTAGAATATGAAAACCAAGGTTCATTAAAAGTGTATTTATATATGTACATATTGTGAATAATAATAAATTCACATTTATCCAAATTTATTTTTTTTATTTTTTTATTTTAATAAGTTCAATTTGTCTTGATATTTAAGCACCTTGGTGCTTTATCAATTCCATTGTTTATCTTTTTTTCTTCTTGAATTTTCTTGCTTAATGGTTTTTCTAATAACTAAAACATCTAAATTTTATCATCATGATTGAGAATTGATTCAATAGATACTGGTACTTTTTTTCTCTCGTATTTCTTCGTTCTCATTATCTTCTTGAGAAATAAACCCAATGATATGTTCTCCATTGTAAAAAAATATCCATTTTCCTTAATTATATTGGAAAAATGAATGAAACAAAACCTTACCATTATATGAATTATTAATTTATTTATAACTAAATAGAGAAGCTAGAATTGCTACTAGGAATCAACCTTTTCATTTTTTTCCCTTGGAACAAAAGATATTTCAAAGGAAAGAAAATTTTGCAATAATTCCCAAATTATCTTTGTGTAAGCTTTTAGTTTATTCTTCTTGAAAAAATGGTTAAGAATTAGTTTTGAATCTCCAATGCAATAATGTTTTTAATCCCTTTCTACTGAGGAAGAAGTAAGCCTTGAACAAACAATTCATATTCACCTTCATTATTTCTATAGGAAAACTACAAATTGACAAACATATGGAAAACATTCTCCATCTAGGCTTTCAAATATTATACTAGCTCTTGATCTCATCCTTGAAGAACCACCATCGAAGAATATTTTCCATCAAATTTGAGATACATTTACACTACTATTATGTACAATATTCACATTATTATGGCATAATTTCCATGGCCATTGAAAATATATTTGACCACCCCATTAACCTTCTTTTTATCGAAAAATATAGGATTCCTCAATTCCATTGTTCCCTTATCATATGACCATATTTATTTGGAACAATGATGCAGTTTCTATCATTCATCATGTATATGCTAGAGGAAATCTCAATTCGCTTCCTAAGATGATTCCATATGCAAGAGGTAAGTCCACCACTATTATAGTGAAAATAGTTGTGATATCTGGTGTCGAAATTATAGAAGCATAGAAATATTTAATCTCACCATTAGTTGGTACCTAAAGCAATTGCATAAATACTTTATCCAATGTCATAGCACTTAGTGAAAATTAAACCTATTACTTTCATGATATAGAGTGGCATGATATCATTTGTTGCACAACTTCCTACCAAACAATTGTGTAATAAAACTTATGGAGTCTCTAGTGATGTGTAAAAAGGAGGAACTTTACCTTGAATCCTGACAGGAGGAGAAGGGATCGTCTACCTATGAGAGATAATAGTTTTCTCTACTCTCATATTCGATGTATCTTAATTTTTGAGAACTTTGAAAAGATTATCTCTTTGTTGAGAAATATTTATCACCTTTGAAAATGCTACATTAGATAAATTTTGAGGTAAAAAATGGGCCTCAAAACAAAAATGTACAAGAAAAATAAAATTTGTAAGAACCAATAGGATTCAGTATGATGATGTCAACCATTGGGGATTATTCATAATGTTTTGACTAAAAAGGTAAAAACATAAAAAACAAAAAAACAAAAAAACAAAAAAATACTTTTTCAATTCATATTTTCAACTTGTTTCCCTACAATTTTACTCAAATTTTGAGCGAGAGCACTTTTTGGATGCATAATTTATTTTTTCATCTATGGAGTACCCATGTTGCATACTTTTTATGGACCCTACAACATGAAAAATGTGAAATACATGAAAAAAACGTGACTGCCACATTTTTCATTTAGTAGGGTCCATCGAAATTCACCTTTTTTTCATGTATTTCACATTTTTTGTGTAGTAGGGTCCATCTAAAGTATGCAACATGGGTAATACTTGGATGAAAAATAAAATTATGCACCCAATGAGTGTTTCCGCTTGAAATTTGAGTAAAATCATAGGGTGATAAGTTGAAAATACAACTTGAAAAAATAGTTTTTTCTTTTATCTCTCCAAAAGTTGATGAGGTAATCTAATCTTATTTTATCATTTCCACTATTATTTTATAATATTACTTAGGAGGCCCATTTTAGGCCTCAAATTTTCTCTAATGAAGTTATTTGGAGCTTGTATAATTCATCCATAATATTATACGACATTTGAATTGGATTTATTGGATTATTATCATTGCATCAGGCTAGTCTAGATTTCTCATGTTGTGGATTTCTTTGTGCTAATATTTCTCCTTGTTTCCTTATATTTTGATTTGATTTGGAACCTTGTTTTTAATTTTTTAAATTGAGAGATTTCCTTTATAATTATTTCTTGATCCACAAAATCTTTATTCTCTAATATATTTTGTTCTTCTAATGAAAATACTTGGTCATATCCTATTTCTATAGACTCTAAAGTGCTTGAATTTTCTTTTGTAAGAATTTGAGGCAAGTCTATGTCCTCTTCTTCTTGCACTTCTTCATCTTCCATTACTAAAGAAATTGGAATTTCAAATCTTGGAGGCATATGTCCCCTTGCGGGTGTATTTCCAAAATTGTGACCTTTATCAGGTCGTTCTCTACAGCTATATGCTGGTCCTCAAATATTTTGTTGAGGCCAAGGCCTCTGCTGATCTCCGCCCTTTAATCTTATTATTTCATTATACATTTGTTTGACTATTTTATTCAATTGAGCAATTTCTAAATAACTTTTCAAATGAGGTGGTTCTTCCATGCAAGAATGTTTTTTCACATTGGGAGGAATTCCATGGAAAATTCATTTTCCAACTGTTGTATATTTATTACATTGTATCGTTGTTGGATTCTTTTTTTTTTATACTTTTAGGGATGAAATTTATATTTTTAGTTTTCCAAGAACAATATATATATATTGGAATTTATTTCTAACACATCTTCCTCCATTTCTTATGCTTTCTTCATGGCTTCTTATAATGTGTTAATATGTGTAGATTTTAACATACTTGACATTTGCTGCAATTTCATTTTTGTAACACCCAAATAGGAATGGGTCATAAGAGTGAGTATATTGAGGTAATTTTTTCTAGGTCTTAAAATACTAGATATGAAAATATCTAATCTTCTAATTCTTTTCAAGACAGGCTAGGGTAAACTAGGTAAGCATGGTATAATATGCAACAATCTGGGCATACCTTCCTATAGAAGTTTCTTCTATGTCATCGAAAGAGGTAATTGAAGTAGTAGGAAAGGATTAATACTAGTCATAATAAGTTTGTATTAGAGTTTGAATAAATACCCTAACCATGATTTATTCATGTATAATCCCTTGCATGTCACAAATAGCCAAGAATTGATCCATATGATTTTTTGGATTCATAGCACCATCACCATTGCATAGAGATAAAACTCTAAGGTGTATGGTAGGAAGGCTATGTTTTTAACCTTGTAAGGAAAGAAGACATACCCTTATTCATATTTGATTCCTTGGATTTTCACCTTCTTGCCTTTCTTCTATTCTCCCTTCTTTTATTTCTTCTTAGACTATCATTTCTTCATTTTTGGTGGAAAGAAAATAAAATCTTCTTCTTTCTCAAAGTGCTAATTTTTTTAGAAAGATTCTTACTTAGGGTTCTTGTTAAGGGCCCCTTTTGATTCTTTGACTCCTTTAAATTCAAATTTAGCAAAGTTACCTTTCTGGAATTTGAAGTACAAGTAAATCTTGTTGAGCTAAAATTTACCAAGATCTTTCAAGCTCTTCTTGAGTTCTTGTAGTCTTCAAGATAAAAATATACAACTAATGAAATATACTTATTTAGTCTTCTGAGCCAATGGGAAGATGAGATTGGACTAGCCCAAGATGAATCATCTATTAGGAATATAATATTTACCTTTAAATATCCCCAATTTGGTCACCAAAAATGTTGATCTCTTTTCCTAACATGGAAAAATTCAACCTCCTATGTTTATAGATTCCATACTCTTTATAGATTTGGTACTCATGTATTAATCACACTCTGATAAGCATATAACATAAATATTAAAAATTAAACATTCAACGCATTCACTTGTGAGTGGAAATGTTTTTTTCAAAGTTGAAATGAAATGAGAGAAAAATGTGTTATGTACTCACAAATCTGATCCACATTTTCATCCATAAATATACATGAGGAAACATATTTGAAGAAAATTCAAAGAAAAAAAAAAACAAAAAGTATTGGTTTAGGTACTCATAAAACTCTAAAATTATTTCACACATCTAAAATCATAACAACAAAGGAAAACATTCACAAGGTTCTTACTTCTTATTCAAAATTAAAGTTTTAGAATGACAAATGACATGCCTTCTTGAAACAAAATCTCTTTGAGAGTCAATAGAATCATTTTAAAAAAAAAAAAAAATTAGCATAAATTCAAGCGCTTAAATAAAAATAACAAATTCCTATTATTTAATCATACATTAAAATGAATGCATCCCTAATGGATGGGGCTCCCATGGACCAAATAGTAATGATACAAGTACCTGGAAGAAGTAAGAAAATGTAGTCAGGGATAAGCTTTAGAAAATATATAACAATTCAATAAATTCAGGTAATCAAAGTCTAGGAAGAGAATAGGAAATTTCTTCAAAGAAAAATAAATTGTCACAAAATTGTAGAAGGATCACAAGTGGAATGAATCCTCTCTCCCTTTGCAGCTATTCTAGAAGAAATTTATATAGGTGGACCCTTGAATGTTCAATATCCAGAATTTTCAGGGAATTTACTGTGGGTTAATGACTTCATCTGGGAACTTCTCAAGCTATTATTTAAAGTGGTACTTCATGGGTGGAATGGCTATGTCCTACTTCACTCTCAAACTAAATATATCATCTTCTATGTCTTTAGCATCTAATTGAAGTTGTAAAATATGAGCCAGTTGGTTGTTGTTGTCATTAACAAACATGACCAACCATTTCTTGATTTGGGCTTCATGAAAATTGATTAGATTGTCAAAGTTAGCCCCCAATGATACTCTGATAACATCCAATTATTCTTTTAAAAAAAAATTAGGGACCATCATAGAGTCCCTAATCATTCAAGGGCCTTTGATATGATAAAAAAATCTTAATGGTTTTGAGGAAACTATTTATTTTTTAGTCATTGATGCTTGACAATTCAATAAGAGCATCTTTGATTTATGGTAGTATTTAATAAGATACTTTCCATTTCACATACCGCCTTCATCAATCCATGTGAGAGTGATAATGGAAGTTAATAATTGATGACTAGTATTAAAGCGATGTTACGAGAAATAATTCATGTAAATATGAAATTGATTAGTTAAGTAATCCCCATAGTGCAAGGATAGATGTGACATGCAGATAATTCACATAAAATAATATCAAGATGAAAGCGGATATGATTGATGTAAAAAAATATCAAGTACATTTTTCCACTTCAAGGATCAAACTTCTTTCAATGAGATTTTGATTATCCTCAAAAGGAGAAAACCATTAATTTTTACCAGGTATGTGCTAATGACACTTTCATCTACGTTTTATTATCCAAGCTCAAGTAACATATCTTGCCTCATCGCATTCTACATCTTGCAATCCACACTCCCACTCCTCATACCGCTCTCACACAATATGTCTCCCTAATCTATTTGTAAAACCATGACATGGATGTTCTATAAGTTTCCACATGATATAAAGAGAAATACTCCCTTACTTCCTCTAGAGGTGAAAGAATAAAAGGGGATATGTGCATAGGTGTTAGTTTTAAAATAAAATATATTTCATTAATTTCTTCACCCTATGTTATACCATGGAGTCCAATGTATATTCATCCTATATATTACGATCCTTATGCTACAATTAATTATGGTCCGCTTCAATCATTGGTAAGGTCCTAACAAATTATGCTCCCCTCACCTCTTTTTTTCATTATGCCTTGTCATTTTTATGTTCATTCTATAGAAATTATAAAATGTGCTCACTTGGCCTTTGTTATGTATTGGAGGGACCATGGTCTGCAAGTCCCACGTGGCTATGGAAAGACTAAGTCAAAGACCCATAGAGCACAAAATCACCTCATTATTGTTGGAATACAATGGAAATGGATGAAATATATGTATACATTAATGAAATTTTCCACCATTCATGTGGGAAATATATATATAATATTTTTAAAAAAATAATTACAACTATCCACAACACTAGGCTTCTATGTGTACAGGCATTCAGTTCAAGATTGACACGCTACTTACAAATGAACACACTCATTCCACGACCCACCAACATCGAGGGTCATTCATATCATAAAAATAAGGGAGAAATTGTAGTGTATATCAATAACATATTTAATTTTCCCATGGTGCTTGTGGGATGTTCGTTTTAATTTTTTTTTAAATATGCATGTATTTAATGTTGCAAGGCCTCCCTTTTGTACCAAAAATGTAGACTCTACCATCTATGATCAAAGTTCTCGCAAGAACGATTAAGGATGGTCATGATATATTTTTCTCATTGTGTAGTTGAGGCCAAAGACATAAAAAATTCTGCATCTTGGGAAGACAATGACACCCTATGGACAAGAGAAAGGACTAATGAGGATTGTGTGGAATTTTGACGATGGATGGGTGAATAAGAAATTTTTTTATTAGATGTTTCCATTACTTTCGACAATTGATCTAAAGGAAAATACAGTTCTGTTATGAGGGGATCGTAATGTCATTAAAAAGGTGAAATACTCGACCAACACAAGATTGATGTCACGATACTAACCCAAAATAACATAATTGAGTGAGGAGGGAGGCCAATTTTGATGACTTACATTGGACACCCATATGAAAAAAAATAAGACAAATACTCTACATAAATATGATTCATTGGATGTTGTAGTGGTGTATCTACAACGCAACCTCTGAATCAAATTTGTGGTACCCAAATTCAATTACGATAAGAAGGGTGGAATTTTGGACATTGATACTTCTATAAGTTGGTTCATATTTGAACTTAGGAAGAGAAATATTGGGGGCATCTACCTTCCAAACATGCGTTGGTTTTTTGGAGAAGAAGATAAGGGAGAAAAGTTGGAAGGCTTCATCATATGGCTTTCTATTTTAGTATATTTTTTTGTGAAAGATGCATTTGGGTCATGGTAACCTCATGGACCAACTTACCATATAAAAAAGTATTTGTCATCATATGTAGGAATTTGCATGTAGGAAAAAATTTATCATGTTGAAGCAATTTTGAATCCAACCAAGCCATTTATTGACATAGTTGTTGGGTCAAAGTATGATGGGAAGAATCGACCTTTAAATCAAATATACAATAAATTTGATAAGCTATTTTTGTGTGGTGTTATTTAGAACACTGACCTCTATGCCAAATATGGGGTGAAGAATGTCGATGTTCAAGATTTTGACATTGAACTCGCAAAAGAATTAGTTGAAAAGGATAAAGCACAAGATTAACCATAATAAGAGACATGATATATATCGATAACCTAATGAGACATTCAACACTATAATTACGATGACATTACTTTCCAAGCTATCTATCAAAAAAATCTAGAAAAATCGTTGGATAGTTAGAGGAACCTTTGACAAATAAAAATTATGGCACAAGTTTTGTTTTGACCAAGTCATCTTTTGGGCTTTCTGGTTGATCATGCATGGGTCCTTGTCATTTTGAGATAACTAAAACACCATTATCATCACTAGTATAATATGAATAATGGTTTTTATGAGTAAAATCAATGATGGTGTCAAGTCTAATAAGATGCACTCCAACAATAAAAAAATGATGAATTGTGAAATTTATCTTATCTCATGTTGAAGACATGAATTTATTAGTGGAAAATTATGTTAGAGGAGCTTTTTAAATCTGATCACAATCCAAAATAAAATTACTCTACTTGTCATATATTAATTCCTCTCTCACAAAGAAACAATTGTCTATTGTATGTGTTTCTTGAGAAGGTTGGCTAAATCTCATATGGCGAGAAGAAAAAAGAAACTAACTTGTATCCAGGTTATTTTAAACACAATTAGAGAAGGGATAAACATATAGTTTAAAAGATACAATTTATCTAAAAGAAATGTGAATTGGGCCAAATAATGAAATACCAATGTCAATGTAAATGAAAATATTAGATACTTGTCGAACAGTTCAACAATACAACTATCGAGCAGTCATCTAATGATCATTCGAGGATAATTGAAGCCAATCATCTACATGAAGAAATATATAAAATGATGCAATATCCTTAGCACAGTGGATTCCTGAATTTTTATACCCAAATGCTTCCCAATTTGTGAGTGAGGGCATGATTAGTAGTGAGGTCTTTCCCTTTTTATCTCTGGTTCCTTCTTCATGCACTAATCTCTTCTCATATGATGCCATTATTGGTTTGTAGGTTGCCTTTCCGAGTGCTTCCTAGAAAATGAATGCATAGTTCTATTGGTTAACAATCGTAAAAAGGTATTGATCTTTATTTTGAATTATTTCAATTTTTATTATAATTAAATTTGGTATTAATTATGTGACGATTTTGCAGGATATAGTCTTCTTATTCCTTGTTGATTAATTTAAACTTGTCTATGTATCACCTTCTCTTTCACACACATGTTCCGTCTTTTAGAGATGTACTTAGATGTTGAAAGCTTAATAAAAAGAACTCCTTTTTTTGGTTATATCTCACCTCAATGATCATTATGAAATTTGGGTTTGTTCCTCTTTAATAATGTTCAAATTTACTAATACTCTTCTCTCTAAAATTGTGTTATTTAGTTTCTTATTTCAGTCGTGAGTTCCTATATTTATTTTTATTTAAGCTATGATGTCATATCAAATTTTGTAAATTTTACCTTGTTTTACTTCATTTTACACTAATCCCAGTTTTTGTAAATATTATGTTAATTATTACATTAAATGTTAGTTATTATTTCACATTTTCTTTTAGTTTATTTTAAAACTTTATTTGTATCCTTTTACTTCTTTTAATTCAATTTACTTGTGTACATATTTTTCCATGTTTAGTTTCAATAACTTTTTGTTGGCTACAATGTGACTAATGCTTAACTATTGTTTAAAGAAATCTTATTCAATATCTACTTAATTACATATCCCATATAATTGGTTAAGATTTCTAATTTCATAATATAAATACATTAGTGAAAATTAAACTAAACAATGATCAATTAATATTTGAAATATGTCTCTACTTATTTGATCAATCATTAAGCATTTGAATATGTTACATAACCATATCAGAAAAGAAGAAGAAAAGATAGATCAATGACTTCAAAATAAGCCTCTTTGAGGGGGAAACTTCCTTTTACATCATATAAATGAAAAATTAATGGATGATACAAATGAGAAGACCTCCTTGGAATGTATAGTAGTCTAAAGGGTCACAATGTAATCAGATAATACATAAAAATTATAATGTAAGGGCACAACAATAACAATAATAGGCTAATACGGGGCATGCCAATAACAACATGGGGGTTATATGGGCACAATAATAACAATAATGGGGATACAATAAAAATAAAAATAGGTTACACTAGTATTATAGGGACCTAATATGCCCCTCTCCTTCAAAAAAAGTGTTTTCCTAAACTCTTGAGTAGTTCAAGATGCTTTTGTATAAATTTCTCATCCTCCCATGTGGAATCCTAAATGAGTAAGTTCTTCTAGTTGATCACTCTACTATGAAATTGATCGATTTTGTAGTTGTCGAGTTCTTATTTTCGTGACTGTATTAGCCTCCAATATGCTTTTTACTTCCTTGTCATGTTTTGGAAAATATTGTTTGAACTATGAGCTTCTCACCAATAACCTTCTTTAAGCATGAAACATGGAAAACTAGATGTACTCGGGAAGATGTAGGCAACTCCAATTTATATGTCATAGTACTAATATTTTTCAACACCTTATAAGGACCATAGTACTTTGGTTATAATTTATTATCCTTATTAGCTTACTTGAGGGACATTTGTTTGTATGGTTGTAGCCGTGAAAATACCCAATTTCCTACGTCAAAACTTATTTCACTGTGATTTTGATATGTCTATTGTATCATTCGATCTTGTGCGAGAGTGAGGTTATCCCTTAAGATTTGAAGAAATTGATGTTGATGCTTGATTTGATATTCCACTACTTTAACCTGATAATTTTCTCTTAAATATGATGTGATGGACAGTGGCCGATATCCATAAAATTTTATAAATGGGGTCATTTTTGTTGCAGTATGGAAAGAAGTATTATACCACCATTCAGCCAGAGGTAACCACTTGATCCATTATGTTTGTTTATCAAATACCAAGCAACAAAGATATCCTTCCAAACATTTGTTCACTATCTTAGTTTGCACGCCAGATTGAGTATGATTAGATGAGTTATGAGAAAATTGAGTACCAAGATAAGAAAATAATTTTTCCATAAATTTCAAGTGAAAATGGGATCTTTGTCTCTTACAATAATCAATAGTTTCCCATAAATGCGGTAAAAATTGTACTAGCTTTAAAAGTATGAGCTAATGCACAAAAGTGTGCACACTTGGTAAGTCTATCAACTACTACCATGATGACACCCTTTCCTTCAAACTTGGGTAACCAGTGATAAAATCCATTGATGCCTCGTCCCAATGCTGACTTGGAATAGCTAAAGTTTGTAACATACATGGGGTCTTTATTGTCTCAACTTTATTTTTTTGGAAAACCAATAATTTTGTCACAAAATTTTCAATATCATATTTAAGGCCATCCTAAAAAAATCCTTCTTGACCCTGTGGTAAGTTTTAAAATCCTTAGTGTCCTCCTAAAGGAGGCATGAAATTCCAAAAGAATATTATGTTTGAGTTGGGAATTATTACATAGATATAATTGATCTTTGTACTGTAATGGTTCATTTTTCTAGATAAATGTATCATATCTACTCGGATCTCGCTACAACTTTTGAATGAGGGTTCACACCTCTTCGTGATTCTTCAATTCCTCCCTTGCTTTAGTTATCCAATCAGGTTGATTAATAAATGGCATAAATAAATTCTTCCACATCCTCATCCCATCTTGAAGATAATATTTGTTCTAAAAATTATTTAAGACTACCAAGATTTTCTTTTACCTTTAAGTGTCTTCCCATTAGATAAGGGAATCATTGCTTCAGGGCATGTAATATTTCCAAAATTTCCTTCTCATAAATAGGTTTTTGTAAATACTTTCCCTTGATTGGACAACTTTCAAAAGTAATGGGTCATCATTTTTACATTAAAAAAACACCAGTTCCATTTCATGAGGCATCACATTCCACCATAAAGGATTTTGTGAAGTTTGGTGTAGCTAAAAACAGAGCTTGGAGCATTGCCTCTTTAAGATGTTCAAAGGATTTAGTTACTTCTGGATTCCAAAAAAATGCATCTTTCCTCAGTGTTATAGGTGCTACTATTTTCCCATAATTCTTAATAAACTTGTGATAATACCTTTTCAACCTAAGAAATCCATGAAGATTCTTTAGGGTTGTGGGGATTTTCAATTCCTTTATGGCTTTAATTTTTTTAGGATCTACCTTAACACCTCATGAGATACAATACGAACCAAATATTACACCAAAAAAACATTTGGAGATTTTTGAATAGAATTTTTTCTCCTCCAATGGTTTGAGCACCCTGTCAACATGTTGAACATGATCCTTCCAAGACTTTTTGTAGATTAGTATATCATCAAAAAATACTAACAAAAATTTTCTAAGGGATTGAAAATGGAGTTCATCAAATCTTGGAATGTGGAAGGTGCATTAGTAAGTCCAAAAGGGATGAACATAAATTCGTAATTTTGTTCATGAGTTTTGAATGTTGTTTTCATAATGTCTTTAGTATTCATTTTAATTTGATGATATCCTGAAAGAAGATCCCGATTGGGGAAGTAAATTGCTCCATGTAATTCATCCAACAATTCATCAATGACAAGAATGGGAAATTTATCTTTAATAGTGATCTTGTTCAACTCCCTATAATCAAGACACATATGCCATGATCAATCCTTCTTGTGCACCAATAATACTGGAGTAGAGAAAAAACTTTAGCTAGGTTGAATTATACGCACCTCTAGCATCTCTGCAACCATATGTTCATTTTCACTCTTTTGGGCATGGGGATATCTATAAGGTATGATGTTTGGAGCAATGCTTCCTGGAATAAAGTGAATAGCATGAAAATGATCACAAATAAGTGGGATACCTTTGGGAGTCTCAAATACCTTAGAATGATTGACTAATATTCTTTGGAGATTTATAGAAATAGATGACTTGATGTCTAAACATATAGTGAGCATAGTTATTTAATTATGCCTCGTAGTTCTTTCTTTGAATTTCTTTTCATGCAATTAGCTATGATTATCTTCCACGGTTTCCCTGTGATGCCCCTTAATTCAATTTCCTTACCTTCCTAGGAAAAAATCGAGAAAAGTTCTTGAAAATTAAAATATATTGTCCCTAAAGATTGTAACCATTGGACTCCTAATAAAGCGCCAAAACCACCCATTGGAATGGAAAGAAATGAGATATTCAATACATATTCCCCCATGGTTAGATTGATATTATGGCACTTCCCTAAGCAGTTTATAGTTCCTCCATTTGCAACCATCACTTGACACACTGGTGATGGATATAGAAAGCAATTGAATTCCTTAGATATATTACAATGAATAAATTATGGGTACTACCAAAGTCAGTCAGCACTATAACCTTTTTTTTCTCGATATATCCTTCCATATTGAGAGTTTGGGGAGTGGTAATTCCTACCAATGCATTACAAGATATGTTTGGATTCATTTCCTTTTTTCTGGGGTTGGTTTCTGGTGTATATCCTCTTATTTTGATTTTTATTGTTCCTTTTATTCCTCCTCTTCACAATCTATGTAAAATAATTTATTCTCTACACACATATGACCCTTAGTTTATTTTCTATAACATATGTAACAAATCCTTTTTTCTCTTTTTTTCCTCCAATTGTCTTGATGTCAATCTTGTAGGTTGTTGGGCGCTAGGAGCATCAACACTTCAATCTTTATAGTTATGAGTAGTAGACTTCCTTGTTGCCATAATTTTTCTTTCAAATTTTCTTGCCACGTTGAATTCCTTCTCCAATGAATTAGGTTCCCAATGGAGGACCTCATGTTGGATGTTATCATTTAAAGTACCTATGAATACATCAATCCTATGCTCCTTTGAAATATCATTTACCTTGATATTAAATCTTTGGAAGTCCTCAATGTGCTCTACCATTGCACCCTTTTGTTTGAGATTTATTAATTGGATAAAGAAGGTATTGATCTTTGTATCCTTAGAATCTGCTACTAGTTATTCCATAAAAATTATCCAAGTGACAATTTATTTACGAGATAAAATCCATTGATACCACACAAACTGATTTTTTTTCTAAATATTAAGATTCAATGTGTACTTTTTGTGTGTGCGACACATAATGTAGATCAAATAATTGCTCCATAAACAATATCCATATTAATGGATACTTGTCATCAAACTTCCTCATATTGATCTTTGGAATGTGGTTTGTCTTCAACCCACTATTGGAGTCTGTAAAATCATAGTTCGTATTATTTTTGTCCTCATCATGATTTTCATGCAGTACCTAGTCACCACTAGGAAGCATTTCTTGTAGCAACTTTGTCAAACCTTCCAAGTCCCTTTTCATTTATGTTTTTAAACCATCCTTCAAAACTTCCATATCTACATTCACATTTCCTCCATGTCATATTTTAAAAAAAAATTTAAACCATCCATCTTAGCTTCCATTTCATTTTTGGTTACTCTTTGTGAGAGAAAAAATTGTTGCACTTGGTCTCATAATTTTGATATATCATGTTGCATTTCTTCCTCTTCTTCATGAATCATACCAGAGATTTTTATTTCCTTACTTGGTGCATCCATTTTCTTCTTACAAGGCATATTGAGACCAAATAATTATTTCTATGCTTCACTATGCTCTTTGAATCACTTCAAAATTATTTTTCAAATACAAATTATGAAAAAAAAAAATTAATGTTAAATATACACTTTTTTTTTCTTTTAGGAGCTCAATATTTTTTCCTGTAAGCTTGGTAGGACTACATCTTCAACATGTCCAATATATCACCCCGATCGGGCAGGTAATTGAACCACTGACTTCACATCAAGGAGTGCCTTAACAGAGCACCCGCTCACTATTTATCCAAGACCCTGTGGACCTTTTAGGATCTCAATATTAATATTGTTGTATCTATATAATTTTATTTCTCCAAGATATTAAATTTCCTCCTTTGGTATCCATCTGATTCTTCTTTCCAACGCGAAAATTTAAAGCGAGATTGGAGTATTCAAGATAAAGTTATGCCCAATCTCCCACGATGACTTGATTATGGACTATTTCAGTAGAGAGAACTTGTACAGAATTCCACATTTAATTGTTTCAATTTTCGGCCCTGAAAATGATACACGAAAAACTAAATTCCATTAATTTTCAGTCACTTATTACGAAATTCAAATATGATGCTCGTAGAGAAAGTTATGATGACTTTCCCTATGTCACTTGTTTGAAATTGAATTATGGATCATGCAAAAACCCTAACTTCTTCACACCATATCTTGGAAAATATAGCGAACTAAGATCTGAAATTTTTACATGAATTTCACGATATTCCGGCTCCACATGGTCAAAATTTTATCTTTTGAATTCTCGTAGAAAGAAATATATATAGCTAAAATTCCAAGATGACTTGTTTGAAGCAAAAAATCCCTAGAATCCAAAGCTCTAAGAACAAATGTTATGTAACAAGATCATAAAAACAGAAGAAAAGTAGATCAATTACTTTAAAATAATCCTCTTCAAGGGGTAAAACTAACTTTACGTCACATAAATGAAAAATTCTTGGATGATACAAATGACAAGACCTCCTTGTTATATATAGAGGTCTAAAGGGTCACAATATAATCAAAGGCTACATAACAATGATAAGATAAGGGCACAACAATAACAATAGTAGGCTTATATGGGCACAACAATAAAAATATGGGGGCTACATGGGCACAAAATAGCAATAATGGGGTTACACGAACAATAATAATAAGGGGGCTACACTAGTTTATAGGGACCTATCAAAATATTTGGCATTGTATAAGAGGAGGTTTATTGTTTAAATTTTTCTTTCATAAAGGACATTGTGGTCAATTTTTTTCTTTAATTTTTAAGTTAAACATAGCTAAGGTTGTCTAGTACTCTAAGTTCAAAAATTTTGAGCACTTAACAGTTTGTTGCTTCTGTAAATAATTTGGCATTTAGGCTTAACATAGTTGGCTGGTGTTTTGTTTATTTTTCCAGGGCTGCAAGATGGAGGATTGTTCTTAGCGAGTTGCAAATCCTTTCACAAGCAATAAGGTTGATTTGCACCACTCTTGGCATGGATTCAACCCTTAATCATGTGAATATAAAACTTTGGATAGCATTCTCATTACTTTTGATTAAACACCGACAATTTTGATATGTTGATGTAGTTTTAGAGCGACACTTTAACCTCCAAACCATCAAAATATTTTGGTGACCATACTAGGGAGTGAATCAGTTTCGCTCTCCTTATTTTTTTGTTTCCTTTCATAAACCATGTGTAACTCTTTCCAATTCTTGGTCTATTATTTTCCTTGGCGTATTTTCCTTGGTTTTTCTATCTTCCTTCAGAGTCCTCAATAAATATGTTAACAAGTTCCTTGAATTTTGTCAATCATAAGGAATTTGTGACATCCATACTACCTCTTACTTGTTTTTTCTTTCACTTTTCAAAGAGGCATAGGACTGGTGTCCTAACCTTGCTGGGCATGCTCTCTTTGAGAAATCCATAAGTGGTTTTCCTCACTTTTTTTTTATTTTCAACTCTGGTGTGGTTTTTGTGAAAGTCATCATTGCCCTGTAACTTGTGAAACACTCTCTAAGACCAAGAGGCACTACAATATCCATATGGGAAAGCATGTTACTTCCTATGGATGGGAGTTTATAGGTTTTGAACTTGTAACTTCTAGTTCATGTAAAGAGATTATTTCTAATCCCTCGCTGATTCAAAATGAAATCTTACGTCATGTATATCCATTTTATGACTTCATATTTCAAGAAGATTCTAAACCTTGTATATATGATGATGACCTCTAAAGTTAACTTCGACCTTCTTTATCCTAGTTACTATGTTATTTATGACGAGTATTATGAAGATGGTTCAAACTTTGGTTGTCGGGATTGCTTTCATGATATGGAAGATAATATGTCTTTTAATGAACTCCTTGAACAAGTCCTTACTTGTTAAGAGCTAAGACTTAATTGATGAAAACCCATGTCATGACATGGAGGATGATGAATTATATTTTAATGAACTTGAAAGAGAAGTCTCCTTTTTAAACCTTCAAAATTCTTCCTTCTCTCATGATGTAGATGATAAAACATTATTTAATGAAGTTGAGAAGGAATATTTTCTATTTGGTTTTGGGGATGATTCTTTGGTTTTATCGTTTGAATGTGAAATATTCAGGTCTGAAACATGTCATGCACTCACACACCCTTTGGTTTATAAGGAAAATTATGACCAATACCACATCGATACTTCTCTTGATATGAGCCTTGAGCTCATAGCACATGAGTCCTTTTCTATTCCTAGTATGGTATGTGAATGTAAGCACACGCTTGTTGGTTAGCATGTCATGTGATGCAACCAATAATACTTCTGGCTTCTTTTTAAGCCATTTTCAGAGTCACACATGCTAGTTGGTTGGCATGGTGCTCATCCTTCCCTGATTACCATCCAACAAGCCACAATTATTGGATCTAATATTCAAAGCTCTTCCTTTGTGCTCAATTTCATCTTATATGATCATTTGGTAGTCTTGAAGTCTTAACCATGTACATAAATAAAATTTCATAAAATACAAATAAAAAAGATAAAAATAAATAAAAAACAAAAAATTTACTTTATTTCTTTTCTTACGACATCGTTCTGAGCTTATATTTCCTTTTATGTTACTCTTACTTTTTCTGATTCCCAATTTCGAGCTTTGTTTCTTGCTAGTTTGTCATGATTTTATCACATGTTTTTCTTTGTTTGTTTTCCTATTTCATTTTGAATTTCTTTTATTTTATTTAGATTGCTTTCAACTTATTCCTATAATCATTGATCATCTCTCTCGCTCCTCACCATTATGCCTGGTTGCTATGAAGAAAGGTGAACTGTTTCAGGTTTGGATGAGTCACTAGTAAAAGGAAGATATATTTGTGCATTAATTATCACTGACGTACCATTTTTTTGATGAGAATAGGAAAAACAAAAAACATTAATTATATCCCATGATAATCTCTATGGATCTCGTTGGAACTAACTTTTGATCCACTCATGTGAATGCTCCCACTCGAAATCAATGCTAGTCACACTTGTGTATCTTATCTACCTCCCCCTTTTTCCTTTCACTTGAATGTACTATTTTTCCCTATGCGCCCCCTTGAAGATTCATTTTTTGTCATGTTGATGATTTTTTTTCTCATGCTTGACGTTTCATACTTGGTCCCCCTTCCTTCATCCCCTCTACATTCTTGGATTTTCACATCTTCAATTTTTATGAACCTTGCTTGTGCACCCCTGGAAGAGACACACTTTGTTGGTTGTTATATGTAGATGACACTTTCATCAACATTTGACTATCCAAGCTTGATTAACATCTCTTGCCTCAACACATTCTAAATCTTGCACCTAAATCTCGCAAACCACACTCCCATTCTTCATACCTCTCTCACACAATATGTCTCCCTACTCTATTTGTACAAACATGACATGGATGGCCTATAAGTTTCTATGTGATATAAAGAGAAATACTCCCTTCCTTCCTCTAGAGGTGAAAAAGAAAAGAGGGTATGTACATAAGTGTTTGTTGTAAAAGAAAATTCATTTCATTAAGTTATTCACCATATGTTATACCATGGAATCTAATGTATAGTCATCCCTTATATTACAATCCCTATGTTCTAATAAATTAGGGTCCCTTTAAATCACTATAAAGGTCCTAAGAAATTATGCCTCCCTCCCATCTTTTTATGGTTGTGCCTTGGCCTTTTTATGTTCATTCCATAGCAATAAAATAATAATAATAATAAAGTGTGCTCACTCAACCCTTGTTATGTATTGGTGGGACCATGTTCATGTGTAAGTCTAGTATTGTTATGGCAAGACTAAGTCGAAGGCCCATAAATCACCAAAGCACCTCATTATTGTCATACTATAATGAAAATGGATGCAATAACGAAATTAAAAAAAAAGAAGAAAAAAAAAGATATGTATATAGGTGTTTGTTGTAAAAAAAAAAAAAATTTCATTAAGTTATTCACCATATGTTATACCATGGAGTCTAATGTATATTCATCCGGTATATTACAATCAATTAGGGCCCCTTTAGATCACTAAGTCGAAGACCCATAGATCACCAAAGCACCTCATTATTGTCATAGGGTTCCTTTAGATCACTAAGTCGAAGACCCATAGTCCACCAAAGCACTTCATTATTTTCATACTATAAAGGAAATGGACACAATATATGTGTATGTGTATCTTAATGCACTTTTCTACCATTCACACGGTAAATATATTTATAACATGTTACACTTCATTATTGTCATGGCCCAAGGTTATTCAAGTTCTAGATTTATATGCTACTTACAAAGTCATGGACTTGTTCGAAGCTACCAACGCAGAAAATCATTTATATCGTCATATTAAAGGGAGAGATAACATTGAATATCAATAACACATTAAATCAGTACACCGTGCGTGTGGGATATGCATTTAATTTTTTTAAAAATATACATGTATCTAACATTGCAAGACCTCCCTTTTCCAAAAAAATGCAGACTATGCTAGCTATTATCAAAGTGAATGCTGCAAGGATAAAGAATGACTGTGATATATGTTTCTCATTGTGCAGCAAAGGCCAAAGGCATAAACAATTTTTCATCTTGGGAAGATAATGGCACCCTATGGACTGATGAGGTTTGGGTACAACATTGACGATGGATGGGAGAACAATAGAATTGTTGATTAGAGGTTTCCATTACTTCTGGAGGTTGATCTAAAGTACAAGATTGCTCTGTTACGGATGGATCATAATCTGGTTAAAAAAAAGTGAAATACTTGACTAGTTTTGAATCAATGTCACGCTACCAACCCTATATAACAGAACTGAGCAAGAATGGAGGCCCATTTTGACGACTCATTTTGGAAACCAATATGACAAAAAAAAACTTAAGAAAATTAATATACATAAAGTTGAATCATATGATGCAATAGTGGCGTATCTCCAACGCAAGCTCGAATCAAATTTGTATTACCCAAATTCAATTACAATGTGAAGGATGGAATTCTAACATTGATAATTCTATCAACTGAATCATATATGATCTTAGGAACACAAATATTGGAGGCATCTACATTCCAAACACGCGTTGGTTTGTTAGAGAAGAAGATAAGGGAGAAAATTTGGAACACTTTGTCATCCGGCTTGTTGGTTTAACAGATGTGTTTGTGAATGATGCATTTGGGTCATGGTAACATCTGGATCAAATTGCCATATAGCTAAGTACTTTCCATCACATGCAAGATGAACTTTACCATGTTGAAGTAGTTTTTGAATCCAACCAGGCCATTTATTGACATAATTGTTAGGTCAAATCATGATGCCAAGATTCAACCTTTAAATTAATTCTACAAGAAATTTGATCATAATGTGGTTAAAAAAGGTGAAATATTCGACCATTGTAGAATCGATGTCAGGCTACCAACCTATATAACATAACCATTAGGGGAATTTTGAGGTCTAAAATGGGCGTCCTAAGAAAAATGTACAACCAAAATAAACTTTATAGGAACCAATAGAATTCAATATGATGATGTCAACTATGGGGGATGATTCACCATTTTTTAAGTAAAATGGTAAAAAGATTAAAAAATAATAAAATAATAAAACTACTTTTTAACCTCGTATTTTCAACTTATCTCCCAATGAATCTCAGTGAAGTTTTCATTTTGTAGGCCTCACTTCCTTAATTAGAACTTGTAGGTTAGGTCATGTAATAATAGCACTCATCTCATATTTACCCTGGTAGGCTAGTTAGAGTGGGTAAATGTGGGAGGAGGCATTTACATATTGGCATCAGAGCGGTTTTCATTCTCTTTGGATAATATCTCATAACATAGATTGGTATTAGAGCTTCCAGGTTCAAACACTTGGATTGGATGGGATGGATGCATGTTGTTACACATCCATTGTCATGGTTATGTTTATCATGCATGGGGTCATTGTATACAGTTAGTGTTATCATGCATGATGTCAATATGTTGATATGATTATGTGTATACATGTATCGTTCTCATCTAGACTGATTTTTCCAGATGTGATAACATCCCCTGAACGACATTGAGGTATGATTGTGATTATGGTATCTATTTAGTTTACCTAACATGACATGTTTACAAGAAGAAGAAGATAAGATATGACAAGAAAAATGGTGGGTTATAGTTCACGTGACTCTCCCTACTGATCAATTGAGTAGCAAGGAGATGAGTATTCTCCTGAAATAGAAGATACATTGAGGATTTTAAGGGAAAATATCATAAGTTGAAAGGAAAAAAGTGACAGGTTGATTAAGCATAGGAAATACTTGCAAGCACTTAGGAAAATCATAAAGAGGTTAATATAGCAATTCTACAAAGACTTTCAAAGTTGCAGAAACAAGGGGAAATGGGGATAAGTTATGGAGATATACAAGAGGAGAAGAAAAATGGGGCATATGGTAGTAGGTCTCGGTTAGGACACAAGTTGGATAGAGAGGATACATTCAGAGGTGACATATCATTGGAAACAATTGATAGGAGAGCTTTTATGTATGGGTTTCATTTATTTCTTCATTCAGGATACATCATCATCATCACTACCACCATCCTTATAGCAAGAGTGATTATTTTCCAAAGGAGTTCAAGAAATTCAAGCCTCCTACATTTGATGGAGAAATGAAGAAGTCAGAAGATGCAGAAGCATGGTTTCTTGAGATGAAGAAGTTCTTCATATTAGATAATAATTCAAAGAACATGAAAGCCAAATAACAACCTTTAGTCTTAAAAGGAAATCATACATCTGGTGGGAATATGTGAAGAATGTTAGGGGAATTCAAGAAGAGGAATTGATTTGGGATAAGTTAGAGAGACTCTTCAAGAAGAAGTACTTATCTAAGATGTACTATGAAGGATAAGGATTTTTGTGAGTTTCAAATGGGTTCTATGACATATGATGAGTGCAGTAGCAGGTTTCTGGAGTTGTTCAGGTATGTTCCTTACCTCGAGGATGAGAAAGAAAAGATTCAAAGGTTCATCAGTGGTTTTCTAGGAAAATTTAGAGACTGGATTGAGTTTCATGATCCTCAGTCGTTGGAGGAATCCATCAGGGAATTGAATCATTATTATGAGCAGCCGAAGCACAAATTTGATCCTAAGCATGATTTTAAGGGGAATGAGAAATATAAAGGGAAGTTTCCACTGAAGCGAGCAATACCTCAATATGCAGGGGGAAAAGAGAATGTGTCTCCTTATAATAATTCTATTGCAACAAAGAAGGGACATAGATATTAGCTTGGAGAGAAAAAAATAGAGGTAATGGTAGAGAACCATTGCAGTGTTGGATTTGTGTAAAATATCATCGCAAGAAGGATTGTCCATTATACCAGGGTGGTAGACCTCAGACATACAATGCTCAGGAGGTGTATATGGTTGGAGATGTTGATCATAGTATTCGTCAGATTTATGCAATAGTGGACAATAGACACGATGACCACTAGACATCCATTATTGAGATGAAAGGTAAGATTTGTGATGAATTTGTTTCTATTTTGATTGATCCTGGATCTAATTATAGTTATATCAATCCTAACCTGGTGGATAATTTTTGCATGAGAAAATAAGTGCATGCATAATATTGGTTGGTGTTGTTGCCTACACAGACCAAGAAAATAGTTCATCAGTGGGAGAGAACTTGCGCATTCAAGATGAATCGTATGCCTACATCAACGCATATAAATGTGATTCCTTTGGGATCATACAATATGCTTTTGAGCATCGACTAGTTGTTCATTCATGGGACTAAATTGGATTGTTATGAAAATGCTATTGATTTCTTGGATGTTAATCAAGAAAAGAGAATCTTGTATGGAAAGAAGAAGACTACATAGGTGAGGATGGTTACAACTATGCAGGCTAAGCGTAGTTGCAGGAAGGGGTGTGTATTTTTTGCAATGCATATTTCCAGTGAAAAAGGTAAGGATGTTGAGGATGTAGAAGTCCTCAGGAGGTACCCTGTCCCATAGTAGTTTCAAGATGTATTTCCTATAGAGATTTCAGAGTTATCGCCTCAGAGGGAAGTGGATTTATTTATTGAGTTGGTACCATGAAAAGCACCAACATCAAAGGTACCGTACAAGATTAGCACTCCATATTTGGTGGAATTGAAGTTGTAGCTTAAGGAAATGCTTGATAAGGGATACATTAGGCCAAGTGTATCGCCTTGGGGTGTACCAATATTGTTTGTAAATAAGAAATATGATACTCTCAGATTGTGCATTGATTAAAAGTAGTTTAACAAGGTGACTATCAAGAATAGGTATCTATTTTCGAAGATTGATGACTTGTTTGATTAGTTAAAGTGAGTAGCAGTGTTCTCAAAAATTGATTTGAGATCAAGGTATCATCAGGTTCACATTAAAGAAGAAGGCATCTACAAGATTGCATTCTACACCATGTATGGGAATTATGAGTTTGTGGTGGTTCCATTTTGTCTTACTAATGCTCCAACTACTTCCACGTGCTTTATGAATAACATGTTACATCCTTACTTGGATAAGTTTGTGATAGTGATCAATGATGATATATTTATATATTCTACGAATGAAGAGGAGCATGTAGAGCACCTGGCAGAAGTGTTGAGATTGTTGAGAGAGCATCAGTTGTATGCCAAGCTCAGCAAGTGTAGTTTCTTTTAGAAATAAGTTCATTACTTGGGACATGTTGTTTCCAAGGAAGGGATAATAGTGGATACGAAAAATATTAGATTTGTAATGGAATGGCCTACTCCTAAGAATGTGGATGAGATGAGATCATTAATGGGACTAGAAAGTTACTATAGGAGGTTCATCAAGAATTTCTCAAGGATTTCCTATCCAATTACATCATTGCAGAGAAAATGAAAGTTGTTCGAATGGACTGAGGAATGTACAACAAGTTTTGAGAAGTTGAATAAATTTCTTACTAATGTTTCAATCTTGAATATTATCGATCCTGACTACGAATTTGTAGTTTGTACAGATTATTGCAAGGGAGGATTTGGTGGGGTCCTAATGCAAGAGGGATAAGTGGTATGTTATGAGTGAAGGAAACTGAATGATCCCAAGTAGAACTATTTGCTCATGATCTCGAGTTGGAAGCCATTATCCATGCCTTGAATATGTGGAGGGATTATATTCTTTGCAGGAGTTTTATTTTGATGAGTGATCATAGTGGACTAAGGTACTTGTTTGACCAACCCAATCTGAATGCCAGAAAAGATAGATAGTTGGCTACTATAAGTGAGTTTAATTTTGAGATTAGCTACATAAAATGAAAGGATAATAGGGTTTCAAATGCTCTTAGTAGGAGAGTGCAGGTAAAGCATATTGCAACTATGATTTTTTATGGGACAGACTTGCAGGAGAAGATCTTGCAAGAAGGGTAGCATGATGACAAGTACCAACAACTAAAGAACAAGTTTCAAAAGGGTGAAGGTGATAGTGATTAGGAGTATTACCCCATGACAGATGCCTTGGTCAGATTCAGGAGCAAGATTTATGTGCTAGATGGAAGTGAGCTAAAGAATCTTATCCTAAGGGAGTTTCATGTCAATCCATATTCAAGTCAACCATGATACCAAAAGACATTGACAGTTGTTAAGAAGTACATCGTTGGTCAAAATTGAAGAAATAGGTAGTTGAGTTTGTTTCTAGATATTTGGAGTGTTAATAGGTGAAATATAAATGGAAGCATCCAATTGGTTTTTTGTAGCAAATTCCAATTCCATAATGGAAATGGGAGGTCATTTCCATGGACTTAATTATAGTTTCGTCGAGGACATCGACGCAACATTCTTTCATCATGGTTGTGGTTGACAAGCTGAGAAAAGTAGCTCATTTCGTTGTAGTGAATTCTACATATTTAGCTAGTGAGGTAGCTCAAATATTCATAAGGGAGATATTGAGGTTGCATGGTGTTCCCAAGAAGATCATATAAGACATATATTCCACGTTCACTTCTAGGTTTTGGAAGGAGTTTCTTGCAGGCTTGTGGACAGAGTTGGCTTTCAATACAACTTTTTATCCACAGACAGATGGGAAGACAAAGAGGTTCAACATGATTATGAAGGATATGTTGAGGATGTATGTCATGCATTAACAGAGGAGGTGGGAGGAGTACCTTCCACTGGTATAACTTTCTTATAGTAATGGGTATCAGGAATCATTGAGGATGAGTCCATTTGAGGCTCTTTACGGGAAGAGTTGTAATACTCATATCAACTGGAGTGATCTAGTGAATAGAGTGTTGATTGGACCAGACATGTTGGCAGAGATGGAACAAGAAATGTAGGTTTTGGGTCCTTTGTTTTGAGAGCCAAGTTTTGACATGTTTGGAGGATGACCACATTTTTACTAGAGGTAATCATTGGGAAGTCATGGAGGAGACATCGTGGGAAGAAGAAGGAACCTGCCAAAGACTAGCAGTTGTGGAGGAATGGCCAAAGAAATTAGGATGCAAGTAGTCACAACTAAGCTAAAAGGGATGTTGATAGCCAAGGAAGCAGTCACAACTGAGAAATAGAGGCACCCGAAACAGGAAAAAGGTGGAGTATCCGAGGGAGAAGTAGCAGTTCAAGCAAGCGTAGGGTTTAAGAAGGCTAAGGGGAAAAGTCGAAGGATACTAAAGTGTTGTTGCAGAACCTTTCAATCTTGCACTGTTCTATATAATCTTACTTATGTATTGTTCTACCATGCTATTTTTATGTTATGTCAATGAGAACTTTTAGCCATATGTACTATTGTAATGTTGTGGAAATTAATAGAAGAAGGATTTGATGGGATATATGAGAACCTTTGTGTGTGAATTTATGCGGCTTTTAAAAAAAATTAATATAATTATACATGTGAAATATACTTTATCCTTGAATGCTTGAGTTGTTATGATTTGATTTCTAAATTTTCTAGTTATGGGTTTATTGGGTACTGATAAACTCTATGCGGTTCATCCCAATACCAGATTCCATTCCCTTAACTAACTAAGGTCTCGACACACCTCAGGTGAGACATATTATTCTTCCTAAATAAGGTGAAAATGTTGGGATTGTGCTAGACTGTGATGGAGCCTTTGTTGGCCATGTGCCTGAACCCAGGGTCTCAACCCATTCCTTAATTTTCCGCCAACAATAGGTTCTTAAAAGGAATTTGAAGACAAAATAGGATATATAGAAGCGTTATGCAAACAAGCATAGGGAATTCAAGGAGTTTCAGGTTGGGGAGCATGTTTACTTGTGCATCAAGCCCAAGAGGATCTCCTTGAGGATCAGATCATGTGCCAGGTTGGCACCTCGGTATTGCGAGCCTTTTGAGATCCTTGAGAAGATTGAACCAATGGCCTGCAAACTTGCACTGACCCCAATAATGAAGGTCTATGATGTTTTCCATGTTTCATTGGTTAAGAGATATGTACAGGATGTTTATTATGTGATTGATTGGTATGTATTGCAGTTGGAACTAGAGGGAGAGTTCTATCGGAAGAAATAGTGAATTATCCTGCGGAAAAAATTACACAGGATAGGTAGAAGCGTTATGAAAATAAGAATATGGAATTAAAGGAGTTTTAGTTTGGGGAGCATGTGTGCTTGTGCATCAAGCCCAAGAGGATATCCTTGGGGATTAGATCATGTGCCAGGTTGGCACCTCGATATTGCGGGCCTTTTGAGATCCTTGAGAGGATTCAACCAATGGCCTATAGACTTGCACTGGCCCCAATAATGAAGGTCCATGATGTTTTCCATGTTCCATTGATTAAGAAACATGTGCAGGATGTTGATCATATGATTGATTGCTATGTATTGTAGTTTGAACTAGAGGGAAAGCTCCATCCAGAGCCATGGTGCATTATGTAGTGGAAATTGCTCATGATTTGTGATCAGGTGCTCAAAATTATGCTAAAAAATAAGCATTATTGGATCAGTGAGGGACCTAAATGACTGTGTATAACTCATCATTATGAATCTGGTGCAACTTGTTTCTCGAAAAATCCACACCATATGCCCCTATAAACGCATTCTGTCTACTTTGTCAAAAATGAAATTTAAAAAAAATGTGCACACAACCCAATCAGCAGTCTGTACAGCTGACTGAGCATGCCTATGTGGCAATTGATTGGTCAAACCTTTTTTTTCCTTCGGTGAATCGTGGAGTGCCAAGTGGCATAATAATAAAACTTCATGGCAGCAATTTTTGGTTGGTTGAGATTGTGGCCAACCACATGTTGCCACGTGGCCCAACCAAAGGCCGCCATGTGGCAACATGGGAAGCCACAAAAATTATGTTAACTCTGAATGGAGCAACCAAACAACCAAACAACAACTGACCTTACCATTGTGCCCTGCATCGTGTTCCTTACCCATTATGGTCACGGGTTTGTATTATGGTATATGCACCAGAGATATTGGGGAGGGGGTCGCAGTCTAGCCCTAGCCCTTGTTCACTCCCACCGGTGACACCTCGGGCGGGACACTAGCCCCGAGAACCCCGAGTAATATATGCTACGATTTAATGTGGGGTGGCCACATGCCGACAATTGGAAAAACTGTTAGCGACCTTTGTTTTAAAAAACAGATTTTTCACCATAGCCCATAGTGGGAAAATTAAGGAGGAAGAAATTTTGTCCATAAAACAAGAATTTTGTCACCTAGTTAGTGCAGAAAAAGGGTGAAAATGTAGGATGATGTCAGGCCAGGAGAAAATTGTGGAGTTGTTAGTCGAGAAACTTGGGGAGGTCATAACTTCTCTATTTTTTGGCCAAATGCGATGTAGAAAGAGGCTAGACAGGAATTTTTGGGCATTCTAGATCTTATGGAACATGTTTCGGAGCTGATTGAGCATTGCAAACATGAGTATTCATACTTTTGAGCATAATAAAAGAGGTCCAAGCAATTGGAAGCTGGACCAAGGAGATGTAGCCCAGATGGGGTGAACTCCTCCATCATATTGTGTTGTGTGACTATTTATGGTTATGTTTATGTCTGATTGATGTTGTTTTTCAGTGTTTTATTTAAGTTAATTTTCTCATGAAAAAGACATAAAAACACATAAAACTTCATGTTAAAATTGCAATTAACCCCATCAACCTCAATCACTTTCATTCAATTATGAATTGGATCTTAGCACAACAAAACTAATATTCCCATTCAGATCAAGTTGGTATCACAGCACTAGGTTTACTTGCGCAAAGAGGATTAATTTTTTTTGCAAGTGTTTAAATTCTTACAAGGTTGAAGCTCAATAGAGGATAAGGTCAGCTTTTTGGTGAAGGTTCTCAAGATGGAGCCATGAGGAGGAGGGCACAATTGCCACAATTTCCACTATAAGATTCACCTCCAGTTACAATAGAAGCTTCAGTAAGCATGTCTCACGAAGGTGGAACTGATAACTTGTCAGAGGATGAGAAGGCTTTTAGGAAGGTTTTCTTTGACATGACATAGATGGTGAAGGTCCTTAATGAAGAGAGGAACACAATGTTGTAGGGTGAAACCTCCAGGCCTCCAAGAGGAGATGATTCTCCAGGAGGAGGAGGTAATGGAAATGGTGATAAGCCACCATCTACTCCACCATAATCCTCACAACCATATTCACTTTCATCTTCATCCTCTTTCACTAACACAACCCTTACACCAGGGAAAATTTTAAGGATGGAAGTTTATCTTAAAATTTAGAAACCTTGGTGAATCTTACTAGTCCCCAATATGTAAATTGTAAACTTTTTAATCATATTTTTGTAAAAACATTTAGGTTTCTAATTATTTTATATTAGTATATATAAAATTTTGGTTATTTTTAGGGTAAAATAAATTTTTACTATAAAATTTGGGCGAATCAATTTTCAAAAAAATTGAAATTGGCGAATCTTTTTTTTGGAAAAAGCATGGAAAATTAGCCCACCTACAAATATTAGCGCCTAAAATTTTCCCTGCCTTACACATACTCATCAACCTACCTCAAAAGGAATTGGTAAACAACCCTTGTTATAAATTGATATTAAATTTGAGTTGCCTATGTATAATTGTGAAGTGAATACAGAGAAGTTAGAAAATTGGGTTCATCAGTTGGAAGTCTATTGCATAATTCAAAACCTTCAAGATGATGATACAAAGATATAGATAGCTTCATTGATATTGGAGGGTTCAACATTATTATGGTGGGAAGCCAAGACACAATATGAGATCAATAAAAATGGTAAGATCTCACTCTCTTGGTCTAATTTCATTGCTGCAATTAAAAGACAATTTTACCCTCTAGCATATATGAAAAAAGCCATTATGAATTGGTAGAAATTTAGACAACTTAAGGGTCAAAGTGTGCAAGACTAAACCCAAAAATTTAGAAAAAGAGCTCTTATGTTAGGTGTTGATTTGCATTCCCAAGATACATTGTTGAAGTATATAGGGGGTTTACATAGCTACCTAAGGCACACTATTCTTATTTTCAATCCCACTGGCTTAGATGAGGTTTGTGTACAAGCCACTCACCTTGAGGAAAGAGGGAAAACATTCTATAAGAGGGTAAAAATAAGCCATTTAAGAGTGGAGAGAAAGGAAATGGTTTCAAAGGAAAGGGAAAGAAAAATGCATCTATTAAAAACGAAGGAGATAAAATGACATGAAAACATTGTTCAAAATAGGGTCACGATAAAGAACACTATTGGCAGCTTCATCGAGAGATGAGGCCCAAGAAATTCAACAACAAAGGAAAACAAAAAACAGCTTCAACCACTCAACAGGATTTGGGATCCGACTCGAGTGATGAAACTAAAATTATAGCCATGGGTATGAAGGGTAAATAATCCACTGCTAGCACTAGTGCATCAAATTGTCACACTAGTACTCCAAATGAAGAAACAAGAATTCAATTGTTAGTTGGAGTGCGCTTGAGCCAGAGGAGTTCTGGGATGGGTGACCTCCCGGGAAGTCCTGGTTACCGAGTGCAAGCCCCGGAAGTGATGATTGACGCTATGTGATTCTTTTCACTAGTTTCAATCCCACTTCTTCACCCCTGTGAGCATCACCCGATGCAATGAGTGCTAAGTGGACTATTCAAAATCATGAGAAATTAGTCAGTTGCGACTACCTCTCATGGAAATGGTCATAGATGAATCCCTAAATTAATGCGCTTGAATTCTGAAATGATATCTAAGAATTCAATTATTTCATGTGAGGGTTATATCAAAACATAAAAATATCGACACACTATTTGATAATGGGTCACAAGAAAAATTGATATTTGAAGACTTAGTCAGAAACTTAATCTTGAAACAATTCCTCATCACAAACCATATCAATTGGGTTGGATATGCAAGAACACAAGTTTGCAGGTTACAAGAAATTTTATTCTTCGATTTGCAATCACATCAAACTTCATTGACGAAGTTGAATTAGATGTTGTACTGCTTGATATTTCAGGAATTGTTTTGGGTAATCCTTACCTCTATGATAGAAAAGAAATCTTCTATCGCCATGAAAAAAAATACCACTTGTTCAAAAATGGTGTGGAGTATATTTTGAAAGCTCATCACAAGAAACTAAATCTTTCAATAGTTAATGCAGGGAAAATGAAAAGACTAGTGAATTCAAGCAAGAATTTTGTTCTTCTTATGATCAAACAAAAGAATGATGTTGATTATGAAGCATTCCAAGGTTGTGATCCAAAGTTGAAATCTGATTTTATTGAAGTGGTTAATCAAAATAATGAGATGTTTCAGGAGCCAAAGGGTTTACCTCCCAAGAGGGGAATCCAGCATGAGATACAGTTGCAACAAGATTCTCCTCTTCCTAACATTGGAATGTATAGGATGTCGGTGATGGAGAGTGTTGAAATGAAAAATCAAATCCAAGATTTGTTGGATAAAGGGATCATCAATCCAAGCACTTCGCCATTCGGGTCACCTATTGTGTTGGTGCCAAAGAAGGATGGAACATGGCACATTTGCGTAGATTTCTGTGCATTGAAAAATATTATGGTAAAGAACTATTATCCACTTCCTAGAATAGATGATTTAATTGATCAATTGAAAGATGCAAAGTATTTTACCAAGTTGGACTTAAGGAGTGGCTATCATCAAATTATAATTTCTAAAGGATACATTTGGAAGATGACATTCAAAACAAAGCAAGGTTTCTTTGGATGGCTTGTTATGCCTTTTGGTTTATGTAATGCTCTTGCTACCTTCATGCGTGTGATGAATGATGTTTTGAAGCCATTTCTTGATGATTTTATCATCGTCTACTTATATGATATCTTAATTTTCAGTAAATAACTTGATGAGCATGTCATGCATGTAAGAAAATTACTTGATGTCATAAGGAAAGAATAGTTGTTTTTTATGATGTCAAAATGCGAATTTGGCAAAACTTCTTTGGTGTACTTGGGGCACATTGTCGGAGGAGATGAGTTGAGGATAGACCCCTCTAAGGTTGAGATCATTATGAATTGGCCAACACCTAAGATAGTCACAGAGGTAAGAATTTTTTTGGGAGCAACCCAATATTGGAGGAAGTTTATTTCTAACTTCTCTTTTATCACAGCTTCTTTGCATGCATTGACTAGTATGAAAAAGGTCTTCCAGTGGGGAGTCAAGAAAAAAAAGGCATTTGATGTTTTAAAAGAAAATATCAGTTCAGTCCCAATACTTTCATTACCAGACTTGACACAACCGTTTGATATTCAAACTTATGCAAGTGACTATGCCATGGGTGCGGTATTTATGCAACATGGTAAGCCCATTTCATTTCATTCATAAAATTTCAATGGTGTGGTGCTTAACTATCCTACTTATGACAAGGATCTTTATGCATTGGTTCAAAGTGTGAAAAATTGGAAACACTACTTGATGGGAAAGGAAACCATCATACACACTAACCACCAACCATTGCAATACTTGCAATCGCAAACTCAGTTGCAACAGTCAAGGCGCTTTTGATGGATGGGTTTCTTACAACAATTCCACCTGGTCATCAGGTATAAGAAAGGTATTTACAACAAGGTTGTTGATATGATATCTAGGCCTATAATTAGTGCATCTACTTTACTCAAGCATAATTATGTTTTGCATGAAAGTTATGTTGAGAAACATGCATGTGATAATGAATTTCAAGATGTTTATGCAAGCTTGAGTCAAGGAAACCAAATAGAGGAATTCAATTACCATGTACATAATAACTTGTTGTATCATTTGAGCAAGCTTTGTATTCCATAGGGGGAGAGAGTGAATGTCATGAGGGAAGCACATACTTCTCTAATTGCTGGACATTTCGGTGTAAGCTAAACAGTGGCACATCTTCATAGGTATTGTTATTAGCCTCGTATGCTTGAAAGTGTGTCACGTTACATTAAAGGTTGTTCATTAAGTGCAGTTAGTAAGCCTAAAAATAGGAACCTAGGATTGTACACACCACTTCCTGTACCTTCACGTCCATGGGAAAGTGTTTCTATGGATTTTGTAGGAGGTATTCCTTTGTCAAAAAGAGGTCATGATTATTTGTATGTAGTTGTGGATAGGTTCAACAAGATATGTATATTAACTCCATGTAAAAGGAAAATCATAGCTGAACAAACATCTTACTTATTCTTTTAGCATGTTTGGGTTCATTTTGGTTTTCCCACATCCATTGTTAGTGATCGATATTTTCAATTTGTTGGGAATTTTTGTTCAAGTTTGTGGGACTTGATGGACACCACGTTGAAGAAGAGTACACCATTTCATCTACAAAAGATGGTCAAACCGAGGTGGTAAATTGAACAATCATACATCTTCTTCGAGGAAATTGCAACAAGCATCCTAAGTTGTGGGATGAAAACTTGCACTACATTCAACATGCTTACAACCGTGAAAAACACTCCTCCACACAAGCATCGCCATTTGAGGCATGTCTTGGATACTTGCCTATATCACCATTGGATTTAATTTTTGGGAAGGATGTTGCTATTGATGTCCATAACAACATAGACAAAGCCAAGAATTTCATAGAACATATCTAATTGATGCATCAAACAGAGCAAGATCAGCTTGAAAAGATCCAAGTCAAGTACAAAGCAAGACACGACAAGCATCATGTAGATCACAAGTTCCAAGTTGGTAACAAATTTTGGCTTCACATTTGCAAAGAGAGGCTTCAAGGGGAAGGTAAAAAACTGAAACCAATCCGTTATGGTCCTTTCAGAATTTTGGAAAAGATTGGTGAAAATTCCTTCAAGATAGATTTTCCTTCATACATGAAAATTTACTCTATTGTTAATGTTGGGAACTTGAGGTTGTATGAGCCTCCATTGATTGAATATCAAGGAGAATAGGTTCAGATTTCTTCCATTTAATACTTTTCTCCTAAATACCATCATGAACTTCAACAAGACAACATTCTTGAAAGAAGAACAAGGACATCAAAAAGAGGGAGTGTCGACTGCCTTTGTGTGGGGCTCAAAGGCACAATCCTTCAAATGCCAAATGGATTGAGATTGGAAAGGTGAGGGAATAATACCCTCATTTGTTGAATAACTGGAAGCGATATTTTGGGGTCCAAAAGCTTCCAGTGGGGAGGAGTGATCAGGTGCTCAAAATTATGCTCAAAAAAATCAAATTTCTCTGATTATTGTGGAACCTAAACGACCACATAGATTTTGTGGTTATGAATCTGACGCAACTCGTTTCACAGAAAACCAACACTGTATGCTCCCATAAATGCGTTCTATCCACTTTGTCAAACAAGCAATTTTTTTTTTTTAATATGCAGATAACCCAGTCACGAGTCCATACTGCTAACTGGGCATGCCAACGTGGTAGTTGACTAGTCAAACCCTTTGTTTTCCTCTAGCGAATTGTGGAGTGCCAATTGGCACAATACTATAGGTTCATTGTGGTAGTTTTTGGTTGTTTAGGATTGTGGCCAACCACATTCTGCCACGTGGGCTAATCCATTGGAAGTTGGACCAAGGAGATCTAGCCCAGGTGGGGTGAACTCCTTCATCATATTTTGTTGTGTCACTGTTTATGGTGATGTTTATGTCTTATTGATGTTGTTGTTCAGTGTTGTATTTAAGTTAATTTTCTCATTAAAAACACATAAAACTTCATGTTAAACTTGCAATTAACCCCATCATCCTCAAGCACTTTCATTTAGTTTTGAATTGGATCTTAGAAGCAAAACTAATATTCCCATTCATACCACTCTGGAACCAAGCAATGCAGTAAGTTAAAGTGTAGTAGAAGCACTTTGGGCCTAATGAAGTTACATGGGAGATGGATGATCAGATGTAGGATATGTATCCTTCATTATTTTCTGATTCATGCGAATTATTTTTTGGTATATGTACATATTTATATATGGTTTATATTGTAAATACCACAATGAGATTTTTTATAAAGCTCCAACAAGAGGTATGCTTGTTTTTATTTTCAGTAGGATTTCATTGTAAATATTGCATCGAGCTATGTTATAAAGCTCCATGGGAAGTATGTTTTGGTTTTCAGTGGTTTTGTTGGTCATAGGTGTCATAGAATACCGAGGATAGTGTTCCCCCAAGGGGGAGGGGTTTGTAACAACCTCAATTTAAAGTTTCATGCAATAAAGGATAGTAAATGCAAAAAGAAAAATACCAAATTCATGGGACATGTATTCCAAGTTTAATGTTACAAAAGCACTATAGTGGGTACCACTTATGGTTTATTATGGCTAAGGAAGTTGGAAAAGGAATTGGAAAAGGAAAACAGGATTTAATTGGCATTAAATTATGAAAATAATCAAAAATAAGAGAAAAGGGAGATGAAGAGACAAAAATTTGTGTGAGAAGGAAATTAGAGGAAAATGAAGAAAAAAGGAAAATCAATGATAAAAAGGCATGAGAGAAACAATTCACAACTTTATTTGGTTTAGCTTTTGTCAGATCTTGTTTTGGATCTCTTACACTCTTGCACACTTAGAGCATTCTTGGAGCCCTTAACCATTCACTTGGTTTTGGAAAAATGCAAGAAAGCAAGCAAAGGAAGGAAAATGACATGAAAAGAAAACCAAAGGGAAAGAAAAGAAGGTTGGGGATTTTGCAGGTAATAGATTGCATGTATGATTTCCTAGTTTGGTTGTGAATGATTGGTAAATTCATTTGAATATTTGGAGGTCGGGTCATGTCATAGTAGCACACATATCATATTTACCCTGGTAGACCAGTTAAAGTGGGTAAATGTGGGAGGAGGTGTTTACATAGTTATTACATTAACTGTTATTTTTTTTCACATTTGCTTTTAGTTTATTTTGAAACTTTATTTGTAGCATTTTACTTCTTTTAAACTAGTTTTACTTTTGTACATATTTTATTATGTTTTGTTTCAATAATTTTTTATTGGCTACAATGTGACTAATGTTTAACTATTGTTTAAAGATATCTTATTCAATATGTACTTAATTTCATATCCCATATAATTAATTAAGATTTTAATTTCATAAGATAAATGCATGAGAAACAATTAAACTAAACAATGATCAATTTATATTTGAAATATGCCTCTACTTATTTGATCAATCACTAAGCATTGAAATATTTGGCTTTATATAAGAGGAGGTATAACGTTTAAATTGTTCTTGGATAAAGGGCATTGTGGTAAATTTATTTAATTTAATTTTTAAGTTAAACAGAGTTGAGGCACTACATTACTCTAAGGTCAAAACATTAGAGCATTGATTAGTTTGTTACTTTTGTAAATAATTTGTCATTTAGGGTTAGCATAGTTCATTAGTGTTTTGTTTCTTTTGTCAAGGTTGCGACTTGCATGATTGTTCCTAGCTAGCTATAATTCTTTTGATAAGTGAGAGGGTTGAGTTGCACCACTCTTTGGGTGGATTAAACCCCTACTTGTGCGAATATAACCCGATAGCATTCTCGTTACTTCTTTTTAGCCGTCGAGAAGTTCAAGATGTTGATGTAGTGTTGGAGTGACACTATCATTAGCAATATGGAACATAATTAGAAAGGTAATTTTATGACATGTTATGTGGAAACATGAATGTGTAGAAAATTTCTCATGTGAAGGATTGAATGTGCAGGAATAATGGATATATGGAAGGACTATATGTGTCTGAAAATTATGTGCGAGAGAATATATGTGTGCAGAAAGATTGATGAATCATTTTGAACACATGGAAAAAAGAATAAGTATCAAGATGCAGAAGCCATTGTGCAGGAGTAGAAGTTTCTAGAGATGTGAAAAGAGGTGAAGTATTTTTGCACGTTTCACTTGAAAAATGACTAAGTCAAGAAAAAAATTGGGGATGGGAAAAATACAATAGGAGTGAAAAAATAAATCAACACATATATAAGTAATTGAATTTAATTTTATTCAATTTTATTTGAAACTTTCAATTATTTGTGGGATAATGACCTTTCAATATTTCCCTTTTCCTTATTGGGCTAGTCACATGGATTGTTTTAAAGCTTCTTTTGTTGTCATGATATTTTCATTCATTTTTTTTCCCTAGTCCTTGATTATCTTAGTGTGGAGACTTATCCATTCTTTAATGCATGGGGTTTTACTATCATTGTACTTATTTTATGACATTAAAACCATTTTTTTCTCTAAGAAGCCATGAATAGGGAAATTTATTTTGTTAAATTGATCTACGATTTTCACTTAGCTCAAATGGCTACCTTATGAATATACATGCAACAAGATTGAACCTCATTGGAGAGACTTGAACCCTCACAGGGTGATAACCTCACCCTTATTTCCCCAACCTGACAAGCCAATGCTAACAATTTTCAAAATATTTGGATTTTAAAGAGTTGCATTATCTATTTTCATGTCCTCCTTCACCAATGTGTAACTTGATCTAGCATGATAAAATTCACATTTTTTGAAAGCAAGCTTCCCCATGAATACCTTGATCAATTTCCTTGGTGTTTATCAATCACACACACTCTACCTAGAGCTCATTCATATTTCTCACAATAGTCAATAATAGACTTAGGAGCATACCTACATAATTTATTTTTATATCCAAGGTCTTATTAATGAGGTCATAAATCAACATTTCAATCCTTAGTAATGTTAACGCACATCCACAAAATAGTCTCTTTCACTTCTCTTATTTCAACTCACAAAATACATGATCAAATCATAAGCACATGTTTTTCCCTTTGGTAGGCTTGAATTTTACAACATATGAAGGTCATGCATGTTACATATAATCATTGTAACTTCGTAAGGAAAAATAAGAGTTAGAAAATATAGAATATGTTATACACAAATCTTTATTCTTTGTTGTACAATTGTTTGGTTAAATGTAACATGGTTTAGGAAATGACATTGATCCGGACTTATGCAAGAATTCCATAAAATACATAAATACACATAAATGCGGAGATCTAGTGGAAATAAGACTCCATTTCATTAATATCACATAACTGAAATATGCTTACAGACAGAATGGAAATAAACTAGCTAGGGCATTGGTCGCTTATCTCTGAGAAGAGATGTGGCGGCTACAGGCCTTTGAACTCTGTTACAATGAGGCTTGAAGGCCTATTTATTATTTACAAACAACGGAAAACCCTAAACATCCAAAAACCAGGGAAAATTTTAGGGGAGAATTTTAGCCGAAAGGCAAATTTTAAGGGGTTTTAGATTTTGGAGGGGCGAATTTTTTATATAAAACCCATTTTATATAGTTTTAT